>OX377620.1:134343011-134611011 GCA_947397865.1 Polietes domitor
ATAATACCCTACACCACTCCCTGCGTATGTACCTCGCTTTGATTACTTAAACCAGGTATTTCATGGGAGCAATTTTATGTAGTTCATACAAATTATATTCATATAATTTATATGCTATAAATTCATCTTTAGTCAAATTTAACGAATATGGTAAATAATATGGTAATTGATCCAATTGTCCGACAGACAAATACAAATTATACAGTAGTATACTAAAGTTATACCAAAGTATGGACATATGGGCATCACCCAAACAATTCTCATTTCAATTCAATTCGGTAAAAAAGTGAAATCGGGAAAGATTTTTGCATCCTGTAAATGTGTTTGACAAAAAATGTTAAATCGGAAAGGACATTTGTATGGGGGTCCATTGAAACCTGGAACGATGTGACCCGCTTTCACCATGTCTGTTTATTGGTGAAATATAATATGTAAAATTTGGCCAAAATCGGTTAAACATTCGGGAGCAACATACAAATGTTGCTATATCTAAATCTGAACCGATCTTACCCACTTTTACCATAGGTTGGATTATAAGATGTTGTGCCAATTTTAAAGAAAAACTGGTACAATATGTGGATTTTAGAGCGGAAAAAGTCAAATCGGGAGCGACATTTGTATGGGGGCTATATCTAAATCTGAACCGATCTTACCCAATTTTTACATACGTGTTTCTAGTTGCATTAGAAGATGTTCTGCAAAATGTAAAGAAAATCGGGTACAATATGTCTTTTCTAGAGCGGAAAATGTCAAATCGGGAGCGACATTTGTATGGGGGCTATATCTAAATCTGAACCGATCTTACCCAACTTTTGCATACGTGTTTCTAGTTGGATTATAAGATGTTCTGCAACATTTAAAGTAAATCGGGTACAATATGTCGTTTCTAGAGCGGAAAATGTCACATCGGGAGCGACATTTGTATGGGGGCTATATCTAAATCTGAACCGATCTTACCCAACTTTTGCATACGTGTTTCTAGTTGGATTATAAGATGTTCTGCAACATTTAAAGTAAATCGGGTACAATATGTCTTTTCTAGAGCGGAAAATGTCAAATCGGGAGCGACATTTGTATGGGGGCTATATCTAAATCTGAACCGATCTTACCCAATTTATGCATACGTGTTTCTAGTTGGATTATAATATGTTCTGCAAAATTTAAAGAAAACCAAGTACAATATGTGGTTTCTAGAGCGGAAAATGTCAAATCGGGAGCGACATTTGTATGGGGGCTATATCTAACTCTGAACCGATCTTACCCAATTTTTGCGTACATGTTTCTAGTTGGATTATAAGATGTTCTGCAAAATTTAAAGAAGACCGGGTACAATATGTCGTTTCTAGAACGGAAAATGTCAAATCGGGAGCGACATTTGTATGGGGGCGCTATCTAAATCTGAACCGATCTTATCCAATTTTTGCATACGTGTTTCTAGTTCGATTATAAGATGTTCTGCCAAATTTAAAGAAAATCGGGTACAATATGTCGTTTCTAGAGCGGAAAATGTCAAATCGGGAGCGACATTTGTATGGGGGCGCTATCTAAATCTGAACCGATCTTATCCAATTTTTGCATACGTGTTTCTAGTTAGATGTTGTACCAAATTTAAAGAAAATCGGGTACAATATGTGGTTTCTAGAGCGGAAAATGTCAAATCCGCACCGACATTTGTATGGGGGCTATATCTAAATCTGAACCGATTTCATCCAAATTCAATACCGATGGTCCTTGGCCAGAAAAAATATTTTCTGCCAAGTTTCATGACAATCCGACAACAATTGCGACCTGTAGAGTGCGAACAAGCTTAGATGGACAGAAGACGGACGGACGGACAGACAGACATCGTTAAATCGACTCAGCTGGTGATTCTAAGCCGATCGGTATACTTAAAGGTGGGTCCAGCTCGATTATTTCTTGGTGTTACAAACATTTGGCGCGAAACTAACTTATAATACCCTAGCCCACGAAGTGGTGTAGGGTATAATGAAGTTATTTAATATTTTGAAGTAGAGTGGGTCAGAAAATTATTTTTGGCTTTTTTTTAGAAAACTAAAAAATGTTTACTAAAAGTTATTGTATTTTGGTCGAAGGGAACTCAAATAAAAAGCAGTTATTTACGAATTTAATGTTATTTTTGATACCTCTGTAAAATCCACAATAACATTCATATGTTTAGTTCGATTTCTGCTATAAAGGTCTCGACTGGGTATTTTAAATAACGGCCAATCGGCGATAAATGTCAAACGATTTTTTGTCCTCCTTGTTCGAAAGATTAATTTTAAAAGAAATAAAGTAGATTATCCAATAAGACGATCAGCGCCTCCATTTTTGGTGGTCCAATTTCCACAAAATAATTGAACCATATGGTTCCAAATATTAAAAAAGTCTTTGCAGTACTTATTAAGGAAAAAAAATTCCTCTCTCTGATATTGCCCATTTGCAAACCCAACTGATTTACAACCATTAGACACCTTTGTTGAAAAAATGCATTGCTCTCTCTCTAACTAACACGTTTTGACCGCACGGACATATTGACAAGATCGTCTAAGAATTTTACAATCACCTATCCTATTATATACTTTGGGTGGCATTTTAGCGTAAAAACATTCGCATTAAGAAAACCTTAAAATCAATTTTGATTAAAATAATCTTTAATTTGGAATTTAGATTCAGAGGGTTAACTATGTGCTATTTGAAATAAAAAATGTTATGAGGAGATTTGTCTAGCCTTGTACGGGCATAAGGAAGAAAAGCTTGATCCTATGTAAAAATATAATCTTTATAACTTCGGTACTGATATTCGGAATTTGGACACTGAAGCATACTTGTTTACTTTCTTTTGATTAATTTCGCATTCAATACATTTTCGCTCATGTACATGCAATTTCAGTGCCGCAAATGTATATGAACATTACATATATCCTGGCGGAAAAGTACCCACTGGCAATACAAGAAACCTTTTGGCAATACAAGAAACACCTTCAGCCTACGTTCTTACTGTTCTTTAATATCTTCTACGCCATTAAAAATCTGCAATGTAATCGTGACAATGCATGTGTATCACTCTTATCCCGCCCATTGACAGTGTTATCCATTCAATGGTCTTCTTATTTATTTTTTTTCTTCAAGGCCATTAAAGAGCCAGACAAACACTTTGTTTATCATTTGAATTAAAACTATTCCCATGATTTATTGGATATTCAATTTATTTCTGTGCCGACATCTTTGAATGAATGTGTAGCCTGTGTCCTTGTGGAATAGCGTGTTGAAATGGGCGAGAATGACTCGGTTTGCTAGAGGTCAATTAATGTAATTAATTAATTTTGGTTCGTTAATTTTATCGTTGTCATAAGTGTGTCAAACATTTTAGCAAGAAACAACACAATAATAAAATAACAATTAAGTTGTTAAGTTTTTATGTCAATAAACCGACAGAAGACGGTTTGTATTATATTTGGTCACACTTAATTGGCATGGAATGGATAGCTGGAGGTCATGGAATCACTCAACATTTCATGTCTAAATTAAAAGGGGAATTTCCATTTTGGAACAGGGAAAAGTCTCTAACACACAGACTAGATAGGCTAGATTGTCTTACAAAATCAGCACGACACAGAAATGTGCATATGAAGGGTGATTATTTAGCTATTATCTTTTTGGCAACACTGGTTTAAACAGCTGACGCACGTTTCGTGTTTTGTTTCGCTGTCAAACATCTTCAGTTTGGTCTATAATTTAACCATGAATCGTCTTACAAACGAACAACGCTTGCAAATTATAGAATTTTATTATCAAAATGCGTGCTCTGTTAAGAAAGTTCATCGCGCGCTTCCATTTTATGGTCTGTTTAATCGACCCACTGAAGCGGCTTTTGGTGCTATTGTGACTAAATTCCGCATCAAATTTACATTGTTGGACATTAAACCACCAACACGCTTACGTAGAGTGCGAACTGAAGAAAATATCGCAGCTGTATCGGCCATCAATTATCGGACCATCAATTATCGGTTCGTCGCCGTTCGCAGCAATTGGGCCTCTGTTACTCAAAAACGTGGAAATGCCAAAATTGGACTAAGCGGATGGACCATTTGAGGCGCAGTCAAGGTCAACATTTGCATGAAATAATCTTCATACATTAAATTATATGGACCGTACTATCGATTCAAATAAAGATGTCATGCATTTTTCTGAATTTTATGTGTTTTTTTTTTTTTGAAAAACTTACTTTCCTATAGCTTTTCAAAAATCACCCTTTATTAAGGGCCTCTACAGAATACCTGAGGATGACGCAAACGGTATAATATTATAAATAAGTATGCTATAATGGAGGCTTTGACTAATGCAGTTAGAGTGATCAAAAACCGTTTTTAGTTATTTTTACCCTCTAAATTTCGTTCGCAGACGTCAAATATGAATTCCAAAGTATTCTGCCTCCAATTCAGGTCCGAGAAAACTGGTTTGCTAACTAGACTTAGAATTTTTTAAAGGAGATAGCATCCAAAGTATGCAGCTGTCAAAATCTGGTTTCGAGGTCAATTCTATCAAATATTATGTTCTAACTTTCGTAACTAACTTTGATATATCAAATAAACTCTGAATATCTCTCATAAAAAACTTACTTTTGACACTTTATGTTACCATATGGTGATTTATTTAAATATATAAATAATTTTTTAATAGTTACCATATGGTGATTTATTTAAATATATAAATAATTTTTTAATAGTTTATTTGGGTGAAAATAAAAAACAGGCGAAAAACCAGTTCAGCCATTTGTCCGAAAACTGTGATTTTAGAAAAAAACAGGGACGGTAGAAGAAGAAAAACCATTGGCCCGGTTTTTAAAGCCGATTTGATTCACTCTAAATCCAGTGGATTTATGTACATATTTTTTAATGAATTTCCCCTTTTAAACTATTATTAATAATCGAAATTAGTTAATATTCCAATTGTCGTTGTATGTCTGTCTTTTGGGTGCAAAGATTTAAGATGTTTACCTTACAAATGAAATAATTGTTAATATTTATTGATTTTTTTGTTTCAGATACCTTTGACCTTTTCAAGTTTTTGCATCAATTTTTTCAATTAAATATTTCAATTGTTTTTTTTGTCTTTCTAAAATAAAGAGCTTTTATTTTTGATGATTGAATGTGTTTCATTTTGAAAATAAAATTAAATTATTTTTACCACACATAGCCTGTTGTACGATTCGTTTGTCTGTGTATAGTTTACTGTGAATAAGTAAAAGTTGTTGGTGCCATCATCAACGTTGATAAATTCCATTCAGGGATGACAATATGGAAATCTGTTTATTCAGATATATTTGGACATGGACAACCATAACACAAATTAATGACCAGAAAAAGTAGAAAATAAAGTGTATGTGAGTCATTCCATTCCAAATGGTACGAGTTTTAACAGCACTAACTTGGATCGCGTCGACAGTTTGTTGAGGTATTCTTGTAGGTTTATGTTTAATAATGTCTAACTACATTTTGACGAAACATTTTTGTTATGCCAAACGCATCACTGACCCTATCAGTCAAAAAATCGCATGTTTAGTACTATTTAGTATTTTTATACACTCCACGAGAGTATTATGTCTTTGTGCATTTGTTTGTAACACCCAAAAGGAAGAGAGATAGACCCATTGTTAATTATACCGATCGACTTAGAATCACTTTTTGAATCGATTTAGCAATGTCCGTCCGTCTGTCTGTCTGTCCGTCCATCTATTCTTGTAATCACGATACAGGTCGCAATTGTAGACGGAACCAAATGAAACTTTGCACAACGAAGTTTTTCGGGATAAGAACGAACGCTATTTAATTTGAAGAAAATCGTTTCAGATTTAGATATAGCCCCCATACGAATTTCACTCCCGATTTGACTCTTTTCACTCTAGATACCACATATTACAACAGATTTTCCTTAAAATTGGCAAACCATCTTATATTTCAACAAGAAACACCTGTGGTAAAAATGGTAAAAATGGTCAGATCGGTTCAGATTTATATATAGCTCCAATACAAATTTCGCTCCCGATTTGATTTTTTCCGCTCTAGAAACCACAAATTGTATCAGATTGTCTTCAGATTTGGCAAAACATCTTATTTTTCAACTATAAACACCTGTGGTAAAAATGTGTTATATCGGTTCAGATTTATATATAGTTCCCATACAAATTTCGCTCCCAATTTGACTTTTTCCGCTCTAGATACCACATATTTTAACAGATTTTCTTCAAAATTGGCAAAACATCTTATGGTTCAACTAGAAACACCTGTGGTAAAAATGGATCAGATCGGTTCAGATTTATATATAGCTCCCATACAAATTTGGCTCCCAGTTTGATTTTTTCCGCTCTAGAAACCACAAATTGTATCAGTTTGTCTTCAAATTTGGCAAACTATCTTATATTTCAACTAGAAACGCCCATGATGAAAATGGGTCAGATCGGTTCAGATTTATATATAGTTCCCACACTTTTTCCGCTCTAGATACCACATATTTTAACAGATTTTCTTCAAAATTGGCAAAATATCTTATAGTTCAACTAGAAACAACTGTGGTAAAAATGGGTCAGATCGGTTCAGATTTATATATAGCTGTCACACAAATTTCACTTTCTCCACTCTATAAACCACATATTTTAACAGATCTTTTTCAAATCTTTCAAAATATCTTATATTTCAGCTAGAAACACCCATGATGAAAATGGGTCAGATCGGTTCAGATTTACATATAGTTCCAATACAAATTTCGCTCCCAGATAGACTTTTTCCGCCCCAGAAACCACGAATTTTCACCGAATTTCTTTGATGTGCGCATAACACGTTATATTTGAACTGGAAGAACTTATTTTGAGAGTTAGTCACTTTATTCCATGTTTGGATATAGCCCCGATCCGGTCATATTAGCCTATGATTAGGAAACATACAAAAATTCTTCCCGTTTTTACCGAGTTGAATTGTATTTGGATAGAAAGTGGAGTGTATCATATAGTCGGCCTCGCCCGACTTTAGCCTTTCCTTACTTGTTTATCATTTGTCTATTTACGATCATATTTATTTATGAATATTATGAATGCAATACTGTCTATCTTTATCATAACATGTTGCCAATTTCAAGATTGTGCTGTTATTATCCGATCATAACAAAAATTGGCAGAAGTGAGTTTTGCGTGACAAGAACGGACGCTATTTAAGTTGAAGCACAAATGTACAAATTTATATATAGTTACCATGCATTTGAGACAATTTATTCTAACCGATTTTCCTCAATTTTGTCCAATATTTCAATTAGAAAAATCTATGCTCAAAATGGGTCAGATCGGTTCAGATTTATATATAACTCCCAACAAATTTAATTGCAAAAATATTTTTTTTTTTTTTTGATAATAAAAAATTGCCACCATCGATTTTAATTATTCTTTCTAATGTGTTTACTTTCAACTGATTTACTGCAATAAACGCAAATTCGTGGGATCTCACATGAATCTGAAGTTATAGAAGACTGTATATTCGTAATAAATATAATTTTTGACACATTTTTTAATATTTTGAATATATTTGCCATTAGAAAATTGCGAGTAAAAAGTCTCAACATGGACTTATTGCACTATAGCTGCGCTACATAAAACTTCAAATAATTTTTAGAAATAATAAATTTCGATTTTAGTTATATACACAGTGTTTTCGTTCATATGCATGAACGGGATTTTTGGTTATAACTCTATAGAGTTGTCGCATTCGTATGAGTTGTAAACTTTTGAGTTGTAAATTTCCAATCAACTTTACTAACGTCCTGCAGGTAGATACCTGCAACATATTTTGTTAATGTATCTTTTCGAACAAAAATGTAGCTAGAAGTCAATTGCCTTACCCTCAGAAGTATTGTTATTCAGCTTTAAACACAGATTTGTATATACAGTCTTTTGCATTAAACGTTTTTATTATGGAAATTAATTAGCAATTTTTCTGCATTATAATAAGTTAGCTTCTCTACCTTAGAGAGACGTATAAAACATTTATTTTCATTTTCGGCCTACCAACATTTGAATAGACACTACAAAAGCACATGCAGGATTAAATTGTTATTTAATGTTTAACCATTTGTTGCAAATATTTATTTCGCAGGACTCTCCGGCGCCAAATACCTTGAGATTATGCTGTACAATGAATAAATTAAGTTTAGGTGGATGGTGGATTGGTAAAAATATGAAGAGATGTTCCATTTGTAGAATGCTTTCAACGAACAGCATCGCTGCTTCTATTTGGACTTATTGCATTTTAAAAATGGCAAATATGTGAAAGATCTACCGTTCGATATCTGTGATCCATAGTATTTTCGCTTTCATCTAATGGTAACCTGTGAAAGAAGAGTATTTCGGGAGACAGATGTTATAAAGAGTGATTTTTTTTGAGGTTAGGATTTTCATGCATTAGTATTTGACAGATCACGTGGGATTTCAGACATGGTGTCAAAGAGAAAGATGCTCAGTATGCTTTGACATTTCATCATGAATCGTCTTACAAACGAACAACGCTTGCAAATTATTGAATTTTATTATCAAAATGCGTGCTCTGTTAAGAAAGTTCATTGCGCGCTTCCATTTTATGGTCAGTTTAATCGACCCACTGAAGCGGCTATTCGGGCTATTGTGACTAAATTTCGCACCAAATTTACATTGTTGGACATTAAACCACCAACACGCTTACGTAGAGTGCGAACTGAAGAAAATATCGCAGCTGTATCGGCCAGTGTTAATGATGACCACCAATTTTCGATTCGTCGCCGTTCGCACCAATTGGGTCTCTGTTACTCAAAAACGTGGAAATGCCAAAATTGGACTAAGCGGATGGACCACCTAAGACGAAGCCGCGGTCAACATTTAAATGAAATTATCTTCAAAAAGTAAATGTCATGGACCAATCTAACGTTTCAAATAAAGAACCGATGAGATTTTGCGAATTTTATGCGTTTTTTTTTTTAAAAAAGTTATCAAGCTCTTAAAAAATCACCCTTTATTACAGTTTTTATGGTTAATTACTAACACAGGAGGAATCGTACATGGTGTAGACATAATTTGGACTCATGGTGAGAAACAGATGGAATTGCATAGTTATCAATTTTACTTTCCTAATGTATCGACACAAGAGATCCAATTACTGAGGGCCAATAAAATTCTTGTATCAAAATCTTAAGCAGATGCTGTCAGTATAGACAGCAAGATAAATGGTTTAATTTGCCATGAATTAATTTGGGGATGAACGAGCCTGAGAGTATCATTGTCATTTTCTGGTCGGGTTTTATTCTCATATGTCCGCGTTACAGCTGTCATTTATATTCCTTTCAATTTATTTTTCTATTAATCTTCTTCTCTTTCGGCTCCATGTAAAGTGACGAAAATTGACAAGTCAAAATAACTATTGATAAAGTGACAGTGCCTGACAAAGAGGCCAGAAAACTCGAAACTTTCATGCAAAAAAAAACAGCACATCGTCCCATTTGAATCCATCAATACAACACCCGGTATCGTTCATTACATGCTGGTGTTTCGTTGTGAAATCATTTGGGAAGCGGAGATCCCCCTATACAATGGCGATTGAGAACAAATGCCGCCGATGGATAAGTTTGTTCGAAATTTATTGCATTGTGGACAATGGGTGCTAGTACCTTTACGTATCCAACTAAAACGGAATTGGAAAAAGGTGGTTACCGAGCTGTCAAAGAGTGATTTATTTTGTTGGAATGTTGATGACATGAGTATGTGGGGGTGTGGGAATGCTGAAAGTGCAGAACAGACAACGAACTAATTTTAAATTCTGTCTGATGAATATGCCGTAGCTGGAGTGTCGTGTTGGCTGCAGTCCAACAGAACAGGGTGTGCGGAACATATTGAAACATAAGTACAAAACATGACACTGCTCAACTTTTTTAAAATTAAAAACAGTCAAAAAATACTGTTTTGTATATCTATTTTGTACCATTAGCCAGCGATGTGACAAACTGTGAAGTGTTAAGTATAGTTGCGAAACAATTGAATGTGGTACAAATTACCCTTTTTTCATCGTATATAGTATAGATGCATAAATATAAGAAGTTAAAAAAGTTTCGATGGAAATTGTGTTGATGTTAAGTATTTTAATAACTGAAAAATATATTTGATAAATCTAAAAGTTATGACCCCCTATAATTTTAGGGAGGGGTTAGAAATAACTAACAATTTATAATTATAATTTTAAAAGTATAAAATGTTATTTTTACTCTTGTCTTTTTTAGATTCCTCATCAAGAAATTGTATAAAATAATTGCCACCACAATTTAATTAAGAATTGTAACTTACATTCTGTCCGGGCTATAGAATTTCAGTTACGTTTGTGAAATGTATATAAAGCGTACAGCTCATGTCGTTTGATGTTTATTTTCTAAGGCAAAGAGAAACTGGGTTTAATTTCCAATAACGCCACATTTTTTCAGAAACAAAAATTGCATTAATTATTTCTCAATTAAAAATAAATTGTGTATGTGTATATTAAATGACTGTCGTTTTTCTCTAAGTGAACTGTATATTTGGTTGCACGTCTTCATTAAGTCAGTGCTCGCAACGCAAACAAGCCGCGTGGCTTATGTACACTGTCCGTTCGTGAGCTGTTACGATTACATCTACATTTTTGGTCCAATTTGCTTGGATAGAATCATTTTGCTTGAATTTCGAAAAAAAAAGAAATATATTTGTAACTCACACCACAAGAAGGTTCAAATTTTCTAAACTTGCCTTACAAATTTGCAAATATTCATTTAAATAGAAGAAAACCAGCAACATTTCTGTTCATTATACCCTACACCACTTCGTGGTCTAGGGTATTATAAGTTAGTTTTTTCCGCCAAATTTTTGTAACACCAAGAAATAATTGAGCTAGACCCACCTTTAAGTATACGGATCGGCTTAGAATCGCCGGCTGAGTCGATTTAACGATGTCTGTCTGTCCGTCCGTCCGTCTGCTGTCCATCTAAGCTTGTTCGCACTCTACAGGTCGCAATTGTTGTCCGATTGTCATGAAACTTGGTAGAAGTTATTTTTTCTGGCCATTGGTATTGAATTTGGAGGAAATCGGTTCAGATTTAGATATAGCCCCCATATAAATGTCGCTCCCGATTTGACATTTTCCGTTCTAAAAACGACATATTGTACCCGGTTTTCTTTAAATTTTTCAGAACATCTTATAATCCAACTAGAAACACCTATGCAAAAATTGGGTAAGATCGGTTCAGATTTAGATATAGCCCCCATACAAATGTCGCTCCCTATTTGACATTTTCTGCTCTAGAAACGACATATTGTACCCGATTTTCTTTAAATTTGGCAGACCATCTTATAATCGAACTAGAAACACGTATGCAAAAATTGGGTAAAATCGGTTCAGATTTAGATATACCCCCCATACAAATGTCGCTCCCGATTTGACATTTTCCGTTCTAGAAACGACATATTGCATCCGGTTTTCTTTAAATTTTGCAGAACATCTTATAATCCAACTAGAAACACGTATGCAAAAATTGGGTAAGATCGGTTCAGATTTAGATATAGTCCCCATACAAATGTCGCATATATATGTTACATATTATATTTCACCAATAAACATACATGGTGAAAGCGCGTCACATCGTTCCTGGTTTCAATATACCCCCATACGAATGTCCTTTCCGATGTAACATTTTTTGTCAAACACATACATTTACAGGATGCAAAAATCCTTCCCGATTTCAATTTTTTACCGAATTGAATTGCAATGAGAATTGTTTGGGTGATGCCCATATGTCCATACTTTGGTATACTCTACTGTATAATTTGTATTTGTCTGTCGGACAATTGGATCAATTACCATATTATTTACCATATTCGTTAAATTTGACTAAAGATGAATTTATAGCATATAAATTATATTCATATAATTTATATAATTTGTATGAACTACATAAAATTGCTCCCATGAAATACCTGGGTTGAGTAATCAAAGCGAGGTACATACGCAGGGAGTGATGTAGGGTATTATATAGTTGGCCCCGCCCGACTTTAGCCTTTCCTTACTTGTTTTCACATGGAATTATTCCTTATAGAGTTATAATATAAATATAATATAATAAAAAAGTGTTCACATGGTTCATTTTCGTGGTTCAGAGGAATTTCATGAATTATATTGTGATGATTGTTATTTACATCATTTGCAGGAAATGAGGAATTTACCTTACAGACCGCTTGTTATACCGGTAAGTTTTTCGCGAATGCTAATTTTTATTTTGTTTCCAGCAGTTTTTTGCTTTTACCCGCCAGACATGACAGTAAACTCGTACAGCTTTTAGGTAAACATTGTGAGCTCAGAATATGCAAAAACTTTTATGCGGAGCTGAGTGATACGGAGTTGACGTAGAAGAAATGGGTCGGTCATAGGGCTATCTTACGTGTTTTCCGTTCGTTTCATACCCTCATCCTATGGTGTACGGTATAAATATAAAATCAAATAGTTGTCAAATGTTCAATAATATTATCACAAATGTAAATATGTATATGAATTCGAAATATCTACACAGTTTTCATTTTGAAATTAAATTTAATTTATGCTCAAAATAATCAATAAAATATTTTTTAATATTTCTCGCGTTACAAGGAAATGTGAACATTTTTTTCCAGGAATTTTCGTCCAATTTCTTTCGGGAATTTCCGAGTCCAAATATATATATATCATACATATCGGGCAAAAATGTGGAAGTTATTGTGGATTGTAAGAAATGCACTAAAATCGCAAAAAACTTACTACTCACGACTGGATAACGATAAAGCCGAAATATTTCGGGACGACGCATTAATCAAACTATAGATTAACTTTAATCGGTAACATCCACAACTTTTATGAAACCATCTTAAAGTATGTTGTGTTAATTATTTATTATTTATATTAAATATAATTGTTATAATGTAAGTTCCAGGAACACCCGCTAGTAAAATATTTTTGAACAAAGTCGAAGATGTATTTTTTATGACAATAAGTTCCGACCCACCCGGTAAACGCAGCTTTATTAGCCATTTATAAATTTTCATCAAAATCGGAGACAAGAAACAAAGTTTTAAATAACTTTTACATTTTGAGTTTAATTTAGTATACTTTGCTGAGTGCAAGTACCTCATGACACAAATTAATGTTCGATTAAATGCCAAATTACAAAAACTTTTTATACACTCCACGCGAGTATTATGTCTTTGTGCATTTGATTGTAACACCCAAAAGGAAGCGAGATAGACCCATTGTTAAGTATACCGATCGACTTTCTGAGTCGATTTAGCAATGTCCGTCTGTCCGTCTGTCTGTCCATCTATTGTTGTAATCAAATTACAGGTCGCAATTATAGTCCGATCTTAACAAAAATTGGCATAATTAAGTTTTGTGGACCAAGGACGAACGCTATTTAATTGGATAAGATCGGTTCAGGTTTAGATATAGCCAGCAAACAAATGTGGCTCCCGATTTGACTTTTGCCGCTTTAGAAACCACATATTGTACTCGATTTTCTTTAAATTTGGCACATCAGCTTATAATCCAAGTAAAAAACCTATGGTGAAAGTGGCTAAGATCAGTTCAGATTTAGATATAGCGCAAATACAAATGTTGCTCCCAAATGTTTAACCGATTTTGGCCAAACTATACATATTATATTTCATCTATTTCGTTCCAGATTTCAATATACCCCGATACAAATGTCCTTTCCGATTTAACATTTTTTGTCAAACACATACATTTACAGGATACAAAAATCCTTCCCGTTTCCGCATTTTCACCGAATTGAATTGTATTCGGATTGAAAGTGGAGTGTATCATAGAGTCGGCCCGCCCGATTTTTAGCCCTGTTTATAACAACATACCTGTCAGACTTCCTTTGATGTTGCTCAATTCTCCTCATGAATTTCTATGACATTAAATGCTAATATTTTATGTTGTCTGCGTTTTATTTCCACGATACTAGCAAACACAACATGATTTTTCACTTTGAAAAATCTGTATATGCAACTTGCTTGGCTGCATTTACTCTAAGGAGCAAATTGTTTTTTCGCTTCTTTTCGTTCCGTGGGGCGCCATCCCTCCCAGGGCGATGTCTAGTTTATCACATGCTAGTATATCTTCATCGGCTATTAGTTGTTTTTTCCACTAACAACAAGATGAGCGTTAATTGTACACATTACCATCCCGTCACCAAATTAGAAATTGTTTAATTTATTATTTGTTTTTACCACAACATGATAATCTATTTTGTTTTTTTTTATTATTTGATCTTTTCATTTAATAGTTCTTGTTGTAACTCTTACTCAGGTTCGAGGCCATTTGTTTTTGCTTTCTTAAAAAGAAAATAAAGTATTTTTGGATTTTTGGGTGTATATTTAAGTCCGAAGCAGTTCTCATTCAATTGAGTTTGAGAGGCAGATGTACAACCAATTACTAACCGGAGTAGTTGTTGCATTGCACTTAGCGTCCCGTGAAACGATCGTCTGCCCTGCTAGCAACCGAACCAAATAATGCCACACACTTCTTTTTAAATACTTTGTTTTCTGTTTAAGAAAACAAAAACAAATGATCTCGAACCTGAGTAAATGTTAAAACAAAAACTACACCAAGATAATTTTAGAAACGTGTTATCTCAAATGATTTTTCTTGATTTGGAGAAGAAGGCCATCAGGAAATTGGTGGAAGTGAAATGTGCTGCTGTGAATTCGAATGGTTTATTACAACGTGAAATGTCGATCTGAGACCTTTATCTATTGAAATTACGCTAGTATGTATCTACACGATATAAGCTAGGATGTATAATATTTTCTATATATAATTCATTGACGTCAAATTCTTTGCAATAAGGTACAATTCAAAAAATGAAGGCTGTGCGAATATTCGTCGTCAAAGTAGGAGGGATTACCATTGATTGCTAATCGGGTAGTGACGATAACAATTTGAAGTAATATATAATATAATAATAATATGTTAACTTTACGTAGAAGTGCAGTACCATTTTATGAAAATTTTGATATTTCTATGCTAATTTTAAGCAGTTGCTGTCAAAATGTTTAACCCTTTACCAAAATAATACTTCAAAAATGTGATTGTTAGGAAAAAACTTTATCTCTTTCGACCAACTCTACCCATTTACAATCACAGTGAATTTCATGATTCTAGCTACAGCCGTTTGGGTGGTACAATTTTTATCCCTTTTTCCTATTTCGACCCTAAAAGTACGTATTTAAAAAAATGTTTTTTTTATTAGCGTGTCTACGCAGTCTGAAGAACGTATATACCGAATTTCATAATTCCAGCTGTATCATTTATATCCCCTTTCGTCCCCTTTCCACAGTCAGAGTAATGTATATACAAATCGTTTACCTTTTTTATTCCTCTTTTCCCATTTATCCCTTAAAAGAACGAATTTCGAAATTACCATTTATTTTAGCTGTTATGTTTGGATTGAAACCATATTTATCACTAGTATAAATTTTGCAAAAAAAATAAGTATTTCGTTCGTGTTTACACTGTATGCATATACAAAATTTGGAAATGAATTCGATTTTTGACAGGTCATCGAACGTAAACCCGATTCATCCGACTGAATTTCTAAGCATTGTTCCAAAATCAGTTGAGCTATAGTGGTTTCGAAAAACAATAATATCGTCGAATTGAATTTCAATATTCGGTAAATTTTAAACTTTTCAATTATTCATCACTTTGTCCTCCACTTTTCCACGCAACCGCTTCTAAAACTCGCATTTAAAGTTACCCCATAATTTCCTCTTTAAATTTCACTACAAAGGCAAATAATTACTTCCTCCTATCGCCGGTGCTCTTAATTTTTCCAGTAGACTGTTCTTGTTGCTGTAATTATTGTATTTAACTGCAGGATATGAAATTCAATTATCTAACGATTTTTGTTGTTGGATAATTTAAATTTTCTTCCGCATTTCCTGATACAACAACAAAATAATATTACTTTGAAGGTTTTTTCATAATTGCCATTAAGAATATAATTTCACTTGAATTGGCAAATGCCGAAATCTTGGATATGTAAGAGTGCTTGAGGTGTTGGCGTTGGAGAGAGTAACATAGGCGTTAAATATATCAAATGGTATGGATATATTATTAAGGAGATTATTATCACAGACTGCGCACAATATGCTATCCTAAGTAATCCCATTACATTTTGTATTCTAGATGACAATATTGGAAAAATCGATAATGAATTTGTCTTCTTGCGGCATAAATCATTTATTTCTTTGTACCACAATTGGCCAATGAAATAAAGAAGTGTTGCGTAACTAGCTGTTATATTGATCACCAACCAGACCAAGACGGGATATACAATCTTGTAGAACAGATCTCTAATCAACATGAATTTGATTGTTGCAGTTGATAGTTAATATATTGAGCTAACTCTAGAGTGAAGAAAAATATTTTTTAATTAAATTTATTTTTATAAATCTATAACAAACTAGAAAATAGTAGCCTCTATCGCGTTCTCCAAAAGTATCGCGTTGCGCTTGAACGGCGAATGAGCTCCACCTGCGCTTCTACTCAACATTTTGTACTAACATACATTATTAAATTGTGCAAGAAAATCGGGAAATTGTTTTTAATTTTTGATTCTTTCTGCAGAGAATCCCACGTCAAAATAATTCTTCAAGTGTATTGAAAAGGCTATTGCTATCTCCGCCAACTGAGAGCGCATGGATTTTGAAAAGTTATGTGACTCCCATTCATTGCCAATTGTCATCATATTAACATCAAAGTTCTTTTATGAATTTTGAATAATTGTCATTTGTAGATATATTTTTTGTATCATGCTGCATTCAAGACTCACATGTCCTGCTTTAAAGTTCACATCCCTAAGTCAGTTTTAGCACATGGTCTGCCACTTTAATTTGTAAGACATTGAGTGTTAGAATAACATATTCATGCTCTTGGGGTTCATAGAGCACAATATCATACATGTGGAAAAAAGTTTGAATTTGCACTGACCCACATAACGTATGGTTAACATATTCATAACGAATATTATCGTTCATACGCTTAGGTGCCCATCACTTACGCGATTCAAATACTAAATTGTAGCCAATGCACGAGGTATGAATACATTAGTATTTACTGCTAAGTGTAAAACACTGAACAAGTATGAAAAGTTCCAAGTCGATACCCTGCACAACTCTCTGCATCTAAAGGGTGATTTTTTAGCTATTATCTTTTTGGAAACACTGGTTTAAACAGCTGACGCACGTTTCGTGTTTTGTTTCACTGTCAAACATCTTCAGTTTTGTCTATAATTTAACAATGAATCGTCTTACAAACGACCAAAGCTTGCAAATTATTGAATTTTATTATCAAAATGCGTGCTCTGTTAAGAAAGTTCATCGCGCGCTTCCATTTTATGGTCTGTTTAATCGACCTACTGAAGGGCTATTGTGACTAAATTTCGCACCAAATTTACATTGTTGGACATTAAAGCACCAACACGCTTACGTACAGTGCGAACTGAAGAAAATATCGCAGCTGTATCGGCCAGTGTTAATGATGACCATCAATTATCGATTCGTCGCCGTTCGCAGCAATTGGGCCTCTGTTACTCAAAAACGTGGAAATGCCAAAATTGGACTAAGCGGATGGACCATTTGAGGCGCAGACAAGGTCAACATTTGCATGAAATAATCTTCAAACATTAAATTATATGGACCGTACTATCGATTCAAGTAAAGATTTCATGCATTTTTCTGAATTTTATGTGTTTTTTTTTTTTTTGAAAAACTTTCCTATAGCTTTTAAAAATCACCCTTTATATAGATTTTTATGTAGCCCATACCAAAACTTGAACCTATATTGTGCACTATAGTATGAGTTCACCTTTAACCTAAATTTATTGTAATATTGCTAATTCGAGTATGGCGATACTATAGGTTTTCGACATCTGCGCATTTGGAAAAGGATCCGGCTTAATATTTGGACTATGAAACGGCAATAAAGAAAATCTTAGATGTTATATGAATCGGATAGGTATTTGTCTGCAAAATTTTATAAATACACTATAAAATGTGGATTCTATAACGGTAATGATGTAAAATATGGCACATTTGTTTTATCGCCCGTTGGAATTTTTAAACGTTTTAGTTTTTTTCTTTTGTATTTTTTTTTGTTTTTTAAATTTTATTTCTTTTATATTGATTTTCGAAATCATAAAAATATTTGATTTTTTTTAAAGTGGTTTTAATTAACTATGTCTTTTCTTATCAAATGTGTGAGTTTGGAAGTTTTATTTCTTTTTCTTTTTTCAAAACACAACAGAATGAACTTCTATGAGAAGATACAAAAACAAACTTTCGAAACAATCTATACTAGTGATGTCAAAAATTTAATCGTTTGATATGGAATGTTTCAGCCGAATGGGAGTTATTGACTAACTTTTAGTAAAAAAGTAAAAATGGAGGGCGGGTCAAATCGTATATACCCTTCACCATTGAGTGGATTCCAGAGTACTACCAGCAGATTCGATGCGGCCGATTTAACGTATAAATGATCATATTTTATTATTATGTTTAATGTGTCGAATAAAGTGTGATGTTTCATTTAAAAAAATATTTTAAATGCTACTTCCAGGTGATTCATCGTTAGGTGAAGAGAACGATTTATGGCATTTATTGTTTGAAAATTACATCATGTAAATGTTACAACAATTACGTCTGATGTGGTCTATTCGGAAGGTCCATGTTTGGGGGACTCGTTCGAGCATAGCAACTGGAGAGCCCATTTACAGATAATAACACGCAAATTTACGCCGCCTGGCTTCAATTCTTGTACAAGTTGAATTTTGTTAGCTTTAAGGCCGAGATCCTTATGTAAAATACGACAAGTTGTAGAATACAATAAGATAAACTGCTAAGAACGACGACGTATTCATTCGTCACTGTATTCTTCGCAGTGGTTGTTTAGAACAGTATTTAAGAAATACGTCCCAGCAAACGAAAATGAATTGCTCCTTAGATTAGTATCCAAGAATTATCTAAACAATTTGAAGTTATTTTTGAATTTGAAGTTCATTAACACTAAAATGTATGAAGAACTCGGCATATATTTCAGTAAACACATTAACCCAGTTTTAAGAGAAACATATGTATTTATATCCATACTCAAACTCAATTAATTTTCCTACTTTAGAGAAATTTAATAAACTGGAGTAAAATTGTTGAACTAAATTGGAGTATGGATTTTACTCAGATATGGGAATATTATATTTTTGAGCGTAGCTAAAGCATTTTGTTTGGTATCATTTTTATCCTTTCTATCTCTCTTTGCTGGTAAATGTTATTTTGTAGGTCTGTTTGACGAGAGGTGACTACACTTATTTACTGGCAACTTGTTCATTTCTATATCAGACCCGCATCAACTGGCAAGCAAAGTTCCTTTTTCCTGGGAAATAAATGTCTATCACCAATATATTCGTGCAGCCAATACAATAATCTGGAACCAGCAAACATGACCTCCCAATAAATACGCGACAATAATCTTGCCTATAAAGCCCGTGTTGTGATAACAAATATGAATTGGAATTAGTGTGTGATTTTTTCGTATGTTTGGCTTAATGAGCAGCTCGATGGATCGACAAATGGTACATGTTTGATTTCCAGTATAGCAAAGATGAAACGCATAAAATAAAATGCTGTGCAGATATATGGTAACTTATTGTCATGGGAAATGATTAATTGGGTTAAAAAAACAAGTATGGGAAGGCTACATCCGGCGGTGCCGATTATAATATACACTCCAATGTATACTCCACTACAGGGTTTTTACTACAAATCCTTTATGTTTTAACACTTTAATGACATAAAGATTCGAAAAGTGATTTATAAAGGAGAAAAGTGTTATTGTTAAATGTTAATAAAAATATTGGTTAATACAAACTCGGCCTGTTTCACTTTTACTATAAGTGTTCCCCGCTAAATTCGAATGTGATCTGCCAAATTTGTAATATGATGATGCTATAGAAGTAATAATGTAAATAAATGTAAAAATTAATTCAAATTGTTTAGAAAATGATTGAAAAGCTACTGCAAAAACGGCTGTCTCGGCTACGCAGAAATCATGGAGTAATAACTCAACTCTTTATGACACATTGCCATTTTAACATAGCCCCACAAAAAATAGTCTAAAGGCGTTAAATCGCACGATATAGGCGGCCAATTGACCGGTCCCGAACGTGAAATAAAATGTTCACCGAACTCGCCCCTCAATAAGTCCATTGTTGCGCGTGCTGAGTGGCACGTGGCACCGCCTTGTTGAAACCACATATCATGCAAGTCAAGCTCTTGTATTTTGGGCAAAAAAAAGTTGGATATCATCTCACGGTAGCGCTCACCATTCACAGTTACGTTACGATTCGCATCATCTTTGAAGAAGTACGGTCCAATGATGCCACCAGCCCATAAACCGCACCAAACTGTGACTTTTTCTGGATTCATTGGTAGCTCTTGCAATGCTTCTGGCTGATATTCACTCCAAAATCGACAATTCTGCCTATTTACGTACCCATTGAGCCAAAAATGAGCTTCGTCGCTGAACACAATTTTTCGATAAAAAAGTGGCGCGATGAACTTTGATATTAAAATTGAATAATTTGCAAGCGTTGTTCGTTTGTAAGACGATTCATGGTTAAATTATAGACGGAACTGAAATTGTTTGACAGTGAAACAAAACACGAAACGTGCGTCAGCTGTTTAAACCAGTGTTGCCAAAAAGATAATAGCTAAAAAATCGCCCATTAGTTTTGCATACTCTGAAGTAAAATCATTTGTTTGAATTATTGTTAGTTAAAATTATTTTTCATTATTATAAAGTTAATTTTTTTCGTTGTATCAAGTAAAAGCTTCTTCAGTTTAAGTAAAAATCTAATTTTAATACAAAATCAGCAACATTTTCCTCAGTTTGAGTAAATCCTTCTTTGTTTTAGGAAAAACTTTACATTATGTTAATGAATGATGAAATTACTTTAAGTACATTCACTAAAAAAATAAAAAAATAGAACCCATTATTGCACAACTACACGGACGATATAAAAGACGTATAAGAACACAACAGAATATCGATGTTGTAAAAATTATTACTGTTGAAGCTCAATATATTGCAATAAAATCAATCAAGTATTTCAGGAGTCCAAGCAAGTTATGAAAAATATTGTATCATTTGGCATGAAATGACTCTATTGTGAATTTCAGAACAATATTTTTAATACAGTATAGTTTATCCCATACTCGCTGTTCTGGAGTTTATCCGCACTGGAGCCACTGTAATTCGTAAGGGTGTGAGCATTTTATATTATTTGAGAAGTTTTCAAGGTTTTTATCAATAGATTCGATATTATCGCTCTGATTGTGGCTTGTTTGAAAAGGGATATATTGGCACATTTGTATGTGACCGACGCAATGATTGGGACTGTAATTACAAGTGGCTTTAACGTATTTGTATTTGTTGCTGTATTTGTATTGTATTTGAGAAGTGTGGAAAATTTCCCATTGCCAACCCATGCCGCAAAAACATTCTCCGAAAAAAAATCTACTCTATGCCATGCTGTAAAGTTTTCTTCAACTTTTTAAATTTCAATTTAAACACACCAAACCCAAACCACCCCAAATTAAATGATAAGTATAGCCAATCATCCAGAAAAATCAAAATGTTGTCACAGACCAAACATGTGGCACGACGAAAAGTCTTATTAATACTCAATAAGTCTATCGGATTTTGTAGACATTTTTGTGAACAGAATTGAAGGCAACATTTAGACATATGATGCGCCGTAATCGAAAGACATTGACGTATGTATTAAGATGAGTGAAATTCTTGGCACAGACAGAGCCAATATAACAATATTAGATAAGAAATAAGGCGATAAAGTTATATAGACTCCGCAAAAGGAAAAAAATTAGACATACATAAAATTTAATGTATTGTTCATAAAAACGTATAAAAATTTTAATTACAAAAGTATATCTTTTTCGCAAAAAGAAGTATTTCTTATTATATGAAATTATATATATTTCGATTGAGTATAAATATCGATTAAATTACTAACAAGACTCCAAAAAAGATTCTTTGCTGAATAAGCAGTGTTTTAAGGCAACATTTTAAATTTTGATCGCCAACGCAATACACTAAAATTCATGATTCTCGCTGCAGCTGTTTGGTTGGTATCATTTGTTTCCCTCTTTTCCGATTCAGCTCTTTAAAAGTGGCGTACACGCACATCTTGGTTTGTGTTGCCGCTCGGGAGTGTCAAGTAGTGCCTTAAGCAACGTTTTAAATTTTGGGCGTCTACGCAATCAGTGAAACGTTTTAAGGCCCTTAAGCAATTGCAAGAAGTGTTCACTAGTTAATAATCTGCTTCCGACTACAATCTGAGTTGAAATCTATTAAAGAAATTTATAAAAAAAATCTTTCTTAATGTATGTACATCAATAGTACAACACACTAAATTTCATATCCAAGCAGGTAGTTTTTTCCACTTTATTGATGCTATGTATTTTAGGCTATTATTATGGATTATTTCCCCTTTGCCCCAAACAATTTTTCTAGGATGTGAAACAAATGTCGATTTCATTATTATACCAATACCAAATGGACTGCAATAATAACATTTCGAGATGGGAGAAAATGTTCATATAATACCGAACATCCTTTATCAATAGTATGCTGGCCCTTAGTGAAGTCAAGTATAATTATTTTTTTATGATTCAATATCTGTATCATGTATACGAATATTTATTATGTATTAATAAATATAATGCTGCATACAGTGGATTTGAAGCGAATGTTACGTAGTTTTGTAATATATGCAAGCATGGTCCACCATTTTCAGGTACACATGGTACACATTCGGCAGTAAAATATCCTTAAGTATTACAGAGAGGGATTTTAATGAATTGGTGCAATATTTTAATTCTCTTATAGAATAACAAGATATTTTTATAATGTAAAATATTCTCTTTTAAATAAAATACTTAATTTGACTCAATATTCAGATACAGAATTCAGAAAGGCGAATATGACAGACAAATTTTCTTGTTTCCATTTTTCGATATCGTTTTAGTAGCACTATTTTTAGAGCAAAATATAGGCTTTGTCCATTTGTGTTTTCCTATATTGACATGGCATCCTGAAAGCAACAAAAATGAAGTCGTTTTTGACTGCATCTAGAAAAATTCATAATTCTGCGAAATGGAACAGATTTTTCTAATCTAATGTGGAGCATGTGGTTTTTACTTTACATCATTTAGTATAGATCCTGCATGCGACATTCGTAACGTAAAATTATCAAATATTATGGTTCATGAAACCACAGTTTTTCTATTTGGGTGACCTTTCTGCGGAAATAGCCATACAACAAATTTAAGAAAACAATAAATCTTCGTTAGTCTATATATTGCATTAAAATTTTACATTCCCTTTGGGTTTGACATTGGAGTATGAGCATTGGATTTATATGAAAAGAATACCAAAAATCTTTAAAAGACTTTTTGATTTTTCCAATGGGCTTAAAAAAGATCCAACTTTAGGATGGGTCACGAAAATAAATTGCTGCGGTCACTCCCCAGAAATGAAGATTGGGTTTTTAAATGATGATCTGCAAAATATTTCGTCGCTGGGTCAAGCCATCTGTGAGCTAAACGCTCCTGAAATCACCAGTACAAGCCATACTTTTTATTTCACTTAATAGTACACAGAAAAAAATAGAAATCAGTTTCAATTACGAAAATTGTATATTTAATAACTTTTTTCTTTAGTTTTATGTTATGACGAAAATTGTAAAACCAATTACTAAAATTGTATCTGGAGTTATTAAAAATAGTTAAAACAAGTAAGGAAAGGCTAAAGTCGGGCGGGGCCGACTATATAATACCCTACACCACTCCCTGCGTATGTACCTCGCTTTGATTAATAAACCCAGGTATTTCATGGGAGCAGTATTATGTAGTTCATATAAATTGTACAGTTACTATAAATTCATCTTTAGTCATATTTAAAGAATATGGTTAATAATTGATCCAATTATCCGAAAGACAAATACAAATTATACAGTAGTAATAGGATGAATCGGACCGACATTTCAAAAGGGGGCATATAACAACATTTTGGGCCTGGTCCAAAACATGGGCCTTTCTCATGATCTGCAAAATTTGATGAAGATACGATGTAAGATGTAGTTTCTAGAGCTGTAATAGATCAGAATGGGCCCCATTTGGCTTATAAAAAAAAGATAAACATTCGGGAGCAACATTTGTATGAAGGCTATATATAAATCTGAACCGATCTTACCCACTTTCACCATAGGTGTTTCTAGTTCGATTTTAAATTGTTGTGCCAATTTTAAAGAAAATTAGGTACAATATGTGGTTTCTAAAGCGGAAAAAGTGAAGTAGGGAGCGACATTTGTATAGGGGCTATATCTAAATCTGAACCGATCTTACCCAAATTCTGCATAGGTGTTTCTAGTTGGATTATAAGATGTTGTACCAAATTTAAAGAAAATCGGGTAAAATATGTGGTTTCTAAAGCGGAAAAGGTCAAATCGGGAGCGACATTTGTATATGGGCTATATCTAAATCTGAACCGATCTTACCCAAATTCTGCATAGTTGTTTCTAGTTGGATTATAAGATGTTGTGCCAAATTTAAACAAAATCGGGTACAAGATGTGAATTTTAGAGCGGAAAAAGTCAAATCGGGGCGACATTTGTATGGGAACTATATCTAAATCTGAACCGAACTTACCCACTTTCACCATAGGTGTTTCTAGTTCGACTATAAAATGTTGTGCCAATTTTAAAGAAAATCAGGTACAATATGTGGTTTCTAAAGCGGAAAAAGTGAAATAGGGAGCGACAGTTTTATAGGGGCTATATCTAAATCTGAACCGATCTTACCCACTTTCTGCACATGTGATTCTAGTTGGATTATAAGATGTTGTGCCAAATTTGAAGAAAATCGGGTACTATATGTGCTTTATAGGGCGGAAAAAGTCAAATCGGGAGCGACTTTTGTATGGGGGCTATATCTAAATCTGAACCGATTTCCTTCAAATTCAATACCGATGGTCCTTGCCTAGAAAAAATAACTTCTGCCAAGTTTCATGACAATCGGACAACAATTGCGACCTGTAGAGTGCGAACAAGCTTAGATGGACAGCAGACGGACAGACGGACGGGCAGACAGACATCGTTAAATTGACTCAGCTGGTGATTCTAAGCCGATCGGTATACTTAAAGGTGGGTCTAGCTCAATTATTTCTTGGTGTTACAAACATTTGGCGCGAAACTAACTTATAATACCCTAGTCCACGAAGTGGTGTAGGGTATAAAAATGATATATTGAATTAAAGCAGTGATTGATTTTTATACCCTACACCACTTCGTGGTCTAGGGTATTATAAGTTAGTTTCGCGCCAAATGTTTGTAACACCAAGAAATAATCGAGCTAGACCCACCTTTAAGTATACCGACCGGCTTAGAATCACCAGCTGAGTCGATTTAACGATGTCTGTCTGTCCGTCTGTCCGTCTGTCCGTCTGTCCGTCTGTCCGTCCGTCCGTCCGTCCGTCCGTCCGTCCGTCTGCTGTCCATCTAAGCTTGTTCGCACTCTACAGGTCGCAACTGTTGTCCTATTGTCATGAAACTTGGCAAAATTTATTTTTTCTGGCCAACGACCATTGGTATTGAATTTGGAGGAAATCGGTTCAGATTTATATATAGCCCCCATACAAATGTCGCTCCCTATTTCACTTTTTCCGCTTTAGAAACCACATACTGTACCCGATTTTCTTTAAAATTGACACAACATCTTATAATCCAACTAGAAATACCTATGCAAAAATTGGATAAGATCGGTTCAGATTTAGATATAGCCCCCATACAAATGTTGCTCCCGATTTGACATTTTCCGCTCTAAAAACGACATATTGTACCCGATTTTCTTTAAAATTGGCACAACATCTTATAATCCAACTAGAAACACCTATGCAAAAATTGGGTAAGATCGGTTCAGATTTAGATATAGCTCCCATACAAATATTGCTCCCGATTTGACATTTTCCGTTCTAGAAACGACATATTGTACCCGATTTTCTTTAAAATTGGCACAACATCTTATAATCCAACTAGAAATGCGTATGCAAAAATTGGCTAAGATCGGTTCAGATTTAGATATAGCCCCCATACAAATGTCGGTCCCGATTTGACATTTTCCGCTCTAGAAAAGACATATTGTACCCGATTTTCTTTAAAATTGGCACAACATCTTATAATGCAACTAGAAACACCTATGCAAAAATTGGGTAAGATCGGTTCAGATTTAGATATAGCTCCCATACAAATGTTGCTCCCGATTTGACATTTTCCGTTCTAGAAACGACATATTGTACCCGATTTTCTTTAAAATTGGCACAACATCTTATAATCCAACTAGAAACACCTATGCAAAAATTGGGTAAGATCGGTTCAGATTTAGATATAGCTCCCATACAAATGTTGCACCCGATTTGACATTTTCCGCTCTAAAAACGACATATTGTACCCGATTTTCTTTAAAATTGGCACAACATCTTATAATCCAACTAGAAACACCTATGCAGAAATTGGGTAAGATCGGTTCAGATTAAGATATAGCTCCCATACAAATGTTACTCCCGATTTGACATTTTCCGTTCTAGAAACGACATATTGTACCCGATTTTCTTTAAAATTGGCACAACATCTTATAATCCAACTAGAAACACCTATGCAAAAATTGGGTAAGATCGGTTCAGATTTAGATATAGCTCCCATACAAATGTTGCTCCCGATTTGACATTTTCCGCTCTAAAAACGACATATTGTACCCGATTTTCTTTAAAATTGGCACAACATCTTATAATCCAACTAGAAACACCTATGCAAAAATTGGGTAAGATCGGTTCAGATTTAGATATAGCTCCCATACAAATGTTGCTCCCGATTTGACATTTTCCGCTCTAGAAACGACATATTGTACCCGATTTTCTTTAAAATTGGCATAACATCTTATAATCCAACTAGAAACACCTATGTAAAAATTGGTTCAGATGTAGATATAGCTCCTATACAAATGTAGCTCCCGATTTTCCGCTCTAGAAACGACATACTGTACCCGATTTTCTTTAACTTTTGCAAAACATCTTATAATCTAACTAAAACCCACATATTGTACCCGTTTTTCTTTCAAATTGGCACAACATCTTATAATCCAACCTATGGTGAAAGTGGGTAAGATCGGTTCAGATTTAGATATCGCCCTCATACAAATGTTGCTCCCGAATGTTTAACCGATTTTGGCCAAACTTTACATATTATATTTTACCAATAAAAATACATAGTGAAAGCGGGTCACATCGTTCCAGGTTTCAATATACCCCATAACATATGTAATTTCCGATTTAACATTTTTTGTCAAACACATACATTTACAGGATGCAAAAATCCTTCCCGATTTCACTTTTTTAACGAATTGAATTGTAATGAGATAGAAAGTCCGTCCGTCTTTAGCATTTCCTTACTTGTTTGGGAGATGCCCATATGTCCATACTTTGGTATATCCCAAATGGGGTCCCATTCTGATCTATTACAGCTCTAGAAACTACATCTTACATCGTATCTTCATCAAATTTTGCAGATCATGATATTTTTCAGCTAGGAATACCTACCGTGAATGAGAAATATATAGGTCCATGTTTTAGACCTGGCCTAAAATGTATTTATAGGCCCCCTTTTGAAATTTCGGTCCGAATCATCCTATTACTACTGTATAATTTGTATTTGTCTGTCGGATAATTGGATCAATTACCATATTCGTTAAATATGACTAAAGATTAATTTATAGTATAATTTATACTGTATAATTTATATGAACTACATAAAATTGCTCCCATGAAATAAATGGGTTTAGTAATCATAGCGAGGTACATACGCAGGGAGTGGTGTAGGGTATTATATAGTCGGCCCCGCCCGACTTTAGCCTTTCCTTACTTGTTTTTTTTTTGAAAATATTCAATCATGAAAGTTGCTGATTCGACTACAGCAGTCATTGATTTTTTCGATAGTATTCAATTAAAAAAGTTGTTGACTCGATTGCAGCAGTCATTAATTTTTCTGAAATGTTTAATGAATTGTATTGTTAATTTCATTAAAAAAGTTATTGGATTTAGTGAAATAAACAATTCGTCGGCATGGTCTGAAGTTCGTCTCAAGTCTTCAGCAGAACCCAAAATTAGCAAAAAGGCAATTGAGACCTTTATTGTTACAGCTAAAAGTTGACTGCACAATTTCGATGGGCGCTACCCCATCTCGTCAGAACTTTAGCAACGTATGTGTGTTTTTGACTTAAATCAGGGTTCATATTTGTACCAGCGTTCACATATGATAAATGAGAAACGCTGATAAACAAAATATTCCACCGAACTAAGTCGACAATCTAAAAGGCGTCTTCGATTTGAGTTGTTGACAACTTGCGTTAACCACGACTTCTTTCTAAGAAATGATAAAAATGAAACGAAAACAAAAACAGTAATCATTTTCATTATTCCGATCACTGTTTTAATGAAATGTACGGAATAAACTCAATGAAAGTTTTAACTGTTCCGATTACATTTGTAATCAGCTTTTTAAATTTCTGCAATAAAATTAGTGATTGAAATTTTAGAGACAACAATTTTTTCCGTGTAGTCTTGGCATATATAAGTCTTGTGCACCCCATTTCTGCCAACTGTTGTTACACAATTTTCGTTGTTGGAGAAAATTGGCATGCCGAAACAATAATGAGGTTTCCAATACAATGATTTCACAGTAATAATTGAAAATTTATCATAACATTTAATTTCGTTAGAACCGAGTGGCAAAAATGTGTTTCGAAACAACAAACCTCAAAGATAAAGTTTGAGTTTGGAAACACTTTCTGGTTTTCAAGCAACTGTATTAGTCATATATATGTACTTCCGCACACACTTCGAACACCACTCCTAAGATGCCTTTCGAGATCAAATTCCCCACAAGGAAGAAGTGAGACATGGGATACTCATTTGAATATGGGACTAAGCTATTCACAAAAGGCAACAAAATGTAATGTGAAGTTGATTCAGTTTTATTCTCAGTAAAAGTTGAACTAACATGTTCTTTCCGACGTGCAGTAGCGCAGGGAGGCCGTTTGGGGTTAGAGATAGTAGCTACTGTTTTTTTGTATTCTATAACATCTGTCATAGTTCAGATACTTGGGCTTGTGAAGATACCTTTGAAAGGTATTTTCATATTGATTTACAAAAAAGAATCTAATTCAAACAAGTAAGGAAAAGCTAATGTCAGGCGCAGCCGACTCTATGATACACTCCACTTTCTATCCAAATACAATTCAAGAAGAATATTTGTATCGGGGCTATATCCAAACATAGAATGAAGTGACCCACTTTCACAATTTGTGCTTCCAGTTCAAGTATAACGTGTTATGTTCAATTTGAAGAAATTCATTGAAAATACATGTTTTCTAGTCAAGCCGTGAGCGAAATCTGAATGAGAGATATATATATAGATCTGAACCGATCTAACCCATTTTCTCCACGGGTATTTCTATAGGGTGATTTTTTAAGAGCTTGATAACTTTTTTTAAAAAAAAAACGCATAAAATTTGCAAAATCTCATCGGTTCTTTATTTGAAACGTTAGATTGGTCCATGACATTTACTTTTTGAAGATAATTTCATTTAAATGTTGACCGCGGCTGCGTCTTAGGTGGTCCATCCGCTTAGTCCAATTTTGGCATTTCCACGTTTTTGAGTAACAGAGACCCAATTGGTGCGAACGGCGACGAATCGAAAATTGGTGGTCATCATTAACACTGGCCGATACAGCTGCGATATTTTCTTCAGTTCGCACTCTACGTAAGCGTGTTGGTGGTTTAATGTCCAACAATGTAAATTTGGTGCGAAATTTAGTCACAATAGCCCGAATAGCCGCTTCAGTGGGTCGATTAAACTGACCATAAAATGGAAGCGCGCAATGAACTTTCTTAACAGAGCACGCATTTTGATAATAAAATTCAATAATTTGCAAGCGTTGTTCGTTTGTAAGACGATTCATGATGAAATGTCAAAGCATACTGAGCATCTTTCTCTTTGACACCATGTCTGAACTCCCACGTGATCTGTCAAATACTAATGCATGAAAATCCTAACCTCAAAAAAATCACTCTTTAGTTGAAATATAAGATATTTATACACTCCACGAGAGTATTATGGCTTTGTGCATTTGTTTGTAACACCCAAAAGGAAGCGGGATAGACCTATTGTTAAGCATACCGATCGACTTAGAATCACTTTCTGAGTCGATTTAGCAATGTCCGTCTGTCCGTCTGTCTGTCTGTCTGTCTGTCTGTCCGTCTGTCTGTCCATCTATTGTTGTAATCAAACTACAGGTCGCAATTATAGTCCGATCTTAACACAAATTGGCACAAGTAAGTTTTGTGGATCAAGGACGAACGCTATTTAATTTGAGGCAAATCGGTTCAGATTTAGATATAGCCCCCATACAAATGTCGCTCCCGATTTGACATTTTCCGCTCTAGAAACGACATATTCTACCCGATTTTCTTTAAATTTAACACAACATCTTACAATCCCACTAGAAACACCTATGCAAAAATTGGGTAAGATCGGTTCAGATTTAGATATAGCTCCCATACAAATGTCGCTCCCGATTTGACATTTTCCGCACTAGAAACGACATATTGTACCCGATTTTCTTTAAATTTGACACAACGTCTCACAATCCAACTGGAAACACCTATGCAAAAATTGGGTAAGATCGGTTCAGATTTAGATATAGCTCCCATACAAATGTCGCTCCCGCTTTGACATTTTCCGCTCTAGAAACGACATATTGTACCCGATTTTCTTTAAATTTGACACAACATCTTACAGTCCAACTATAAACACCTATGAAAAAATTGGGTAAGATCGGTTCAGATTTAGATATAGCTCCCATGCAAATGTCGCTTCCGATTTAATATTTTCCGCTCTAGAAACCACACATTGTACCCGATTTTCTTTAAATTTGACACAACGTCTCACAATCCAACTATAAACACATATGCAAAAATTGGGTAAGATCGGTTCAGATTTAGATATAGCTCCCATACAAATGTCGCTCCTGATTTGACATTTTCCGCTCTAGAAACCACATATTGTACTCGATTTTCTTTAAATTTGGCACAACATCTTATAATCCAACTATAAACACCATTGCAGAAAGTAGGTAAGATCGGTTCAGATTTAGATATAGCCTCCAAACAAATGTATCTCCCGATTTGACTTTTGCCGCTTTAGATCGATTTTCTTTAAATTTGGCACAACAGCTTATAATCCAAGTAAAAAACCTATGGTGAAAGTGGCTAAGATCGGTTCATATTTAGATATAGCGCAAATACAAATGTTCCTCCCAAATGTTTAACCGATTTTGGCCTAACTATACGAATTATATTTCACCTATTTCGTTCCAGATTTCAATATACTCCCATACAAATGTCCTTTCCGATTTAACATTTTTTGTCAAACACACACATTTACAGGATGCAAAAATCCTGCCCGTTTTCACTTTTTCACCGAATTAAATTGTATTCGGATAGAAAGTGGAGAGTATCATAGAGTCGGCCCCGCCCGACTTTAACCTTTCCTTACTTGTTTTATTATGAAGATATGAAAATATGTGGTTTGAGTGGAAGAAGTCAAATTGGAAGTGCATTTTGAATGGGAGCTAGATAAATCTGAACCGATTTGACCTATTTTCATCATACGTGTCCCAAGTCTACATATACAATGTTTTGACAAATTTGAAGACAATCTGTTTAAATATGTGGTTTATAGAGCGGAGAGAGCAGAGTTGTCAGATTATTTTGTTCCTCTAACGCCAAATCAATTGTCAAAAATCGCCAAAACCGCCAAATTTAAACAACTTCAGTTTTTGTTAAAAAATCGACAAATTCTATTTTACATTTAGTTCTTGTAAAAACTGTATGGAATTCAGATATTATATTTTAATTGAATATTTTCAATATTTCATGATAAAAAATTAAAACATATTTTATTGGTATTTATTATTCTTAAAATTTTTCTTATACCGTAAATTAGGCAATTCATAATGAAGAATACACCTTCAACGCAGGGATTACTAGTTAACAAAAATTAACATTAAAAACAAGTAAGGAAATGCTAAAGTCGGGCGGGTCGACTATATGATACACTCCACTTTCTATCCGAAGACAATTCAATTCGGTAAAAAAGGATTTATGTATGTTTCCTAATCATAGACTAATATGACCTGACCCAATTTGTCAAATCAAGAAGTATATTTGTATCAGGGCTATATCCAAACGTGGAGTGAATTGACCCACTTACACAATAGGTTCTTCCAGTTCAAGTATAACGTGTAAGGCTCAATTTGAAGAAATCCTGTGAAAATACGTGGGAGTCGGGAGCTATATATAAATCTGAACGGTTGTTTCACCCTTTCAACACCCAGGGTGTTTCTAGTGGAAATATAAGATATTTTACTAAATTTGGAGTAAATATTTTAAAATATAATATTTTAAAATATGAGTAAAAAGAATCAAATCGGAGTTGAAATTCGTATGGGGCTATATCTATCTATATCTGGCCTAATTTTACCTTGGGTGTTTCTAGTTGAAATATAAGATATTTTGAAGAAGATCTTATAAAATATGTGTTTTCTAGAGCAGAAAAACTGAAATTGAGAGTGAAATTTGTATGGGAGCTATAAATAAACCTGAACCGATCTAACCTGTTTTCACCATAGTTGAAATAAAGGGTGTTTTTTATTGAGGTATAGAACTTCGAATTGAAATAAAACACAAGAAAATCGTTTTAATGTCCATCAATTTGGCTTTATTGGAAGGATAATTTTATGCCATTAATGTTTAAATATGATTTCGGGCATGTGGCCGCCGCGGCTGGCTCGAATATAGCCAATTCTACAGGTCCAATTTTCAACCACGCCACGAATGTTGGCTTCCAAGTCGCCTAACGTTTCTGGTTTGTTGGCGTAGACGAGCGACTTCACATATCCCCAAAGAAAATAATCCAATGGTGTCAAATCACACGATCTTGGTGGCCAATTGACAGGTCCATTCCGCGAAATTATGCGCTCATCGAATGTTTCCTTCAATAATTGAACTTCGCGAACTGAACCATTACTTTCGAAATAAATTTGCACGATTTGCAAGCGTTGTTCTTTTGTCAACCTGTTCATGATGAAATGGCAAACCAAACTAAATATTAATCACGTGACAGCTGACAAAATGGCCGCCAGTTAAAAAAGTGATGCCAACTTAAAGTTCTATACCCCAATAAAAACCACCATTTAGAAGATGTTTTGTCAATTTTGAAGAAAATCTGATAAATATGTGGTATCTAGAGTGAAAAGAGTCAAATCGGGAGTGAAATCCGTATAGGGGCTATATCTAAATCTGAACCGTGAAATCTTCAAATTAAATATCGTTCGTCCTTATCTCGCAAAACTTCGTTGTGCAAAGTTTCATTTGGTTCTGACTAAAATTGCGAATAGATGGGTAGACGGACATTGATAAATCGATTCAAAAGTGATTCTAAGTCGATCGCTATAATTATACACACCACGAGAGTATTATGTCTTTGTGCATTTGTTTGTAACACCTAAAAGGAAGCGAGATAGACCCATGTTAAGTATATTAGAATCACTTTCTGAGTCAATTTAGCAATGTCCGTCTGTCCATCTATTGTTGTAATCATATTACAGGTCGCAATTATAGTCCGATCTTAACAAAAATTGGCACAAATAAGTTTAAAGGACGAACGCTATTTAATTTGAGGCAAATCGGTTCATATTTAGATATAGCCCCATACAAATCTCGCTCCCGATTTGACATTTTCCGTCTAGAAACCACATATTATACCCGATTTTCTTTAAATTTGGCACAACATCTAATTATCCAACTATAAACACCTATGCAGCAATTGAGTAAGATCGGTTCAGATTTAGATATAGCCCCCATACAAATGTCGCTCCCCATGTTTAACCGATTTTGGCCAAACTATACATATTATATTTCACCTATTTCGTTCCAGATTTCAATATACCGCCATACAAATGGCCTTTCCGATTTAACATATTTTGTCGAACACATACATTAAATATCGTTCGTCCTTATCTCGCAAAACTTCGTTGTGCAAAGTTTCATTTGGTTCTGACTACAATTGCGACCAGAACTTTGATTATAAGAATAGATGGGTAGACGGACATTGATAAATCGATTCAAAAGTGATTCTAAGTCGATCGGTACACACCACGAGAGTATTATGTCTTTGTGCATTTGTTTGTAACACCCAAAAGGAAGCGAGATAGACCCATGTTAAATATATTAGAATCACTTTCTGAGTCAATTTAGCAATGTCCGTCTGTCCATCTATTGTTTTAATCAAATTACAGGTCGCAATTATAGTCCGATCTTAACAAAAATTGGCACAAATAAGTTTAAAGGACGAACACTATTTAATTTGAGTCAAATCGGTTCAGATTTAGATATAGCCCCCATACAAATCTCTCTCCCGATTTGACATTTTCCGTCTAGAAACCACATATTGTACCCGATTATCTTTAAATTTGGCACAACATCTTATAATCCAACTATAACGACCTATGCAGAAAATGGGTAATATCGGTTCAGATTTAGATATAGCCCCCATACAAATGTCGCTCCCCATGTTTAACCGATTTTGCCCAAACTATACATATATTTCACTTATTTCGTTCCAGATTTCAATATACCCGCATACAAATGTCCTTTCCGATTTAACATATTTTGTCAACGTTTTCACTTTTTCACCGAATTAAATTGTATTCGCATAGAAAGTGGAGTGTATAATATACTCGGTCTGGCCCGACTTTAGCCTTTCCTTACTTGTTTTTTAAAAGTGCAATTATCACTTAGATACTTTGGCTTATTCTTTTAAACAGTCCTCTGCAGACTCACAATGTTACCTCAAATGTCGCCAAAAATCTGCATTTCCAAAATATGAATTTGCATGTCTTTTCAAAGCTTTAACATTAATTTGCTTGAACGTAGATACATCAATGGGCTGCTTCATTGACGCACCGAGGGTTCTTTTCACTCAGTGAAGAAAGTGAAAGTTTCAACAAGAAACGAAGGCTGTTCAACTCCTAAATGAGCAGAGAAACAATGACATTATTGCCTTTTAAAGTTATGGCTAAACATAAAATATACGTGCAATATATTACAACTCGACTAAAAATCATAAAAATATAAGGACACAGTTTTCGGTCGTTGTTGTTCATATTAATAAAAACATTATTTTAACATTCGTAATATATTATAACTTCATGCCATTTTTTTTTGAAATGTTTGCTATGCATAAAAGCAACGGCAAATTACAAAAGAATTTACCGTAAAAGTAACGACGGTTACGTGCCGAATATATTACGTGTCTGTGGTATCATGCATATGTTTCATGGTATTTGGTCTACTTCAATAATTCCCTTTACCGAGCATTTATGTTGTGTAATGTTTTGATTGACTTTAATGGTTTGGTGTCAATGCTGCTTAAAGTCATTATACGAGGATGGATCAAAAATACCAGACATCGGCAATGTTTTTACTTTCGCAATATTTAATAACTATCATCCAATATGTGTTGGAAAAAGGCCAAATCTAGTGGTTTCTTTATTTGTTGACAGTGAGAGCCGTTGCTCGCCAAAAATCAGGACAGAATAACATTACATATATCGGCGGAACTGGATGAAACGATTTACGCTTAAACTACTTCGCACAGTGATGACTTTTAAGTATCTCAAATAATCCACGCAAATTAAAAATTGGCCTGTAGAATCTGGAAATAGGGACACCGTTACAATGTTCCTGTAAGGATTGTCATTCAAAGTCACTGGATTACTGGTCATATTAAAGATGTAACATTCAAGTATGTCGCTTGGCGAACATCTGTATCAGATAATTGCTTGTTGTTGAAAATACGTCACATCGGTGAAAATTATTTCGCTCCGTCACCCATTGAATGAATTGCTGGCGTTGTGTACTGATCCATTTACTGTAATCATTGGTGAAGATCCCAATTTTCACTACTTCCGAATCACAAAATGATCATCTCTTTCACTTCCTCGGATCTTCTCTTTAATCTTATCTCTCTAACAATCTTTACCAAATGCAATACGAGGACATACAATTAATTAACGAACCACACTCGTATATTACTCGCTTGATAACTTTTTTTTTAAAAAAAACGCATAAAATTTGCAAAATCTCATCGGTTCTTTATTTGAAACGTTAGATTGGTCCATGACATTTACTTTTTGAAGATAATTTCATTTAAATGTTGACCGCGGCTGCGTCTTAGGTGGTCCATTCGGAAAGTCCAATTTTGGGCAACTTTTTCGAGCATTTCGGCCGGAATAGCCCGAATTTCTTCGGAAATGTTGTCTTCCAAAGCTGGAATAGTTGCTGGCTTATTTCTGTAGACTTTAGACTTGACGTAGCCCCACAAAAAATAGTCTAAAGGCGTCAAATCGCATGATCTTGGTGGCCAACTTACCGGTCCATTTCTTGAGATGAATTGTTCTCCGAAGTTTTCCCTCAAAATGGCCATAGAATCGCGAGCTGTGTGGCATGTAGCGCCATCTTGTTGAAACCACATGTCAACCAAGTTCAGTTCTTCCATTTTGGGCAAAAAAAAGTTGGATATCATCTCACGGTAGCGCTCACCATTCACAGTTACGTTACGATTCGCATCATCTTTGAAGAAGTACGGTCCAATGATGCCACCAGCCCATAAACCGCACCAAACTGTGACTTTTTCTGGATGCATTGGTAGCTCTTGCAATGCTTCTGGCTGATATTCACTCCAAAATCGACAATTCTGCCTATTTACGTACCCATTGAGCCAAAAATGAGCTTCGTCGCTGAACACAATTTCTTTCTTTCTGAACTTTTTTAACAGAGCACGCATTTTGATAATAAAATTCAAAGATTTGCAAGCGTTGCTCGTTAGTAAGTCTATTCATGATGAAATGTCAAAGCATACTGAGCATCTTTCTCTTTGACACCATGTCTGAAATCCCACGTGATCTGTCAAATACTAATGCATGAAAATCCTAACCTCAAAAAAATCACTCTTTATTATGACATAAATTAAAATGACTATAAAACTGTAATAAAAACATGTTTTATGGTTTTATTTACTTTTTATGCAATTAAACTGCAATACGATGCGTTGTGAAGATACAAGAAAAACAACAAACAAAATGTGCGTTTTATGAAGGTAACTAATCCAGTCCTGAACCCCATTATGATTTAGTTATAATTTATGACGACCTTAAATAGGAATTAAAATAAAAACCAGTAAGGAAAGGCTAAAGTCGGACAGGGCCGAGTCGGGCAAAAAAGTGAAATCAGTAACGATTTTTGCCTGGGTACTGTATCATGAACCAACGTGCCCTATTTGCATAATGTATGTTTCCTGCTGACATATAACGTTTTCTGCTAAATTGTACCAAAATCTGTAATACCTTAATAGAATCAAGTCAGAAGGCGTTAAGTTTGGCCGGGCTGAATCTTATACACCCTCCACCACGGAGTGCATTCCACAGTATTAGGTGATTGTCAGTCGCCATTAGGGAGAAGCATTTTCAGATACAGACAAAGTGGCTGTATTATTTTCATAAGAAAAGTACAAATTTTAAAGATATCCCCATTCGCTCCACTCTCCGCCCAAATGTACAAATTTCGAAAAAAAAACTTTTTGTGTCGAGTCTTCATAGTCAGAATGTATACAAAAAATTTAATAATTTCAACTTCAGTGGTTGGGTAGGTCCCATTTGTATGCCTCTTTTTCAATTATATCCCTTATAAGCACGAATTTTGAAAAATCCCTCTATTTTACGTGGCTATGCAATTAGAGGGATGTATACACCGAATTTCATGATTCTAGCTAGCGAATTTTATTTTCTTGGCGGTGCTTCCAAGCTATAAGAGGAATGTCCGCAACAAATTTCAATGTATGGAAATCTGAAATTTAATTAATAAGCCAAGGCTACCAATATTTTTATAATATATGTATATAATGGAAATAATACTTCAATTCAAAAAGTAAATATAAGGCAGCAATCATAAATACCCTAAAACTTCAGTGATAGAGAGTGTATTTTCAGCTACAGTCGTTTGGTTGGTTGTATTTCCATCCTATTTAAAATTCAAAAGTATAAAAGACACTTCATGATTCTACCATTTTTTGTCGTAAAAGCAACAAAATAAAGTACGAATTTGAAAAAAAATATTTTACGTGGCTATGCATTCAGAGGAATGTATACACCGAATTCCATGATTCTAAAGGGTGATTTTTTAAGAGCTTGATAACTTTTTTTTTTTTTTAAACGCATAAAATTTGCAAAATCTCATCGGTTCTTTATTTGAAACGTTAGATTGGTCCATGACATTTACTTTTTGAAGATAATTTCATTTAAATGTTGACCGCGGCTGCGTCTTAGGTGGTCCATCCGCTTAGTCCAATTTTGGCATTTCCACGTTTTTGAGTAACAGAGACCCAATTGGTGCGAACGGCGACGAATCGAAAATTGGTGGTCATCATTAACACTGGCCGATACAGCTGCGATATTTTCTTCAGTTCGCACTCTACGTAAGCGTGTTGGTGGTTTAATGTCCAACAATGTAAATTTGGTGCGAAATTTAGTCACAATAGCCCGAATAGCCGCTTCAGTGGGTCGATTAAACTGACCATAAAATGGAAGCGCGCAATGAACTTTCTTAACAGAGCACGCATTTTGATAATAAAATTCAATAATTTGCAAGCGTTGTTCGTTTGTAAGACGATTCATGATGAAATGTCAAAGCATACTGAGCATCTTTCTCTTTGACACCATGTCTGAAATCCCACGTGATCTGTCAAATACTAATGCATGAAAATCCTAACCTCAAAAAAATCACTCTTTATCTGCGGCCATTTTGTTGGTACCATTTGTATCCCCTTTTTCGCATTTTACTCCTTAAAAGTACGACTAAGGAAAATCTATGTATTTAACGTGTCTATGCAATTAGAGAGATGTACACACCGAATTTCGTCATTCTAGCTGTATCCTTTTAGTTGGTACCATTTTTATCCCTCTGCTCCCATTGAATCCCTTGAAAGTACGAATTTGAAAAAACCCTTTTTATTTTTCGTGTCTACTCAATCAGAGGAATGTATACAGCGAATTTCATGGTTCTAGCTGCATCCATTTGTTTGGTAAAATTGTTATCCCCTTTTTTCAATTTTAACCCCAAAAGATACGTGTTTCGAAAAATCCGTTTATTTTGCGTGTCTACGCAATCAGAGGAATGTGTACCCCGAATTTCATTATACTAGGTGCAACCGTTTATTATCCCTCTATCCCCATTTAACCCCTTAAAAGTACGAATTTATAAATAATACTCTTATATTATGTATCTACTCTATTAGAGGAATGTACACACCAAATTTCGTGTTTCTATCTGTTGTCGTTTGATAGGTACCATTTTTATCCCTTTTTGTCCCATTTCTCCCCCTACAAATAAAAATCACTCTATGGTGTCCTTTTATGCTATAAAGGGAATACGCATTGCAAATATCAAGTAAATACAAGCTAACATGTTCAAAAACATGCTGAAGTACTCTAAATATTAGGGGTATTTTCAGTCCTTGTGAGGGAAAAATTTTTCCCTCTAGGCCGATTTCGCCCACTTTCAATCAAAACCGATCTGCAGCCATAAGACACATTTAGGAAAAATTTGAACCTCCTAGCTCATTTCGTTCGGAAGCTAGCGTGCTTTCAACAGACAGACGGACATGGCTATATCGTCTTAGAATTTTACCACGACTCAGAATATATATACGATGAATATTTCGAGGTGTTACAAACGGAATGACAAAGTGAATATACATACCCCCATCCTTAGGTGAAGGTATAAAAAGTTAAATCGGGAAGGACATTTGTGTGAGGGTTATTATATTACTAGGGTATTATGCATTTGTGCATTTGTTTATAAAATCGGTTCAGATTTAGATATAGGCCACATACACTCTAGATAAACGATATTTTAACATTTAGTTTTTCTTCAAATTTTGCAAAACATCATATATTTCAACTAGGACCACCAGTGGTGAAATTGGGAGCGAAATTTGTGTGGGATCTATATATAAATCTGAACCGATTTACTTCAAATTAAATAGTGTTCGCCTTTGGCCCACAAAACTTAAATACACCATTTTTTGCTAGAATCGACAGACAGACGGACATTGCTAAATCAACACAGAAATTGATTCTTTCGTTTCCTTTTGGATGTTAGAAACACATACACAAATACATAATACCCTAGTAGAGGGTATAAAAAGTAATGTGGGCTGCAATTTTTTTAAGTGACAATTAGTCATTAGAAGGCCTTATAGACGCATGAAGTGCTAGGGCGTTCAACATTTTCACATATGGGCATCTCCCAAAAAAGGTCCACGAATAAAATTAAAACATACTATACTAATTGCATTTAACTTTAATGCGAATGTCGCGCCCGTGTCACTGGAAGATGCCCATAAGTGTCTAATGGGTGCAAATCGATTGATAATAGTAGAAATCATACCAGAAAAAAACTTTTTCCCTAAAAAAAACTGGAAGTACCTCGAATATTTAAATTATTTAATTTTTGTTTTGAAAATTTCCGGCTTATATTAAACAATTTTTAGACATGCGCCATTTAGTCTGAATGCGAATCAAAAAGTTATTTTTGCAAAATTCGTACTTTTAGGAGGTGAAGTAGACAGAAAGGGACAAAACTGTTACAAATCAAAGGGCAACAGCAAGAGACATTAAATTCAATTTGTACATCCCTCTAATTGCATAGAAATGTAAAATGAATGAATAAAACTTGTAAACTGCAAAAAGAGGTGTAAGAATGGAGCAGATAAAATCATGAAACTCGGTTAAAAAATCGATTTTTTTTAAGTTTTTTGCGATTTTGACCTTGAAGATGAAGTTTTTTTGATTTTATATGTTCACAATTTTTGTTCTTTATGACAAGAGCTAGAACTTTGCCTCAGAGAGTAAATCAAAATTCCGAACGGTTTGCAAGATATGAGCCTGAGAATATGATCACTTTTTTCCAAAAATTACACCGAGGCCTCAAATCTCTGGGGGCCCATAAAAAAAAGTGCATGACTTTGGGGAAAAAAAACACGGGTCTTTTTTTTTGGTCCTTTATCATGTAGCGGTGTCCGTATATGGTTATTTTGAAATGACTTCAAAAATGTTGCACAGTGCAATCAAACGGCTTAGCCAGAATCATGAAATTTCAAATCTGACCTGTAGGAAAATACCTCTAATATTGAGGGCAATTTTTCATTACACTTGAATTATTATATATGTATGCAGTATAGTATAGTTGTCTAGGATTATCATGCTATATAAACGTTAAATCCTTGGTGGAGGGTATATAATAGGACTGGCCGAACTTAACATTGTTAATATTATGGGTAACCGCTGAACCTATTTTTCTTCACAATTTTTCTCTTATTTAATGAGGATTAAATTTTTTTCGAAGCGGAAATTACAATAAATATATCAAAATGTAACTATGTTATAAGTGATGCAATTGAAAGTTAATATTAACATGTAATATTAACACATACTGCATGTTATTAGGGTCCACTCAACGTACAAACAGATCGCGATAAAAAATAAATAAAACAAACGGATGAAATAAACCAATGATTTATTATTTTAATTGAAAACATACCCCGTCAATAATGAGTGTATTTCTGTTATCTTTGCGCATCCAGTTTCCGAGGTAAACACTACTGTTCATGCGAACACAAAATGTTTGCTGGGTGACAGCCTCTTTTCTACTGGCATATTTCTCTCTTGCTATGCGATGCGATTGCAAGATCGACGTGGCTCTCTCATTTCTCTATGCGTGCTAGGATCAGTCGTCAACCCAACGCGAAGAAAAGAAGTTGCGCCGCGACACTATCCCTTTACCCACGTCCACCATAAACAACCTACATACATACGTACTTACATCTGTACGAATACAACCCAACAACAAAAGTGCACTCTACATTTATTTGCATACCAATATAATTGAATTACACATTTCCATGTACCCAAATTCAAACATACAACAACAGTACACATAAATAAATACTAATTATTATAACGTGGAAAAGAATAATAAGTGTTTTTGTTCCAAGAAGGATTTGATCTGATTTGAGAATTGGATCCATCTAACCCGTCAAAACAACTACAATGATCAAATACTACATATTGAAGAGCAGAGATTTTTAAGGAGTCTATTGCCAACATTCCTGTAGGCAACATTTTAGAAATTATTTTTCAAAATAGTTCGGTGGAATATTTTGTTTATCAGCGCTTCTCATTGGAAATATGTGACCCCTGGTACTAATATGAACCCTGATTTAAGTCAAAGACATACATTCGTTGTGAAAGTTCTGATGAGATGGGGTAGCACCCATCGAAACTGCGCAGTCAACTTTTAGCTGCAACAATAAAGGTCTCACTTGCCTTTTTGCTAATTTTTGGGTTCTGCTGAAGACTTCAGCACAACCTTTGGTCTTGAACCAAAATAAATGACAAACACATTTTTCAAAATCTTTAAAGTGAAAAAAACAGTCACGTAACATGGCACTTCCTTTTTCCAGACAGTCGCTATAAATATTAATTTCCAAGTAACGCATATTTATTTTAAATTTTTCAATATTTACGGTGCTCCTTTTGGGATGTTTCAAAAGATAAAAATGATGCTGAGGTAAGTTAATGACTTCCTCTTCCACGTTGCTGACACGTTTAATCTTCAATTCAACCTAAAATATCAATTTTCTCGTATGAATGCGTAGCATATCCACATCACTGTGTAAAGTAAATAACAATTTTTGTTGCGATAAAATCTGTATAATATTTGAAGACAATTTCATACGCGAACATGTCCCTAAGGCCGTGACTGTTCAAATATTGTTGGCCATAAACTGAATAATATTAATGTTCTACTCATGCTTGTTAACTGAATAATAAGTAAATAAATATTTGTTGGAATTATTTATGATGTTATTCCCCTTCAATTGTCAGTATTAGCATACAGAACAATTTAGTTAAATGCAGAATTTTCAATCAAACAAAGTTGTTATCAAATTTTGTATACCATCTACTAGAGTATTATGTGTCTGTGCATTTGGTTTAACACCTGATCGACATAGAATTAGAATCATCGATTTAGCAAAGTTTACTTCCCGAAACCGAAAGTTTTTCAAAATTGTCAGAACATGTTATACTTCTGCATTTTAAAATATAATCATCACCCTGTTAAACAATTCTACAATCTGAACCCCATTTCACATTTTAAACCCTTTTATAGATGTAGCCTCCACCCATACCACTAAAATGTCTGTGAGTGATTAACCATTGTGATTATGGAGGTTTTGCACCACAGACGCCTGACGCATGTAGTCCCTAAGCTGAAATGCCACCTTAGCGTATAAGTAACGTGCAATATTTGTTATACATCATGCGCACCCATGTACTGGATTTGAGTTTGGAATTTCCGCATACTTTTAAACAAACGAGTCTTCGACGCCGTTGATGATGGAAAATTTACCCTGTACTATGTACGTGTACTTTAACTTTGAGCTCAATTAAACTTGTTGGCATGGAGAAAACGGAAAATGTATTACATTTACACAACTTCCACTTACTTGTATACATACACACATACATATGATGTCTCGGATGTTTCTTTGCCTTTGAATTACTTGTTATGTCTGCAGTGTGCACCCATCATCAAAGAATGGAATATATAAAATTTACTACAGTGTTTCAAACTAAACTTCAAAGCTATATTATTTTCAATAATATTGGGAGCAGTCCGATCACACCGACATCTATATTAAGTTAAAGATACTAAAAATGTTGAGAATTTTACTTTCAGGTCGAAACAGTTGTTTAAAAGATAATTTTTATTGAAATAAACCCCATAAAAACAAAAAATTGTTGTTTTTTAATAGCAACGAAGATAATAATGTCTATTGGAAGAACATTTTTGAGCATAATAATATTTTTCTTCTGATCCACGACTTGTGGTCATTATACTAAGTAAATCACATTTTTTGAGAATTTATATTCCCCGGTTTAGGAATTTGGAATTTTTGTACAATTGATCGAAATTGAGGAATGGCGGGCTATTTTTTATTTTTGGATTTGTTTTCCCCGCTATAGGAATTGTGTAATTGTATTTTATATGAGGAGCACGAATTATCTACGATCTTCAGTTTTATATCTAAATTTATTGTTAAGGTCCAAAAAAAAATTTACAGGTAGGCAGGCAGGTAAGTACTACCAAAGGACAAGTCTATTGAAAATATTACAACCTATCGATCTTGTACATAACACTTTTTTCTTTTTTCATGTCAAGCGGTATGATTTTTGACCTAGATAGTTGCGATAGTTTTTAAAGTTTGTGTATGCATTCTTGTCATAAAAATGTTTTATACATATTTTTGGAAAAAAACAAGTAAGGAAAGGCTAAAGTCGGGCGGGCCGACTATATAATACCCTACACCACTCCCTGCGTATGTACCTCGCTTTGATTACTAAACCCAGGTATTTCATGGGAGCAATTTTATGTAGTTCATATAAATTATACAGCTACTATAAATTCATCTTTTAGTCATATTTAACGAATATGGTTAATAATATGGTAGTTGATCCAATTATCCGACAGACAAATACCAATTATACAGTAGTAATAGGATCGACATTTCAAAAGGGGGCCTCTAACAACATTCTGGGCCAGGTCCAAAACATGGGCCTATATATTTTTCATTCACTGTAGGTATTCCTAGTTGAAAAATATTATGATCTGCAAAATTTGATGAAGATCCGATTTAAGATGTAGTTTCTAGAGAGATCAGAATGGGCCCCATTTTGGTTATACCAAAGTATGGACATATGGGCATCACCCAAACAATTCACATTACAATTCAATTCGGTAAAGAAGTGAAATCGAGAAGGATGTTTGACAAAAATTTTTGTGTTTGAAAGAAAATGTTAAATCGGAAAGGACATTTGTATGGGGGTATATTGAAACCTGGAACGATGTGATGTGATTGGTGAAGTATAATATGTAAAGTTTGGCCAAAATCGGTAAAACATTCGGGAGCAACATTTGTATGAGGGCTATATCTAAATCTGAACCGATCTTACCCACTTTCAGCATAGGTGTTTCTAATTGGATTATAAGATGTTGTACCAAATTTAAAGATAATCGGATACAATATGTGGATTCTAGAGCGGAAAATGTCAAATCGGGAGCGACATTTGTATGGGAGCTATATATAAATCTGAACCGATTTCTTCCAAAGTCAATACCGATGGTCCTTGGCCAGAAAAAATAACTTCTGCCAAGTTTCATGACAATCGGACAACAATTGCGACCTGTAGAGTGCGAACAAGCTTAGATTTACAGCAGACGGACGGACGGACGGACGGACAGACGGACAGACAGACATCGTTAAATCGACTCAGCTGGTGATTCTAAGCCGATCGGTATACTTAAAGGTGGGTCTAGCTCGATTATTTCTTGGTGTTACAAACATTTGGCGCGAAACTAACTTATAATGCCCTATTCCACGAAGTGGTGTAGGGTATAAAAATAGTAAACAGTTTTTCAAGAGTTATGACAAAAAAAATACAAAATTTTCAAGAAGGTGTGTTCATTCACATATCATAAGGAAATTTTACAATTATATAGAAAATATGTTTCCGAAAATATTGGCTAACAAGTTTTTGCATTTTTTCCAAAAAATACCCTAAAAGGATATATTCCAAAATATGTGATATTTTACTAAAATAGTCACAATTTCTTCACTTACCACAGGAATGTAATCATACTTTCAGAATAAGATGTCAACGTATGTTACCAAAAAATATGCTAAACATTTTCTAATCGGTGCGCGTTGAGAGTGATACAAAAAGCATTATACGTGTTCGACTAATGTCTTATTTACGAAAAAATAAAAGAATTTTGCTGGAAGATAAAACATGTTTACTAGGGAAATAATGTTGTCGCCTTTTTTCGATAAAAACGATAGAAATGGGACCTTTTCACAGTTTTGTTTTTAGACTTATATAACGCATTTCCATTATTTTATTTAGATTTTTATAAACAATTTATCTTTATAATAAATTCGCAATATTAAAAATGTGAAACCAACATCTGCAAAAAATATGATTTTTTCCTGTAGCCCAAATATCTTTTAAACTAATTTAAGTACACACACATGTAAGCACATGTTTGTAGGTATTCTCGAGTGCAATATCTTTGAATTCCATACAAAATTGAGCTTTTGGCAATCATTTAAAAATTTGATGTGGCCTACATAACCAATAAAATTCACATACATATAAATCATTGTCAGAGGTCATTTTATTCGTACTTGGAGTATCACCTACCAAGTCTGTGTCTACACTCTGCTGTAAAGGCTTGAAATATTTTTTTAGTTTTCGGTCAAATTTGAGAAGATTGCAATGGGATGTGGATGTGTGGAAACTCGTGTATGGTAGCGGTTGGCATTATTCAATTTGTCTTAAATTTACCCCAGTTCTTTATTAGAGTCAGTGTAACAACTCTACCACATATTTTAACAGATTTTTGATCAAAGTTGACACAGCACCTTATATTTCAGCTTGAAATATCTAAGGAGAAGATGGATCAGATCGGTTCAGATTTATATATACCTCTCATACAAATTTTGCTCCCGATTGACATTTTCCGCAATAGAAGTCAGGGATTTTATCTGATCTTCTTCAAATTTGGCAAAACACGTTATATATCAAGCGGTAGGTTAAAAAGTGTATCCCATCGTGCAATGGTTTGATATGGCACTGATACAAAATTCCTTCCCGATTTAACTTTTCGCTCTGGAAACATTACCAGATTTAGTCAAACTTGACACTATATATTACTCTTATAAACATATTGGGGATTACCCAATCCAGACATTTAGAATGCATTTTGGAAATACTACTTTAGTTTTTGGGCCACCTTAATATATATAGAGTGGACCATGTAACATTTTAGCTACCGATTTGACTTTGACTTCGATTAACATTCATTTTAATTTTTGTTTTCAGGTTCATGTTTCACAATTGCAAAATGGAACGCTATACGCTCAAACAAAATTGGGAAATATTAAAAACTTACTTCCAAAGTGGTGAGTCTTTAACGCAAACTGTAAGAGATTTACGTGGAAAGTTTTCGTGTTTTTAGATGAAGCTCATTTTCGCCTCGGTGGCTATGTCAATAAGCAAAGTTGCCACATATGGGGTTCAGAGAACCCACTCGTGGCACGAGTCACTGTTTGGTGTGGATTTGGTGCTGGGCCATGTACTGATTAATTGGGTTGATCGGATGAGGTACTCCCGAGCCAGTCGTAGTCATATGGTTAATATTGTGTTCTATTATTGTATAACAAAGTTCAATCTTTCCAATAAAACCAGAAAGTTGAAAAAATAATCCGGACTTTTTTACAGCCGATTCTAATTTAGAATTGTAAATGGCCGCCCTAGACATATCGAGCACTTAGCGCGGAATGATAGCAAGCGCCAAAACACACATTTTACAGGAGAAGGTTTTTATACACTCCAAGAGAGTATTATGTCTTTGTGCATTTGTTTGTAACACCCAAAAGGAAGCGAGTTAGACCCATTGTTAATTATACCAATCGACTTAGAATCACTTTTTGAGTCGATTTAGCAATGTCCGTCCGTCCGTCTGTCCATCTATTCTTGTAATCACGATATAGGTCGCAATTGTAGACATAACTAAATATAACTTTGCACAATGAAGTTTTTCGGGACAAGGACGAACGCTATTTAATTTGAAAAAAAAATCGGTTCAGATTTAGATATAGCCCCCATACGAATTTCACTCCCGATTTGACTCTTTTCACTCTAGATACCACATATTGTACTCAATTTTCTTTAAAGTTGGCAAAACATCTTATATTTCAACTAGAAACACCTGTGGTAAAAATATGTTAGATCGGTTCAGATTTATATATAGCTCCCATACAAATTTCGCTCCCGATTTGACTTTTTCCGCTCTAGAAACCACATATTGTGTCAGATTGTCTTCAGATTTGGCAAAACATCTTATATTTAAAGTAGGAACATCTATGGTGAAAATAGGTCAAATCGGTTCAGATTTAGATATAGCCCCCATACAAATGTCGCTCCCGATTTGACATTTTCCGCTCTAGAAGCCACATATTGTACTTGATTTTCTTTAAATTTGGCACAACATCCTATAATCTAACTAGAAACACCTGTGCAGAAATTGGTTAAGATCGGTTCAGATTTAGATATAGCTCCATACAAATGACGCTCCCGATTTGACATTTTCCGCTCTAGAAACCACATATTGTACCCGATTTTCTTTAAATTTAACACAACATCTAACAATCCAACTAGAAACACCTATGCAGAAATTGGGTAAGATCGGTTAAGATTTAGATATAGCCCCCATACAAATGACGCTCTTGATTTGACATTTTCCGCTCTAGAAACCACATCCTGTACCCAATTTTCTTTAAATTTGGCACAACATATTATAATCCAACTAGAAACACCTATACAGAAATTGGGTAAGACCGGTTCAGATTTAGATATAGCCGCCATAAAAATGTCGCTCCCGATTTGACGTTTTCCGCTCTAGAAACCACATCCTGTACCCAATTTTCTTTAAATTTGGCACAACATCCTATAATCTAAGATCGGGTCAGATTTAGATATAGCTCCATACAAATGACGCTCCCGATTTGACATTTTCCGCTCTAGAAACCACATCTTGTACCCGATTTTCTATAAATTTGACACAACATCTTATAATCCCACTAGAAACACCTATGCAGAAATTGGGTAAGATCGGTTCAGGTTTAGATATAGCCCCCAAACAAAGGACGCCCCGATTTTACATTTTCCGCTCTAGAAACCACATATTGTACAAAATTTTCTTTAAATTTAACACAACATCTAACAATCCAACTAGAAACACCTATGCAGAAATTGGGTAAGATCGGTTCAGACTTAGATATAGCCCCCATACAAATGACGCTCTTGATTTGACATTTTCCGCTCTAGAAACCACATCTTGTACCCAATTTTCTTTAAATTTGGCACAACATATTATAATCCAACTAGAAACACCTATACAGAAATTGGGTAAGATCGGTTTAGATTTAGATATAGCCCCCATACAAATGTCGCTCCCGATTTGACATTTTCCGCTCTAGAAACCACATCTTTTACCCGATTTTCTTTAAATTTGGCACAACATCTTATCCAACTAAACAAAACTATGTTGAAAGTGGGTATGATCGGTTCAGATTTAAATATAGTCCAAATACAAATATTGCTCCCAAAAGTTTAACCGATTTTGGCCAAACTATACATTTTATATTTCACCTATTTCGTTGCAGGTTTCAATATATCCTCATACAAATGTCCTTTCCGATTTAACGTTTTTTGTCAAACACATACATTTACAGGATACAAAAAACCTTCCCGTTTTCACTTTTTCATCGAATTGAATTGTATTCGGGTAGAAAGTGGAGTGTATCATAGAGTCGGCCCCGCCCGACTTTAGCCTTTCCTTACTTGTTTTTATATAAACGTTAACAATTTTGACATTTTGACAATTTTTATTTATGTATCAGTCCATAAAATTTTAAATTCAACAATAAAAAATATTTTCACAAAATGTCGCTTACGATAATTCCGCGCTAAGGGCTCGATGTATTTAAATGGACAAATTTCGTTTTATATGCTATGTAGGTACATGGTAGTGTTAAGACAACTGTCAAACAACATTTTAAATTAATATTATATTTGCGGATTTTATAAATTTATTGTCCTTAATAACATATGATGTATGTAGCCTTAACATAGTGAGCGTTGCTGGCTACCAGAAAAAAGGCCGAACAAAAAATAACACACATTCAAACATGCTCTTCACACATACATCAGTATCACAACGTTATCAAATATTAAACATCATATACTAAAATAGGTTAACATTATTTATGTGTGGTTAAAATTTGAAATAAAGTCAAGACGACCAAGGATAGTGATGTCACATCTTTCCGCATTGTTTGTTTGCTCCACTGCTTTGCGGTGAACTTCATTTCCCTTCAAAGGAAAAAACATGACAACATGAAAAGCATACATTGTAACCTGAGTACATACTTACTCGTATAGTTAAGACACTTAAATCGACTTTCCAGGGGCTACAAGGGAGTAAACGCAGACATCCTTTGTGAAACATACTTCACAAGTCCCAAGAGAATAAGAAGGGATGTTCGAACACATGTGATTTGGTCTTATTGCCTGAAACATCATAAATGTAAGCAACTTGGAACCTAATTGAATTATTTCTTTGTTTTGATCTAATTTTGAAATACGAAATGTGGTTGAAATTTAACAATACCCAAAGGATTTCTTTAATCAGGATACACTTTTTTTGGCAAATATCAACTGAATGGACTGCAAATAAAATATTCAATAACACCATGAAGGAATTCACAGTGGTGATAGAGTCTTGTTAAATGTCTAGCCGTACATGAATGGAATGAACAGTGCAATAAATTATCCATGAGCAGTTATGTAAAATAGGTTCAAGTCTATCTTCGCATGTTTTAACTATTATCCGCATCATCTTGAATTCGAAAAACGCCATAATTTAAAGTCAAAATTGCTCTCATAAAGCAAACAATCTTTATTTAAATCTTATTTTGAGGACAGTTTGACTAACCGTTAAATCGTATGTAAAGCTGTTTGTATTTGTTGGACTAAATCCTCATGATCCTCATACTTTGGCCTGGCGAGTTACCAGAACATCAATCGCAAACTTAGGACAAATCTCGTATCACCAGGGATACAAAGTAGCATTTGTAAATGAAAATCTTCAAACTTTATTTGATTTACAAAGAAAATATATATTATAATGGCAAAGCTATTTATTTCCTAAGCTTCGAAGCAAAATGGCAAATACGATGAATTTATAATCAGTCATCAATGGAAGATGAGAAGTTTGCAAAGGAATTAAAATTTTCTTTAACGAATTAGGACCTCCTCATCAAACAGACAAACAAGGGAGTAGATATTTCAATCGGCGACGAATTGTGATAAAATGTATATATAGAATGCCAAGGCGGACTACAGAATTTTTTACGAAGAATATATGGACAGACGGTCATTGCTAAATCGACTCAGAAAGTGATTCCAAGCCGATGTAATAAAGCATGGGTCTTTCACGTTTCCTTTTGGGTATTGCAAACAAATGCACAAAGACATAATACCCTAGTGGAGGGTATAAATACCGACCGGAAATTATTCTGAATCAATACGACTTATTGTACTTTACTCAATCATCATTCGCATGTGAATTTTTTCGTAGAGTACTCCCCTACTGCTGAATTTCCTTTATAAAATTTATACAAAAAATCGTTGGGATCGTAACCCTGTCTTTCATTTTTCTCCTCAGATGACAAGGGGGTCGATTAAATCATTCAATAAAATTAAACAGGATTACTCTTCTCTTCCCCATAACAGCAAACCTTTCACTGATTACGAAGTGTATGTAACCAGGTAGAGGAAACAAATACTTTTTTTATTATATTGAACTCTGCATATGTAAGGGCGTTATTGAAGCTATTCGCTAAGCATTTTTTCCTCGGGAAATCTCGGGATGCAAACCCTTGTATGTAGAGTATAAAAATGTTGAAACAAGGTCACTTTGAATGAAATAAAGGCTTGACCTGAGCTGTTATAATTATCTATATTCTCAGCGACAAAAACCTTATAACCAAAAGTAATTAAAGCAAAATGAACAACAGAACTAATGGTGTTCTATGAATTGATGCCGTCGTGATGCGTCGCAGAGTTTTTGGTATACGCTGACGGAAATTAGGAATTTGACATTTCAACCTATTGATGGCAACAACTTAAATCCCCATGTTGGTGGTGTGTGTTGTGAGTTTTTCTAATGCAAAATACAGATCCCACGCAAAAATACTGCGTGCAATCCTTTATTAGTTTGTGGAGTGCTGTTATAATTTCATTTTCTCCTGACTGCATCCTACCTAGACACTTGATTTAAGATACCCAAATCCTTTCTAATTAGTAACGCAAATCGCTTTGAAGCAATCCATTACTTCCGCATGCGTCCTCCCTCAAGTGTTTTCTCGGTTCACTGATTCGCTCGAAGTGTATGTGAATATGTGCAAATATTGGAATGAAGTGGAGAAAAGGAAAATTATTTGTCTGCTGAGATTGAACACTCTCTGACAGGGCCGTGCGCAGGTGGGGGGGTTTTGGGGGTTCAAAACCCCCCAAAGAGGTTTCGAACATATACTTTTAAAAACCTTCTAGGCTTTCTGAAGCAATAAAATATAGAATTTTTAAAGTCTTTTTAAAGTAACTCGTCTGAAATGGTAATTTTGCAGTAAAATCGTGAAAACACGAAAATTACATAAAAAATCGTGGAAACTTTCTTGGATTTCGGACAAAGGTTAAGACAAATACAAACAAACTAAAGCAATTGTGCCAATTTCAAGATTGTGTAATGCTAATTTCGCTAATGGACACCAAATTGTTCGGAAAATTTTCATTTTTATTACCGATACCACTTCTTGACATTCGACTAGAGCTATATCATATTAACTTTTAATTGTGTACTGAAATAAAAGTTTGGAAATTTAATAACAAAATGGTTTAGTAATTTTAAAAAAGTGTGGATAAGAATCACTATGATATCATAATGAAATCTAAAATATTCTTAATAAAAGCTTATAATTTGCTTGATGTTTGTAGAGCGCAATAACAACGTTATCTGTTACTTCCAATATATTGAGAGTTTGCAGTTATAATACAAATCCATTTCGACAAACGAAGAATCGATGTTCACGTGTTTTAAATTTCGTTTCTACGAAATGCATTTTTTCTCTGCGTGTAGGTCTCTATTTTAAAATCTACTTTAAAATTGGGAAACAATAAGAAATGAGTTTTAACTTACTAAAATTTTTGTTATATTTATCACTTCTGTCAAATATTTTTCAGAGTTAGTATTTTTTGTACATATGTAACAAGTATTGTTCAAAAGAGAAACAACAAATTCAGCAACATGGATCTACGTAGCTAAACGGAACTCTAAAATACCAATTATTTGGTTTTTGGGAATTAAAATTTCTTGTTGTTTCTCCTTGCATTTCATCGAAAACAAAAAAACTGTATTGTTATTCGTATTTATACATATTTAAGATTATAAAAATGAAGAAACATTTCCAAATATTTTTTATTTAATCGGAATATACGTATAAAGGTTTTGAGTAAACATCCTGTTACATATGTCCTATATAACCCCAAAACTCTTTAGACATCCTATTTAAACCCACAATTTGTCAAAAAGCATATCCAATTTTCTGCATTTATCATAGAAAAAATGCGGGACTGAAGGGTTTATCGCCGAGGATTTTTTTTATATTGAGAGTACCAAAATATTTCTTTGGCATGTGATTGCTGGCTTCATGGGGAATATTTGTGTATGAAAAGTTTCAGAATTATGAATGCAGAAATTTAAAATATAAGGAATTGTAACGGCGAATTTTGAATTTTTCATCAATTGCAGAGATTTTCGCAACTGGCTACATATATGTTACAAGCGACCAATCTGACGGATGAAGCTGGAATCTTTAAATTCGCTGTGAACATGACAGAAAATGCGTTTTCTTTACAACATTTCCAACATTTCAACATTCGTCGTGCTCAATTTCAAACATACAAAAGTGGCTATGAACCATGAAACCGCGAATAATAGGAATTTTCGAATAACTAATCGTAGCAATTAGTAATCCTTTTTAGATTAAACTGTAGAAGAACGATTAATAATTTCTCTTCAAATTAAGGAGAAAATCAGTTTTTTCGCTCTTATGTGTTTGTTCATAGCCATTTATGAATATAAGCCCTGGATATATATGTATGTAATTTCAAGCAACTATTTAAAAAAAGTAGACTTAAAGAACGAGCCAGTTAGTAAACGCAGCGATTGTTTGCTGCCTATCAGCAGACACTTTTCTGCTATTACAGCTGTTTTTTGGCATAACAGCAGTTTTCTGCAATCTTACATCACCATTCACACTGCTAAAGAGATTAGCTTGGGACAATATGCGTATCATATAAATATAATGCTAAAAACAGCAAACAGCTGTTTACCATCTCAGCAGATACAAATCTGCTGTCACTTTTTTAACAGCAGAAAATCTGCTCTTTCAGTGCTTTCTTTTACTGACATATTCCTTTGAGTGTACTGATAGATGGATTACTGAAATGCAATTTTGTAAACAATGTCTCTCGGACGAATGTATCAAAATATTTCTCGAAGATCATGGCAATAAAATATGAGTGGTTTCCAAACGCTCCAGTAAAAATTTCCTAAAAAGTTGAAAAATTAACTAAGTTGAAAAATTAAAAAATTAATTGAAAAAATTAAATAGTTCATTTACTAGAAAAAGGGTAGTTGATTTACTTAAAAACATTTCTTTGGATCTACTAAAAAATCCTTACTATTGAGTAAATTCAAACTTATGTGGAAGAATATTTTCAAGGTTTTAAGTGAGAAAAAATCTGAAATTTTTTGTATGGAAAAAATTCCATTTAGGAAATTTTAACTTAAAAACGTATTTTTTTATAAAAGGAAGTTAAAATGTTTACTGAGTTTTATGCCGAGTTCTTCATGCATTTAAGTATTAGTGAACTTTTAAAAAACATTTGAAATTGTTAAAAAAATTCTTGAATATTAATCTAAGAAGCAATTCTCGTTCGTTTGCAGATACTTATTTCTTAAGTATTTTATGAATTATTCTAAAGAACAACTGCGAAGGCGCCTATCTTGCCTTCGCAACAATCATGGAGTAATAGCTCCTTATGGCAGAGGTATCATGAATCTTTTGAGAAATATTTCATGTTGTCATTTTTTTTGTATCAGTTTTGCATACTATGAAGCAAAACTATTTGTTTGATTTTTTTAGTTAAATTTAACTTATTTTAATTTCACCTTTTTCCTTGTATAAAATAAAATTTTCCTCAGTTTAAGTAATAATTTACTCGTTTTGAGGAAAAAGTCAGCAAAATTGACCTCAGTTTGAGTTAATATTTACTTGATTTGAGTAAACATTTACATAGTTTTAGGAAATTTTCAGCAATGATTTATATTTATTACTAAGATTTATTAAAAAATGTATTTAGTTTTAGGAAAATTTTGCTTAAATTTAGTAAAAAATTAATTGGTTTTAGGAAAAATTTACTTAGATTTAGGAAAATTTCAGCAAAATTCTACTTTTATTTAGTAAAAATGTACTGGGTTTCCTAAATTTTAGTTAATTTTTACTCATTATAGGGTTAACTTTTTTATGAGTGTAGATGAAACCCCCGCCAGGGGAAAATCCTGCGCACGAGCCTGAGCTATATCATCCCTTTGGCAATAAAAGATGTCCCATCCAGCCCACGTTCTTAGAGTTCTTTCTAAATATATCTTATACGCCATTAAAAATCCGCAGTGTAATCGTGACAACCCATGTGTATCAACCTGACCCCTTCCAATCTCAGTGTTATCCATTCCCATTTATTTTTTCTTTATTAAAGAGCCTGACAAACACTTTGTTTATCATTTCCATTAAAATTTATTGCATTTTAACAATACAAGCGAACAAAACAACGTTATCCTATAAATTTCTGTGACATCTTTGCATAAATGTGGAGTCAGTGACTTTGTGGAATAGCGTGTTGAGATAGACGAGAACGGTTTGCTACCATTGACTTTCTATGTTTTTGTGCTCACTGACCAAAGTTTTAGATTAATTTTTACTTTTCTTAAATAAGGAAATTTTGTTTCTGATTTGTAAATGTGCTTCAATTTGAAAATGAAATGAAATTTATTTTGGCAGACCACAGTCTGTTAGAGATTTGTTTGTTTCGTTTGTCCGTGGAATTTTGTTTATTGTTGCTATTGAATAAAATCAATAACGTTGATAAATATTCAGGGATGACAATATGGAAATTTATTTATTCAGCTGTATTTGGACATGAAGAACTACAAATTTATGTTCAGAACAAAGTAGAAAATAAAGAGTATATGAGACATTCAATGCCAAACGGTTCCATTTTTTACATCATTAACTGACTCAAAAACATTTTATATGTATTTCAAGAAAAAATTAAAACTTTCACGAGTTATGACCAATTTGACTTTGAATCGTAATTTCGATTTGTATAACCTCCACCTTAAGGATGAATGTATATTCATATCGGCATTCCGTTTGCAACATCTTGAAATATTCATCGGAGACTCTAGATATTCTCTTGGCCGTGCTAAAATTCTAAGATGACATAGCCATGTCCGTCTGTTTGTTGTAAGCACACTAGCTTGCTAACGAAATGACCTACGGGATTCAAATCAAATGGTTGCAGATCGGTATGGATTGAAAATGGCCGAAAACTGTCTAGAGAGAAATTTGTTTTCCTAACAAGAACTGCAAATTCCCTCCAATATTTAGAGTATTTAAATGTGCTACATACATTCATTCCAAAGTTATTTAGTTCTGTAAAAGTCATTTCTTTAGCGGGGTGAAATAGGCTTCTCTTACTGTGGCGTATATACTAAAGGGTGATTTTTTAGCTATTATCTTTTTGGCAACACTGTTTTAAACAGCTGACACACATTTCGTGTTTTGTTTCGCTGTCAAACATCTTCAGTTTGGTCTATAATTTAACCATGAATCGTCTTACAAACGAACAACGCTTGCAAATTATTGAATTTTATTATCAAAATGCGTGCTCTGTTAAGAAAGTTCATCGCGCGTTTCCATTTTATTCGGGCTATCGTGACTAAATTGCATACCAAATTTACATTGTTGGACATTAAACCACCAACACGCTAACGTAGAGAGCGAACTGAAGAAAATATCGCAGCTTCATCGGCCAGTGTTAATGATGACCATCAATTATCGATTCGTCGCCGTTCGTAGCAATTGGGCCTCTGTTACTCAAAAACTTGGAAATGCCAAAATTGGACTAAGCAGATAGAACATTTGAGGCGCAGTCAAGGTCAACATTTGCATGAAATAATCTTCAAACATTAAATTATATTGACCGTACTATCGATTCAAATAAAGATTTCATGCATTTTTTCTGAATTTTATGCGTTTTTTTTTTTTTTTTTTTGAAAAACTTTCCTATAGCTTTTAAAAAATCACCCTTTATATAAAACGTCATAAATCCAATAAAAAGAGAAAACTAGTAAGAAAACGTCAGTCGGCTAAACCGACTTATATATACCCTCACTCTCAGAGAACATATCTATTGAAATTATAATAACTTAAATTTTACGTAGGGCCGGATGATTTGTGTGGAAGGTACTAGAAGGTTTATGACGTTTGGTCCTTGCTTCCACAGATATAAAACAATTGCAAAAACATGATCAAATATCAAGTCATTGTGGATTCCATGCACCAGTATAGAATTTATGCAGAATTTAATTTTACCTAGGATATAGAGAATTGTGTGGGAGGTACGAGAAGGGGCGTGGCTAAACCGTAAATATTTTTTTGGTTTAAAGTGATTATAAAAAACATTTTCAAATGTCAAATTTCAAATGATTTTTACCAAGGCTTGTGGCACTTTGGAGGTACCAAAAGGGGTGTGACAATATCGCCCATATTCGAAATGAATGCAATATATATAAAAGCATTGCTAAATATCAAAATTCATAGTGTTCCGATCATTTGTATAGAAGTTATAACAGCTTTAATTTAATTGTGCAAAGTTTGAATTGATTCCTTAACTCCTTTCGAGTGTTATCGTGTACGCCTGCCAGCCAGCCTTAAGTCACTCCTTTAATGCGTTACACTTTTTTTCTGTCCCAAATGATACATACTCTGTAGTGTGAGGGTATAATAATAATGAAATTGGTTAACATGAATCGAAAGTACCATGAGCAATGCTATTCAACATTCGAATAACCTTAGTAGGTTTTTGCAAGTATTTTATTTTGAGTCGACTTACTCGCACATCTTAAGACCTAGAGTGAAAGTGGGTCACTTCGTTCCATGTTTGAATATAGCCCCGATACAGTTATTCTTCCCGAATTAACAAAGTGGGTCAGGTCACAATGGTACCATATAATTTAAGAAGATTTCCACCCATCCACACTGATGACCTTCGATTTTAATACAATATAGCAAATATGTATATTATGCTTGCGGGTAATATGGCGCTAAATTTTATAGTCGCCCAACACTGATACTTTGTGAAGAGATAGCTTCGTTAATGATGTTATGCATTTTGAAAGCTTCTTCTGATCGGTATCGTCCGAATGCTTTTCATCTCCTCTTTGTACAGCCTTAGTATAAAAAGACCTAACTCATATTTTTTGAAAATCGATATTTTGGCTATTTTAACAAAACACGACGTCATAAATAACAAAACAATCCATTTCTCCTAAATTATTAGTTTGACCCTTTTTATATTAGGCTAACGGTGTGTTTTATTTTCTTAATTATAAACACCGCTAGGGTATTATGTCATAGTGCATTTGTTTATAACACCCAAGTCGTTTATTATGACTTTCTGGATATATATAGTCATGTCCGTTTGTCTGTCCATATATTCTTGTAATCGAAGTGTAAACCGGGTTAATGCATATTTCCATTCAAGTTGACTAACTTCCTGCAGATATCTAATTAACTGCGATATATTTTGTTCATGTAACTTTTCTAACAAACATGTAGCCTTTTTCTAAGAGGAGTTGTATTTCACCTTTAACCACAGATGTAGCCATTACTGTGTTTCATTAAAAAAATTAATTAAGGAAATAAATAATAAGGACAACAGCGCAAACAAGACTAAATTGTTATTTAATGTTTAACCATTTGTTTTAAACATTTTTTGGCAGGCCTCTCCGATGCCAAATACTATGAGATTCTGTTGTACAATAAATAAATTAAGCTCAGCTGGGTGGTGGCTTAATATAAATAGGAAGTGCTGCTGCATTTGCAGAATTTCTCCAACTAACTGTATTGCTGGTTATATTTGGGTTTCTGCCGGCGAGGTGGCATGGAAAATGGGAACATTTTCATTTTTATACCCTACACCACTTCGTGGTCTAGGGTATTATAAGTTAGTTTTCCGCCAAATGTTTGCAACACCAAGAAATAATTGAGCTAGACCCACCTTTAAGTATACGGATCGGCTTAGAATCGCCAGCTGAGTCGATTTAACGATGTCTGTCTGTCCGTCCGTCCGTCCGTCTGCTGTCCATCTAAGCTTGTTCGCACTCTACAGGTCGCAACTGTTGTCCGATTGTCATGAAACTTGGCAGAAGTTATTTTTTCTGGCCAAGGACCATCGGTATTGAATTTGGAGGAAATCGCTTCAGATTTAGATATAGCCCCCATACAAATGTCGGTCCCGATTTGACATTTTCCGCTCTAGAAACCATATATTGTGCCCGATGTTCTTTAAATTTGGTACAACATCTTATAATCCAACTATAAACACCTATGCCGAAATTGGTAAGATCGGTTCAGATTTAGATATAGCCCCCATACAAATGTCGCTCCCGATTTGACATTTTCCGCTCTAGAAACGACATATTGTACCCGATTTTCTTTAAATTTTGCACAACATCTTATAATCGAACTAGAAACACGTATGCAAAAATTGGGTAAGATCGGTCCAGATTTAGATATAGCCCCCATACAAATGTCGCTCCCGATTTGACATTTTCCGCTCTAGAAACGACATATTGTACCCGATTTTCTTTAAATTTTGCACAACATCTTATAATCGAACTAGAAACACATATGCAAAAATTGGGTAAGATCGGTTCAGATTTAGATATAGCCCCCATACAAATGTCGCACCAGATTTGACATTTTCCGCTCTAGAAACGACGTATTGTACCCGATTTTCTTTAAATTTTGCACAACATCTTATAATCGAACTAGAAACACGTATGCAAAAATTGGGTAAGATCGGTTCAGATTTAGATATAGCCCTCATCGTTCCAGGTTTCAATATACCCCCGTACAAATGTCCTTTCCGATTTAACATTTTTTGTCAAACACATACATTTACAGGATGCAAAAATCCTTCCCGATTTCAATTTTTTACCGAATTGAATTGCAATGAGAATTGTTTGGGTGATGCCCATATGCCCATACTTTGGTATGACTTTGGTATACTACTGTATAATATACCATATTATTTACCATATTCGTTAAGTTTGACTAAAGATGAATTTATAGCATATAAATTATGTGAATATAATTTATATAATTTGTATGAACTACATAAAATTGCTCCCATGAAATACCTGGGTTTAGTAATCAAAGCGAGGTACATACGCACTGCGTATTACGCAGGGAGTGGTGTAGGGTATTATATAGTCGGCCCCGCCCGACTTTAGCCTTTCATTACTTGTTAAAAATCAAAATGGATTCTTTAATGAGGAAACGGACACTTACACCAGTTCGGATGGCAAATATGCGCACAAGGACTATCAGCAGTGAGCTGTTCAAAGGAACATTCGATATCTGTGATCGATTTTATTTTTCACTCTCATGTAAGAAGATTATTTCGGGAAACAGATGTTGCCGAGTTATATCACATTTTCTATTTTATTTGTGGAATATAATATATGGATTGTTTAATGATGATTTGCAAAATATTTCGTTCCTAGATCAGTCGTCTGTGAGCTAAACGCTTCTGAAAATAAACCTAAAAATCTTTTTTTCCGGAGTCATTTTTTTCCAAAATTTTTTCTGAAATAATAGACTTTTAAAAGCACTATATGACAATTTTGATCCTTGTCTTACTTATTGGTCGAATTACTGGATGTTTATAGTAATTTTTTTCTGGATTTTCACAATGACTACTGAAAACTTTTTCGTATTTGGTGGTAGTATTTTTTAAAAAATAAATAGCTATGATCAATACGAATAATGCCTAAATGATGAACATCGGAATGAAATTGACGCCGGAGCGCTCATTTTTGTTAAAAACGTTTGAACATTTTGGCTGTGAAAATCATCTCCTGCATTAAATTATTTCAGAACCAGTAAGGAACACTCCACTTTCAATCCGAATACAATTCAATTCGGTGAAAAAGTGAAAACGGGAAGGTTTTTTGTATCCTGTAAATGTATGTGTTTGATAACAAATTTTATATCGGAAAGGACATTTGTATGAGGATATATTGGCCAAAATCGGTTAAACTTATGGGAGGAACATTTGAATTTGTGCTATATATAAATCTGAACCGATCTTACCCACTTTCACCATAGTTTTGTTTAGTTAGATTATAAGATGTTGTGCGAAATTGAAAGACAATCGAGCACAATATGTGGCTTTTAAAGCGATAAAAGTCAAATCGGGAGCGACATTTATATGGGGGCTATATCTAAATCTGAACCGATCTTACCCAATTTTTGCATAGGTGTTTCTAGTAAGATTATAAGATGTTGTGCCAAATTTAAAGAAAATCGAGTACAATATGTGGTTTCTACAGAGGAAAATGTCAAATCGGGAACGACATTTGTATGGGGGCTATATCTAAATCTGAACCGATTTTCACCATAGATGTTCTTAGTTTGAATATAAGATGTTTTGTTGTGTGTGTATTGTGTGCCTATGTTGTTTTTAATTTTCTTTTAGTTTTGTTCGGCTGTAGGCTTTATTTGAAAAACAGGTGTTGTTGTTTTTGATAATTTATTTATTTAATCCCAATATTTCGATTGAAATCTTCAATCATCTTCAGGGGTGACTATACACAAAAAAGAATTACACATTTACATTACAATTTTTTTTTTCTTTTTTTCCAAAAAGTTTAACAAATTTATGGATAATTACATTTTTATATGTATAATATTATCTGCAGTCCGAGCGGTTTTGCGTGCTTTCGTCTACTGATGACAGTTTTGATCGTCTGTATTTGTCTACTGTGTAACGATAGATTTTGGCGTATTTATCTGTGTCAGTTTTGTAGTTAAGTCTTTTGTTGGTAGGAACGTCAATAATATGTAACATCTCAAGAGTGTATCTTCTATTGTAATTTCTCTCCTCTGTCAGTATCTCTACATTGTCAAAATTTTGTGTATGGCCTGTGATGGTACAGTGCGCTGCAAGAGCTGTCTTCTGCTCTAATGGTCTGTTAATAGCTTTATGGTCAGATTTGTGAGATGATATTCTAGTCTTTAATTTTGTCTTAGTAGTACCAACATATACCTTCTGGCATACGTTGGTTTTGTCCCCATAAGATGTTTTGCCAAATCTGAATACAATCTGATACAATATGTGGTTTCTAGAGCGGAAAAAGTCAAATCGGGAGCGAAATTTGTATGGGAGCTATATATAAATCTGAACCGATCTGACCGATATTCACCATGGGTGTTTCTAGTGGAAATATAAGATGTTTTGCCAATTTTAAAGAAAATCTGTTGTAATATGTGGTATCTAGAGTGAAAAGAGTCAAATAGGGAGTGAAGTTCGTATGGGGGCTATATCTAAATCTGAACCGATTTTTTCAAATTAAATAGCGTTCGTCCTTATCCCGAAAAACATCGTTGTGCAAAGTTTCATTTGGTTCTGTCTACAATTGCGACCTGTATCGTGATTACAAGAATAGATGGACGGACAGACAGACGGACATTGCTAAATCGACTCAGAAAGTGATTCTAAGACGATCGGTATAATTTACAATGGGTCTATCTCGTTTCCTTTTGGGTTTTACAAACAAATGCACAAAATGGAGTGTATAAAAATGGAGTCAGTGACGTCATTTTTCGTCCGGTATTCATCATTTAGGCATCATTCGAAAGGTATTGATTCCTTCTATTTATTTATATATTTCATCACATCTTTTACAAAATGTTTCCAAGAAATATGAGTTTTTAGCTGTCACCTTGAAACCCGCAAAAAATCAATATAAACGCCCAATAATTCTACTAATGAGTTATTCTAAGACAAGAATAAAAAATTTTATTTAAAGTACTTCCAAGGGTCGATTAACGCCGAAAAAATGGGCAAAAATGCAACTGAGAAAAAATTACACGGGAAAAACATGATTTTCACAGGTGTTTTTTAGAGCGTTTAGCTCACAGATGGCTTGACCCAGTGACGAAATATTTTGTAGATCATCATTAAACAGTCCAATCTTCATTTCTTGGGGGTGACCGCTGCAATTTATTTTCGTGACCCATCCTAGTGTGCACAATGTACAATGAGAATCAGCTGGAATTGACTAGTTATCAATTATCCCAATGTATCGACATAAGAGTCCGCACAAAGATAATGCAATTGCTAATTTTAATTCCATATCTCCACGTTACAGCATTTATTTATATTCCTTGAATTTCCTCTTTGTGTTCATCTTTTTCCCCCGGTACCTATGCTAAGTGGCCTTAAACAAGTCGAAGTAACTCTTGATAAAATGGCAGTGCCTGACAAAGAGACCACAACAATTTGATAGTTTCCTGCAACAAAAACATCACATGGAGGTGATTCGCTGTGAAACCATTTGGGAAGCGGAGATCCTCCAATACAATGGCGACTTTTTTCGAAAGTTATTGCATTGTGGGCCATGGGTGCCAGTACCTTTACGTATCCAACGGAAACAGGTTTACATATTGGCGGTAAAACTTACAATCCTTACATTCGGAGTTGCACTTTAAAAATCCGGGATTGGAAGAAGGTGGGTACCGAGCTGTCAATGAGTGATTTATTTTATTTGATTGTTGATGAGATGCGTGTGTGGGGGTGTGGGAATGCTGCAAGTGCAGAACAGAGAATGAACTAATTTTAAATTCTGTCTGATGAATATGCAGTAGCTATAGTGTCGTGTATGATGCCGTCCAACAGTACAGGGTATGCGGACCATATTGAAACAGCAGCACGAAACATGGCTCTGCACAACTGTTATATATATATATATATTATGTATACCCTCCACTAGGGTACTATGTATTTGTGCGTTTGTTTGTAACATCCTAAAGCAAACGAGTTAGACCCATCGTTCGGCTTAGATTCACTTTCCGAGTCGATTTAGCAATGTACGTCTGTCTGTCCGTATGTCCAACTACTGTTGTAATCAAAGTCGTAATTATTGTCCAATCTTAATAAAAATTGGCACAAATACGTGTTGTTGATCAAGGACGAACGCTATTTAATTTGAAGCAAATCGGTTCAGATTTAGATATAGCTCCAATACAAATGTCGCTCCCGATTTGACTTTTTCCGCTCCAGAATAATATTTCTAGTGTATGCATTCACAAATTGTGCTTAAGCACCTTAAATTGTATGGGTTATTGGGGATATTTTCTGCACTTGTTAGGAAAAAACTTTATCACTCTCGAATAAGAAGCGGTCTACGCACTGAAGCGGTCTACACACTGAATTTTATGATTCTAGCTACAGCCTTTTGGTTTGTATATTTTTATCCCTTTTTTCTATTTTGACCCTAAAAATACGAATTAAGAAAGAAATCTTGATCTACGCAGTCTGAGGTACGTATGTGTCGAATTTAAGTCTGCTTTCGTATATACCATATTTTGTACCTTTTTTATAAATTCCACGAGTGTATTATGTCTTTGTGCATTTGTTTTTAATACCCAAAAGGAAGCGAGATAGACCCATTGTTAATTATACCGATCGACTTAGAATCACTTTTTGAATCGATTTAGCAATGTCCGTCTGTCTGTCTGTTCGTCTGTCGGTCCGTCCGTCCTTCTATTCTTGTAATCAAATTACAGGTCGCAATTGTAACCAGAATCAAATAAAACTTTGCACAACGAAGTTTTTCGGGTTAAGGACGAGCGCTGTTTAATTTGAAGAAAATCGGTTCAGATTTAGATATACTCGTACCCGTACGAACTTCACTCCCGATTTGACTCTTTTCACTCTAGATACCACATATCTATATATATAAAAGAGTTGCGTTACTGACTGACTGACTGACTGACTGACTGACTTATCATTGACCAGCCCCCAGACCAAACGGCTGAAGCCAGGGTCATGAAATTTTCAGGGTAGGTTCCAAATATGACGTAGACGTCGACTAAGAAAGGGTTTTACGAAATTCGTACTTTTAGGGGATAAAATGGCCCAAAAAGGGATAAACATCGAACCTTCGTCCTGACTAAACGGCAGTAGCTATAAACATGAAATTCGGTGAGTTCCTTGCAATGACAATGCAGACGAGCTACAAATAGGGATTTTTCGAAATTTGTACTTTTAAGGGACGACCGGGACAAAAAGGGATAAAAATGGTACCAACTAAAGTATTACAGCTAGAAACGTGAAATTTGGTATGTAAATTCCTCTGACCATATAGAAACGAAGTAAAATTGGATTTTTCGAAATTTGTACTTATAAGGGGCAAGCGGGACAAAAAGGGATAAAAATGGTACCAACTAAAGTATTACAGCTAGAAACGTGAATTTTGGTATGTAAATTCCTCTGACCATATAGAAACGAAGTAAAATTGGATTTTTTCGAAATTTGTACTTTTAAGGGACGAGCGGGACAAAAAGGGATAAAAATGGTACCAACTAAAGTATTACAGCTAGAAACGTGAAATTTGGTATGTAAATTCCTCTGACCATATAGAAACGAAGTAAAGTTGGATTTTTCGAAATTTGTACTTTTAAGGGACGAGCGGGACAAAAAGGGATAAAAAAGGTACCAACTAAAGTATTACAGCTAGAAACGTGAATTTTGGTATGTAAATTCCTCTGACCATATAGAAACAAAGTAAAATTGGATTTTTTCGAAATTTGTACTTTTAAGGGACGAGCGGGACAAAAAGGGATAAAAATGGTACCAACTAAAGTATTACAGCTAGAAACGTGAATTTTGGTATGTAAATTCTTCTGACCATATAGAAACGAAGTAAAATTGGATTTTTCGAAATTTGTACTTTTAAGGGACGAGCGGGACAAAGAGGGATAAAAATGGTACCAACTAAAGTATTACAGCTAGAAACGTGAATTTTGTTATGTAAATTCCTCTGACCATATAGAAACGAAGTAAAATTGGATTTTTCGAAATTTGTACTTTTAAGGGACGAGCGGGACAAAGAGGGATAAAAATGGTACCAACTAAAGTATTACAGCTAGAAACGTGAATTTTGGTATGTAAATTCCTCTGACCATATAAAGGGTGATTTTTTAAGAGCTTGATAACTTTTTTTTAAAAAAACGCATAAAATTTGCAAAATCTCATCGGTTCTTTATTTGAAACGTTAGATTGGTCCATGACATTTACTTTTTGAAGATAATTTCATTTAAATGTTGACCGCGGCTGCGTCTTAGGTGGTCCATCCGCTTAGTCCAATTTTGGCATTTCCACGTTTTTGAGTAACAGAGACCCAATTGGTGCGAACGGCGACGAATCGAAAATTGGTGGTCATCATTAACACTGGCCGATACAGCTGCGATATTTTCTTCAGTTCGCACTCTACGTAAGCGTGTTGGTGGTTTAATGTCCAACAATGTAAATTTGGTGCGAAATTTAGTCACAATAGCCCGAATAGCCGCTTAAACTGATTAAACTGACCATAAAATGGAAGCGCGCAATGAACTTTCTTAACAGAGCACGCATTTTGATAATAAAATTCAATAATTTGCAAGCGTTGTTCGTTTGTAAGACGATTCATGATGAAATGTCAAAGCATACTGAGCATCTTTCTCTTTGACACCATGTCTGAAATCCCACGTGATCTGTCAAATACTAATGCATGAAAATTCTAACCTCAAAAAAATCACTCTTTAGAAACGAAGTAAAATTGGATTCTTCGAAATTTGTACTTTTAAGGGGCGAGCGGGACAAAAAGGGATAAAAATGGTACCAACTAAAGTATTACAGCTAGAAACGTGAATTTTGGTATGTAAATTCCTCTGACCATATAGAAAAAAAGTAAAATTGGATTTTTTCGAAATTTGTACTTTTAAGGGACGAGCGGGACAAAAAGGGATAAAAATGGTACCAACTAAAGTATTACAGCTAGAAACGTGAATTTTGGTATGTAAATTCTTCTGACCATATAGAAACGAAGTAAAATTGGATTTTTCGAAATTTGTACTTTTAAGGGACGAGCGGGACAAAATGGTACCAACTAAAGTATTACAGCTAGAAACGTGAATTTTGGTATGTAAATTCCTCTGACGATATAGAAACGAAGTAAAATTGGATTTTTCGAAATTTGTACTTTTAAGGGGAGAGCGGGACAAAAAGGGATAAAAATGGTACCAACTAAAGTATTACGCTAGAATCGTGAAATTTGGTATGTAAATTCCTCCGACCATATAGAAACGAAGTAAAATTGGATTTTTCGAAATTTTTACTTTTAAGGGGCATGCGGGACAAAAAGGGATAAAAATGGTACCAACTAAAGTATTACAGCTAGAATCGTGAAATTTGGTATGTAAATTCCTCTGACGATATAGAAACGAAGTAAAATTGAATTTTTCGAAATTTTTACTTTTAAGGGGAGAGCGGGACAAAAAGGGATAAAAATGGTACCAACTAAAGAATTACAGCTAGAATCGTGAAATGTGGTATGTAAATTCTTCTGACCATATAAAAACGAAGTAAAATTGGATTTTTCGAAGTTTGTACTTTTAAGAGGCGAGCGGGACAAAAAGGAATAAAAATGGTACCAACTAAAATATTACAGCTAGAATCGCGAAATTTGGTATGTAAATTCCTCTGACCATATAGAAATGAAGTAAAATAGATTTTTTCGAAATTTGTATTTTTAGGGTGCGAGAGGGATAAAAATGGTACCAACTAAAGTATTACAGCTAGAATCGTGAAATTTGGTATGTAAATTCCTCTGACCATGTAGAAGCGCAGTATAATTGAATTGTTCGAAATTTGTACTTTTTAGGGGGTAGGCGGGACAAAAAGGGTTCCAATTTAAGAATTGCGGTTATAGTCGGGAAATTTGGAGTGTAAACTGTTTGTAAAGCGCAATCTAAATGGATTTTTTGAAATTTTCTTATAGGGGGAGAGCAACAAGGGATAAAAGTAGTACCAACTAAAGTATTGGAGCTATAGTCGTGAAATGTGGTGTGTAAGTTCCACTGACAACGAGAAGCGCAAATCTAAACGAATTTTTCTAAGATTGTACTTATAAACAATGAGCGGGATAATAATAGTACCAACTAAAATATTTCAGCTATAGTCGTGAAATTTTGTGTTTAAATTTCTCTGACAACGTAGACAACGTGTGGGAGTGCTAGCTAATAGGAGGTTTCCAAATTACTATTTTAGATTTATCTATATCCACCAAAAGAAAATTAAAAAATTAAATAAATACTATCCAAAAACTAAGACGGATAAAATTAACAAATAACTGGCTTTTTCGCGTGCGAAGCAGCGGGTACTGCTAGTTTTAACATATTTTCTTGAAAATTAGCACAACATCTTATATTTGAACTAGAAACACCTGTGGTAAAAATGTGTTAGATCGGTTCAGATTTATATATAGCTACCATACAAATTTCGCTCCCAATTCAACTTTTTCCCCTCTAAAAACCACATATTTTATCAGATTGTCTTCAAATTTGGCAAAACATCATATATTTAAACTTCGAAGCCCTGTACTGAAAATAGGTCAGATCTGTTCAGATTTAAATATAGATCCCATTCAAATTTCCCTCCCAATTTGACTCTTTTCACTCTAGATACCACATATTTTAACAGATTTTCTTCAAATCTTGCAAAATATCTTATATTTTAACTAGAAAGACTCATGATGAAAAAGGGTCAGATCGGTTCAGATTTATATAAAATTTCGCTTCCGGCTTGACTTTTTCCGCCCCAGAAACCACGTATTTTCACAGAATTTCTACAAATTGAGCATAACACTTTAACTGGAATACTTGTGCAAGTGGGTCACTTTATTCCATGTTTGGATATAGCCCCGATACAAATATCTTAATATTCTCAATTTGACAAATTGGGTCAGGTCATATTAGCTTACGATTAGGAAACATACTTTTTTACCGAATTAAATTTTATTCGGATAGAAAGTGGAGTATATGATACACTTTAGCTCCGCCCCGTCCGATTTTAGCCTTTTCTTACTTGTTATTCCTCATTTTCCCATTTTATCCCTTAAAAGTACGAATTTCGAAATATCCATTTATTTTAGCCGTTCTGGCTGGATTGGTAACATGTTTATCCGTACTGTAAATTTTGCGAAAAAAAAAACAATTTCGTTCGCGTTTACGATATAGGGGAATGTATATACAAAATTTGAACATAAGGCCGAAAATAAAAAAATTACATAGTCCTAGTTACGCACAAATTTTTCCATTGCCGAATCCCATGCGCTCTGCATCAATTAGACTATGTGAGTCTTTCAATAGACAGACGGACATTGCTAAGTCGTCTTAGAATTTTACCAGAGTACACAATATATATACTTTATGCTATCTGCGTTGAATATTTCTAGGTATTAACACTTGGCAAAATGGGTTAACAAAATGCTCATCGTTGTGTTTGACATAAATATGCTGATTCCTCACAGATTTTTGGCAGGACACCAAACGAGAATCCATTTCATCCGACTGATGTTCCGAAGCATTGCTCAAAATTCAGTTAAGCTATAGTGGTTTTGAGAACAGTAATCTCTACGAAATGAATTTACAGATTCGGTATATTACAAACTTTCGTATTTTTCCAACGTTTTCCTTTCCCAAACGTTCTAAAATCTTACATTTAAATATACCCCATAATTTCCCCTTTAAATTTCATTACAAAGGGAAATAATTTATTTCCTCCCATCGCCGCTGCACTGACTTCTTCATTGGTCTGTTCTTGTTGCTGTAATTATTGTATTTAAATGCAGGATATTGTTGGATAATTTAAATTGTCTTCCGCATTTCCTGATATAACAACAACAAAGTATTTTTACATTGAAGAATTTTTCATAATTACCATTGAGAATGTAATTTCACACTTGAATTGGAAAATGCCGAAATCTTGATTGTGTAAGAGTGATTGAGGTGTTGGCGTTAAAATGAGTAACGTAAGCGTAAAATATATCAAATGGCACAATATGCTATCCTAAGTAATCCCATGACATTTTGCATTCAAAATGACAATATTGGAAAATTTGTCGAAAATGAGTTGGTCTTCTGGCATATGGAATAATGATAAAGATCGAGACAGTATCTACAATCTTGTAGAACAGATCTCTAATCAACATGAATTTGATTTAACAATTGATAGTAAACACATTGAGCTACTTCTAGAGAGAAAAAGTTTAAATCGAAATTTTTATTTTCTATGATGAAGAAAAATATTGTTTAATTAAATAATTTTTTATAAATCTATAACAAAACACCTTCCAACCATATCTTAGCGTCTGTCGCGCTCTCCAAAAGTAGTATTAATTTTTGATAGTTCGGTTTCTTGAATTTTAAAAATTTTGAGACTTTCATTCATTACCAACTGTCATTAAATTTAACATCAAACAAAGTTGAATAATTAACATTTCTGTTCGTTGTGGAAAAAGTGTGTATCTGCTTTCAAGACATCGTCTGCCACTTTCCTTTATCAGCCATTGAATGTTAGAATAATATATTCATGCTCTTGGGGTTCAGAGAGCACAATCGCATGCTCTCCACATGCTTGAATTTGCACTGGCCATCATAACGTATGGTTAACATATTCATAACGAATATTATCGTTCATACGCTTAAGTGTCCTTCGCAATGCAATAGCTATGAATACGTTAATATTTACTGCAAAACTGAAACTACACCACTTTCTGCACCTATATATATTTTGTAGGTCACAGGGCCGTGCGCAAGATTTTCGCCTGGGATGGGTTTTCATCTAGTTTTACAAAAAATAAAACAGGTGAAAATTCTGTTAATTTTCAATTTTCTAGTCTAGTCAGTCTATGGCGCAATTATAAATGACGGTTATTTGATTATGTGTGATTACGTGAGCCTTTGGAAACCATTCATATTTTATTACCAGGATCATTGAGAAATATTTTGATACATTCGTCCGACAGATATCGTGGGCAAAATTACGTACTCTGAAAATCAGTCAGGAATTTGTCAGTAACAGAAAGTCTACTGAAAGAGCAGATTACATGATTATACACTCCACGATAGTATTATTTTAACATAGGGTTGTCATTGGGAGGAATGGGTTCATTTACAAGTCCCAGTCACTTTGATCGAATGAGTGCTTAGAAGCAAGTTTTCTCTCCGATTTAAAATACTTTTCAGTATATCCTTCTCAATGTTCTGCCCAAGCTTCAAAAATTATCAATATTTAAAATTTTAAAACTTTTTGTTAAAAATCAGTTTATATTCTTAAAATGTTCTCAATTTATAACAATCGTTCCTTCTTCATCCCATTAGTACAGTATTTTGATCCCGCTCCAACATTATCCAAAAACAAAATATTTGAGATCGAAATTGAACAAATACATATTTCCATCCTACCAATAAGACCCATATTAAAATCGATTACACAAACCACAATTAGTCATTTAACAGACAGATCTTTTTCGATATTTGTTTATTTTACATTTTCTATAATGAAGATGTGAAATGAAAAACGTTATTAATTATATTGAAATTTAAAATTCTAATTAATAATTTATTTATTCGCATTTGGGAAGTTATTTAGAATGAATTATCTTGGATGTATGATTGAGGAGCAATGAAAGTGTCATTCATATGGAAATACTTCCATTTTATTGCTGGGACTAAGTGTTAAACTATTTTTATACCCTACACCACTTCGTGGGCTAGGCACGACTTCTTATAATCCAACTAGAAACACCTATGCAAAAATTGGGTAAGATAAGAAACGGTTCAGATTTAGATATAGCCCCCATACAAATGTCGCTCCCGATTTGACATTTTCCGCTCCAGAATCAACATATTGTAACGGATTTTCTTTAAATTTTGCAGAACATCTTATAATCCAACTAGATCTATGGTGAAAGTGGGTAAGATAGGTTCAGATTTAGATAGAGCCCTCATACAAATGTTGCTCCCGAATGTTTAACCGATTTTGGCCAAATTTTACATATTATATTTCACCAATAAACAGACATGGTGAAAGCGGGTCACATCGTTCCAGGATTCAATATACCCCAATACAAATGTCCTTTCCGATTTAACATTTTTTGTCAAACACATACATTTGCAGGATTCAAAAATCCTTCCCGATTTCACTTTTTTACCGAATTGAATTGCAATGAGAATTGTTTGGGTGATGTCCATATGTCCATACTTTGAAATTACTTTGGAATACTACTGTATAATTTGTATTTGTCTGTCGGACAATTAGATCAATTACCATATTATTTACCATACTCGTTAAATTTGACTGAAGATGAATTTATAGCACATAAATTATATGAATATAATTTATATAAATTGTATGAACTACATAAAATTGCTCCCATGAAATACCTGGGTTTAGTAATCAAAGCGAGGTACATACGCAGGGAGTGGTGTAGGGTATTATATAGTCGGCCCCGCCCGACTTTAGCCTTTCCTTACTTGTTTAGAAGTGCTTTTGAAAGACTTCATTAGATGACAAATATATGTATTTGTATTTGAGAAACTATTTGGAATGAAATTGCTTGTATGCATGATTTAGGAGTAATGATAATGTCATTCGTTTTGAACTACTTCCAAGATTGTTTGCTGGGTATATACAGAACAGTATGACCACTTATATATACATGTTAACAACACTTTTTGGAATATAAGTTATTATAAAGCAATTTATTACCACAGAAAGATATTGCGATTGCCTTTTTAATCATGCTCATATTGTCCCAAGCTAATATAAAAGGAACATCGAGCTAAACTCGCTTATGAACGCTTATTTATTTTTATATATTGTAACTAACACCAACCAATTTTAGTAGACTGCAAACTCTTTAGCAGTGTAATGGTGATGTAAGATAGCAGAAAAATTTTTTAATAGCAGAAAAGTGTCTGCAAATATGCAGCAGACAATCGCTTTTTTTATTAACAGACTTTTTCTCTATTCTCTTTTTTTATATAGTTGCTTGAAGGTACATAAATATACACAAAAACCGATCGAATTCCTCGGCGCTTAACCCTTCAGGCGCCACATTTTTCTATGATAAATGCAGAAAATTGGGTATGCTTGTTGACAAAGTATGGGTCTAAATATGATGTGTAGTAAGTTTTGGATTTTTTCCGTTCCAGAAAAGCATTTGAACGGTTTTTCTTCTAATTCGGCACATCAGAAAATATTTCAAATAGAAACATCTATGCCGAAAGTGAATTACATCAGTTCAGATTTATATATAACTCCCATATAAGTGACTACCGCTTTGAATCCTTCCGCTCTAGAAACCACATATTTGACAGATTTGGGAAAAATGGGTCAGATCGGTTCAGATCGTATTTGTTGTAATCGTATTTTGTATATTCGTAATGTATCGTGATTGTTGTAATCACGATACAGGTCGCAATTGTAGCCAGAACCAAACGAAACTTTGCACAACGGGACAAGGACGAACGCTATTTAATTTGAAGAAAATCGGTTCAGATTTATATATAGCCCCCATACGAATTCCACTCCCGATTTGGCTCTTTCACACTAGATACCACATATAACAACAGATTTTCTTCAAAATTGGCAAAACATCTTATATTTCAACTAGAAACACCTGTGGTAAATATGTGTTAGATCGGTTCAGATTTATATATAGCTCCCATACAAATTTCGCTCCCAATTAAAATTTTTCCGCTCTAGAAACCACATATTTCAACAGATCTTCTTCAAACCTTGCAAAATCTATATCTATATATATAAAAGAGTTGCGTTACTGACTGACTGACTGACTGACTGACTGACTTATCATTGACCAGCCCCCAGACCAAACGGCTGAAGCCAGGGTCATGAAATTTTCAGGGTAGTTCCCAAATTTGACGTAGACGTCGACTAAGAAAGGGTTTTACGAAATTCGTACTTTTAGGGGATAAAATGGCCCAAAAAGGGATAAACATCGAACCTTCGTCCTGACTAAACGGCAGTAGCTATAAACATGAAATTCGGTGAGTTCCTTGCAATGACCATGCAGACGAGCTACAAATAAGGATTTTTTGAAATTTGTACTTTTAAGGGACGAGCGGGACAAAAAGGGATAAAAATGGTACCAACTAAAGTATTACAGCTAGAATCGTGAAATTTGGTATGTAAATTCCTCTGACCATATAGAAACGAAGTAAAATTGGATTTTTCGAAATTTGTACTTTTAAGGGACGAGCGGGACAAAAAGGGATAAAAATGGTACCAACTAAAGTATTACAGCTAGAATCGTGAAATTTGGTATGTAAATTCCTCTGACCATATAGAAACGAAGTAAAATTGGATTTTTCGAAATTTGTACTTTTAAGGGACGAGCGGGACAAAAAGGGATAAAAATGGTACCAACTAAAGTATTACAGCTAGAATCGTGAAATTTGGTATGTAAATTCCTCTGACCATATAGAAACGAAGTAAAATTGGATTTTTCGAAATTTGTACTTTAAAGGGGCGAGCGGGACAAAAAGGGATAAAAATGGTACCAACTAAAGTATTACAGCTAGGATCGTGTAATTTGGTATGTACATTCCTCTGACCATATAGAAACGAAGTAAAATTGGATTTTTCGAAATTTGTACTTTTAAGGGGCGAGCGGGACAAAAAGGGATAAAAATGGTACCAACTAATGTATTACAACTAGAATCGTGAAATTTTGTATGTAAATTCCTCTGACCATATAGAAACGAAGTAAAATTGGATTTTTCGAAATTTGTACTTTTAAGTTGTGAGCGGGACAAAAAGGGATAAAAATGGTACCAACTTTAGGATTACAGCTAGAATCGTGAAATTTAGTGTGAAAATTTCTCTGTCCATATAGAAGTGCAGTAGTTTGATTTTTCGAAATTTGTACTTTTAAGGGGTGCGCGGGACGAAAAGGGATAAAAATGCTGTACAATCATTTAATTACGTAAGCGCGGAATATAAATGTATATTTAAAAATTTGTACTTAAAAGGGGGGATACGGGACAACAAGGAATAAATGTGTTACCAAATAAAGTACATATTTTTAGGGGAAGCAAAAATACATTTTTCCTATAGTGATTTTTCAAAATGTGTACTTTTTGGGAAAGAAGTGCTAAAAGTTATAAACTGGCTGGCTGAATCTAGAAACATGAGATCGAGGATATAAATGGTTGTAATATTTTGTTCAAAACTTGGTAGAAAATTATACATACGAAGTAGTTCAGCTAAAATAGTGCATATCGACAAGCACATTCCTTTGACTGTGTGTGAGTGCTTGCTAATAGTAGGTTTACAAATTACTATTTTAGATTTATCTATATCCACCAAAAGAAAATTAAATAAATACTATCCAAAAACAAAGACTGATAAAATTAACAAATAACTGGCTTTTTCGCGTGCGAAACTGACTGACAGACTGACTGACTTATCATTGACCAGCCCCCAGACCAAACGGCTTGAAATTTTCAGGGTAGTTCCCAAATATGACGTAGACGTCGACTAAGAAAGGGTTTTACGAAAATCGTACTTTTAGGGGGTAAAATGGCCCAAAAAGGGATAAACATCGAACCTTCGTCCTGATTAAACGGCAGTAGCTAGAAACATGTAATTCGGTGAGTTCCTTGCAAAGACCATACAGACGAGCCACAAATAGGGATTTTTCGAAATTTGTACTTTTAAGGGGCGAGCGGGACAAAAAGGGATAAAAATGGTACCAACTAAAGTATTACAGCTAGAAACGTGAAATTTGGCATGCAAATTCCTCTGACCATATAGATACGAAGTAAAATTGTATTTTTGAAATTTGTACTTTTAAGGGGAGATCGGGACAAAAAGGGATAAAAACGGTACCAACTAAAGTATTGCACTTAGAATCGTGAAATTTGGTGTAAATTCCTCTGACCATATAGAAACGAAGTAAAATTTGCACTTTTAAGGGGCAAGCGGGACAAAAAGGGATAAAAATGGTACCAATTAAAGTATTACAGCTAGAATCGTGCAATTAGGTATGTAAATTCCTCTGACGATATAGAAACGAAGTAAAATTGGATTTTTCGAATTTTGTTCTTTTAAGGGGAGAGCGGGACAAAAAGGGATAAAAATGGTACCAACTAAAGTATTACAGCTAGAATCGTGAAATTTGGTATGTAAATTCCTCTGACCATATAGAAACGAAGTAAAATTTGACTTTTTCGAAATTTGTACTTTTAAGGGAAGAGATCGACAAAAAGGGATACCAATGGTACCAACTAAAGTATTACAGCTAGAAACGTGAAATTTGGCATGCAAATTCCTCTGACCATATAGATACGAAGTAAAATTTGCACTTTTAAGGGGCAAGCGGGACAAAAAGGGATAAAAATGGTACCAACTAAAGTATTACAGCTAGAAACGTGAAATGTGGCATGCAAATTCCTCTGACCATATAGATACGAAGTAAAATTGTATTTTTGAAATTTGTACTTTTAAGGGGAGAGCGGGACAAAAAGGGATAAAAACGGTACCAACTAAAGTATTGCACTTAGAATCGTGAAATTTGGTGTAAATTCCTCTGACCATATAGAAACGAAGTAAAATTTGCACTTTTAAGGGGCAAGCGGGACAAAAAGGGATAAAAATGGTACCAATTAATGTATTACAGCTAGAATCGTGCAATTAGGTATGTAAATTCCTCTGACGATATAGAAACGAAGTAAAATTGGATTTTTCGAAATTTGTACTTTTAAGAGGAGAGCGGGACAAAAAGGGATAAAATGGTACCAACTAAAGTGTTACAGCTAGAATCGTGAAATTTGGTATGTAAATTCATCTGACCATATAGAAACGAAGTAAAATTGGATTTTTTTAAATTTGTACTTTTAAGGGACGAGCGGGACAAAAAGGGATAAAAATGGTACCAACTAAAGTATTACAGCTAGAATCGTGAAATTTGGTATGTAAATTCCTCTGACCATATAGAAACGAAGTAAAATTTGACTTTTTCGAAATTTGTACTTTTAAGGGAAGAGATCGACAAAAAGGGATACAAATGGTACCAACTAAAGTATTACAGCTAGAAACGTGAAATTTGGTATGTAAATTCCTCTGACCATATACAAACGAAGTTAAATTGGATTTTTAGAAATATGTACTTTTAAGGGACGAGCGGGAGAAAAAGGGATAAAAATGGAACCAACTAATGCATTACAACTTGAATCGTGAAATTTGGTATGTAAATTCCTCTAACCATATAGAAACGAAGTAAAATTGAATTTTTTTCGAAATTTTTACTTTTAAGGGGCGAGCGGGACAAAAAGGGATAAAAATGGTACCAACTAATGTATTACAACTAGAATCGTGAAATTTGGTATGTAAATTCCTCTGACCATATAGAAATGAAGTAAAATTGGATTTTTCGAAATTTTTACTTTTAAGGGGCGAGCGACACAAAAAGGATAAAAATGGTACCAACTAAAGTATTACAGATAGAATCGTGAAATGTGGTATGTAAATTCCTCTCACCATATAGAAACAAAGTAAAATTCGATTTTTTCGAAATTTTTATTTTTAAGGGGCGAGCGGGACAAAAAGGCATACAAATGGAACCAACTAATGCATTACAACTTGAATCGTGAAATTTGGTATGTAAATTCCTCTAACCATATAGAAACGAAGTAAAATTGAATTTTTTTTCGAAATTTTTACTTTTAAGGGGCGAGCGGGACAAAAAGGGATAAAAATGGTACCAACTAATGTATTACAACTAGAATCGTGAAATTTGTATAGAAATGAAGTAAAATTGGATTTTTCGAAATTTTTACTTTTAAGGGGCGAGCGACACAAAAAGGATAAAAATGGTACCAACTAAAGTATTACAGATAGAATCGTGAAATGTGGTATGTAAATTCCTCTCACCATATAGAAACGAAGTAAAAATAGATTTTTTCGAAATTTGTACGTTTAAGAGGGTAGGCGGTACTGCTAGTATCTTACATTTCAACTAGAAACACCTCCGGTGAAAATATGTCACATCGGTTCAGATTTACTTCATTCCTTGTTTGGATATAGCCCCAAAAAAATATTATTCTCGATTTGACAAATTCGACCAGGTCATATTAATCTGTGATTAGGAAACATACAAAATTTTTTTCCGTTTTCACATTTTTACCGAATTGAATTCTATTCCGATAAAAAGTGGAGTGTATTATATAGTCGACCCCGCCCGACTTTAGCCTTTTCTTTACTTTTTTATGTAATTTTCGTGTTTTCACGATTTTACTGCAAAATTACCGCTTCAGAGGAGTTTTTTTAAAGAACTTAAAAATTTTTTATTTTATTGCTTCAGAAAGTCTAGAAGGTTTTAAAAAAGTATATGTTCATGGGGGGTGAACCCCCAAAACCCCTCCCTTGCGCACGGCCCTGATCAACACTATTGTTTTTATGAGCAATGGTGAAAATAACAACGTTTCTTATGAGCTGTCCGTGAGATGTTGAATGACAAATAATATGTAGCTACTACTGGAAGTAAGTTGGCCGAAAGCAGTAGCCCGTTCAAATAGAATGCCAATAAAGTTAGAGTTGCATGTTTCAGATATAATAAAACACTTATAATATTTATTATACAAATATTATATAGCAGTTGATTAATCGATTTTCTTGCTCATAAAGACATAAAAGACTGAGTATAGAAAATTTTTGATTTTGGTCATGCAATTCTGAATTGTACTGACATTTTTGCTCTACAAAATCACTTATTATATAGCTGAAATATAATAGACTCATTGTTATTGTTGTCATGCTTGAATCGCAGATTCTTGTACTTTTTGTTGTTATGACAAGACTTATCTGTAGTCATATCCTTTGCGCTTAAGAAATTATTCGACAGTCTTCTTATCCCGTCAGATGTTGAAATTTCTTGCGAACTATGCAACTTTGTTTTGTAAATTGCATTTGATACCATTTTGAAATCTTTTTCAATCCCAGAGCAGCAAACACGTATGTGTCCATGTGATGCTGTCACATTTACTTATAGTATGACATTGCTTTGATTCAATGCACGTTGACGCAGTAAAATGTACAATTGAAAGTCTTACCTGACATTGCGTACGTTCATTGAAGTCAACAAAAGTAACGACTCACTTCAAGCCATGACAAGGTGCGTCATCGTGGCTATGCTGATAGATGCTGCATTTACTTCGATATGATTCTACATTGTCCTAGTGCGGGTTACTGTATCCGAATCAATGTTTATGGGATTGCTTCATTGGTATGTTCCCATTTTTCCTGACATGCAGCAGATTACTTCGTGATGCAAGTTTCATTTGTCTTTCTGCATTAATTGATAATATCGAATGACCGTACATGATACGACTTTGAAGGTTCCGCTATGTGAATAGGCCAATAAAATATGTTCAATGCACCTGTCATATAGTATGTAATGGTGTCAGGACTTAACGGCCGTGTTCGTAACAGAATATTTCATTTGAAACTATGAGCATTATTCTAATATTCATAATTTAATGTAATTTTTCTTTTTTTCCGAACCTCACAAAATAGGGGATTGTAAAGGGTGTTTTTTATTGAGGTATAGAACTTCGAATTGAAATAAAACACAAGAAAATCGTTTTAATGTCCATCAATTTGGCTTTATTGGAAGGATAATTTTATGCCATTAATGTTTAAATATGATTTCGGGCATGTGGCCGCCGCGGCTGGCTCGAATATAGCCAATTCTACAGGTCCAATTTTCAACCACTTTTTCGAGCATATGGGGCCGTATGTTGGCAATAACGCCACGAATGTTGGCTTCCAAGTCCCCTAACGTTTCTGGTTTGTTGGCGTAGACGAGCGACTTCACATATCCCCAAAGAAAATAATCCAATGGTGTCAAATCACACGATCTTGGTGGCCAATTGACAGGTCCATTCCGCGAAATTATGCGCTCATCGAATGTTTCCTTCAAAAATTCGATTGTGACGTGCGCTGTGTGGCATGTAGCGCCGTCTTGTTGGAACCACAACTCATCCACATTCATGCCATCCAATTCGGGAACAAAATAGTCGGTTATCATGGCTCTATACCGGTCTCCATTAACGGTAAGATGAATCTCATTTTCGGCCCATACACCAAAATCACGACGCATTGCATGGTCTCGCGGCTTCAATTCTTGCACAAGCTGGATCTTGTAAGGTCGCAAGCGCAAAATCTTCCATAAAGTTGATGGACAAAGCTCCAATTGCTGTGCACGGTGGCGAATCGATTCATTCGGGTCCTCTTCAACACTTTGCTCTACAGCGGCAATTGTTTCTTCGGTGCGCACTGTTCGACGTCTCTGCGGATGCGTATTATCACATTGAGTAAACGTAGTGCGAAAACGATCCATGGTTAACCGAATTAATTGCTCTGATGGACGATTATGTCGACCATAAAATGGACGGAGCTTGCGGTGAACTTCGCGAACTGAACCATTACTTTCGAAATAAATTTGCACGATTTGCAAGCGTTGTTCTTTTGTCAACCTGTTCATGATGAAATGGCAAACCAAACTAAATATTAATCACTTGACAGCTGACAAAATGGCCGCCAGTTAAAAAAGTGATGCCAACTTAAAGTTCTATACCCCAATAAAAAACACCCTTTAGAAGACGATAGTTGTCAAATTTTAGAGCTACCACAAACACGTAAATGGACCAAAATTTAAATCATTTTTTGTTTATGAAAAGTAAATAGCAAGCTTAACCCAATATAATATGAGAAAATGGGTCATCGGTTCAGATTTACATATAGCCCCCATACAAATTTCGCCCCAAAAATTTCCAATACAAATTTCGGATAGACTTTTTCCGCACCAGAAATCACGAATTTTCACAAAATGAGCTTAACACGTTATATTTGAACTGGATGAACTTATTGTGAAAGTTAGTTTGTATATAGCACCGATATAAGTATTTCCGATTTGACAAATTGAACCAGGTAATATTAGCCTATGATTCTTCTTCCCGTTTCACTTTGTTACCGAGTTGAATTGTTTTCGGATGGAAAGTGGAGTGTATCATATAGTCGGCCCGCCCGACTTTAGCCTTTCCTTACTTGTTTTATATTACAAGAATAGATGGTCAGACAGACCGATAAACGGAGAGCTGGACAGACATTGGGCATTGCTAAATCCACTCAGAAAGTGATTCTAAACAGATATGTATAACAAGCGATGAGTCTATCTATAGGTAGCAATCCGTTCAAAATTCAAGGAAACAATCAACAACAAAAATGTACCTAAGATCTCAATAAGCAACTTTCTAGAACATATGAATGATTACACTACTCAACAAAATGAAAAAAATTTCATGTACTCCGGATGCGATAATTTTTTCTGTGTAGATAACCTTGACATGAGCTCGAAAAACGCAATAAATTTTTTTTTTCGTTTGGTTTTTTTTTATTATTTTTTTTTTAAATTTTAAAAATTTTTTTTGGTTAATTTGTTTCGTCCGGCATAACTCGGGAACCACTAGCCCGATTTAATTGAATTAAATTTTAAAAAAATTAAAATTACAATTCCCTTAATCTGTTCATAAATTGTTTTCCTATACAAGCAACAGTTTCCAAGTTAAAAATGAATATATAAAGGAAAAAACTTATTTTTTGCCTAAAGATTTAAATTTTTTTTTTAAAAATCCATAAAAAATCCAAAATGAAAAAAAATGTCAAATCTTATTACTTTTACGTAAAGTCACATAACCTATGAGCAAAATGAGACAAAGATCATGAAAATCGATGCACGCGTTTCGCTTTTATTCGCAATTGAGTAAAGGTATGAATTTCAAAAATTTGCTCGACATATGCACAACTTTGTCTATGGTAAGGTTTTTCTTTTTTATTACAAAAAAAATTAAAATTTGTTGGGTGACAAAAATATATGACTTTAAATTAAAAAACAATTCGATATATGTACAAGAAATTATCCTAAGGATATCAACAATAATTAATTATAAAAAAGTTAAAAAAAAAAATATCTAAACACAAAAATAAAAACCTTCAAATTAAAAATAATTATGTGCTTTTGTCTTTCTTTTATATTGTTGTGGGTCTGTTTCTCTTATCAGGAACCAGATATAGTCCCCCATCATAGCTTCGTTCCAAAATCCTTGGTATCGGTGCTCAATTTCTTTCATTTGCTGATGAAAACGCTCACCATGCTCGTCACTCACATCGCCCAGGTTGTCCGGAAAGAAGTCCAAGTGCGAGTGTAGAAAATGTATCTTAAGCGACATATTTGCTCTAATTTTTTTATAATTTTGGAGTAGTTGTTCGACGATCTCTCTGTAATTTGAGCTTTTGTTGTTTCCAAGAAATCCGGAAACAATTTGCCGAAATGAGTTCCAAGCTGCAGCTTCATTTGGTGATAAAATTTGCTCAAACTGTTGGTCTTGCAACAACTTTTTAATTTGCGGACCGTCGAAAACGCCTTCCTTAATCTTTGCCGATGAAAGGTGAGGAAAAATGGTTTTTAAATAGGGGAACGCTTCGCCATCTTTGTTGATAGCTTTCACGAAGTTTTTTATGAGTCCGAGCTTTATGTGAAGAGGTGGGAGAAAAACATTTTCCTTTTTTATGAGTGGTGTATATTTCACGTTGTCGCTGCCGGGGATGAAGTTAACTCTTTCTGTCCAACTCCTCCTGGTGTAATGATGTTGACGATCGCGGCTGTCCCAAAGGCAGAGAAAACAACAGTACTTTGTGAATCCACCTTGTAATCCACAAAGGATACCGATAACCTTAAGGTCGGCACAAACTTTCCAATCGTGCCTCTCATAGTTAAGGCACTTTAGTAGATTGTCCATGACTTCGTATGTTTCCTTGGTGTCAACGGCATGAGCAATTGGAATCGAAGGTTTCTCGTTGCCGTTGTGCAGTAAAATTGCTTTAAGGCTCTGCTTGTTGCTGTCGATGAAAAGACGCCACTCTCCTGGATCGTAAGAGTACCCGAGTTCACAAAATAATCCGGGAATGTCCTTACAAAAACAGATGTTGTCTTTTTTTGTGTAGTACCTTGCGTATGGTTCATGACGCTTCCTGTAGATTGTTGTCACCACACCAGGAGCCAAGAAACCGAACTGTTGCATGCGCGATGCATGCAACTCTGCATCTTCCTTGGAGAGTTTCAATTCTCTAACCCAATCGTTCAGTTCTGCTTGGGAACATAAGCGTTGACCTCCATGCAATGTATATGTTGACTCGCATTCTGATGTGGTTTCTACTGTCTCCGGATCTGATGTTGGATGTATCGCCTCATTATTAGATGCCCATCTTGAAACGGACGGTTGCGGGTCCACTGGTTCTTCGGAAAATGGCACTGGAAAATTCACTGTTGAAACAGCAGCGTAAGTCCATCGTATATTTTTTCCCACGCCTGTTTTTTTGCTAAGACAGAAGTAGCAATCTGTTACATGGCAAAGCGGAGCTCTCCAAAGCATTGGCATGATGATTCTCGGCTGTCGTCTGAAAGAATTTCAATAATAAGTTATATATGTTCTTGAATTTCGTAATCTACACTTACCTTGAGTCAGCTAGCTGTACGTAGCACCTTGGACATAGAGCACTTGGTGTCCACCGCTCATCTATGTTTGAGACCTTTAAATTGAAGCTCTCTTCAAATGAATCTCTCAATTTAGGTGAAAAACAACGCTTGTTTTTTTTTCAGAAACGTATTCTCCGCACATGTAACAAAAATTACTTGGATTGGTATTGCATTCAAATCCTCGCGAACGTTTGCTCATTTTAACTATCGCGTTCGTCGACACTTGTTGAAAATCGATCAATGAAGACCTATTTATACTGTGTATTGTTTAGTATTTTACTGACAGGTACTTATAAATGGGTGTATATTTTTTTACGGTGGCTACATACCTGCTTCACCATGTGTGAGTCTTAAATTTTCCGAATAATGACCACCCTTAAATGTGGGTTGCATTTCTGTAAAAAAATAATACAGGTAGCCAACGGAAAACCCAAATAATTAAAAAAGTCCCCTTTCCTTTTTTCCTTTTAATTGTTCACGCACATTTATTAGCGTTTATTACTTTGCTTACGCAATCATAAAAATTAAATAACCCTTTGTTTATTCCGTTTTGTTAATTCTGAGAATAAAAAAAAAAAGAAAAAAACCTTACCATAGACAAAGTTGTGCATATGTCGAGTAAATTTTTGAAATTCATACCTTTACTCAATTGCGAATAAAAGCGAAACGCGTGCATCGATTTTCATGATCTTTATCTCATTTTGCTCATAGGTTATGTGACTTTACGTAAAAGTAATAAGATTTGAAATTTTTTTTCATTTTGGATTTTTTATGGATTTTAAAAAAAAAAATTTAAATCTTTAGGCAAAAAATAAGTTTTTTTCTTTATATATTCATTTTTAACTTGGAAACTGTTGCTTGTATAGGAAAACAATATATGAACAGATTAAGGGAATTGTAATTTTAAATTTTTTAAAATTTAATTCAATTAAATCGGGCTAGTGGTTCCCGAGTTATGCCGGACGAAACAAATTAACCAAAAAAAATTTTTAAAATTTAAAAAAAAAATAATAAAAAAAAACCAAACGAAAAAAAATTTTTATTGTGTTTTTCGAGCTCATGTCAAGGTTATCTACACAGAAAAAATTATCGCATCCCGAGTACATTTTGACTGTTGACTAGTGTTATTAATACCGTTTAGGTAGCGCTTACGTAGCCGCAAAACTGAAAATTTTCCCGAAATTTTTTTATTTTATTTTTTTCTTTACTTCAACATTGAGATAATCTGCTACCTATTACAAAAATAGTAAGTAAAATGTCCATATATGGTTATATTTCCATTACTTAAAAAATTACACACAGTGTTATCATATATGTATGCAGTATAGTCTAGGATTATCACGATATAAAAACATTTTGGTATTATCGAACATAACGTCTTTTTACTTGTTAATACTATGTGTAACCGCTGAACCTATATTTCTTCACAGCGACCGTCTTCCAGAATGTTTATTTAATGAGCATTAAAGATTTTTTTGAAGCAAAAATTTCAGAAATGTTTCAAAAATAAATCGACTTCCAACTACTGTTTTTCTTGTGATGTTTTAATTCCAGGTTATTTTTTATATATGAACGTATTTTACACATACTACTAACATTGCTTCCTACTACTCCATCTTTACCTTTCCCTAAGACGTTTTGTAATTATAGCATCTTTAAGATAATTTGGGCATTTACATGCAGCAAAATACTATGCAACTGAAGATCAAGGAATCGCGTTTGTCGATGCACAACCAGGTAACGTTACTGAGCTAAATTTTGTGCTGTATCAGAGTAAGAGAAGGTATTAACCCTTCATTTTTAACTCCTTAATAATTTTGTAATAAGTGATGCAATTGAAACTTAGCTTAACTGCTTGTTATTACGTCCACTCAACGTACAAAAAGATCGCGATAAAAAAGAAATAGGACAAACAGATTAAACAAACCAAACTTTTATTATTTTAATTGAAAACATACCACGTCAGTAATGAGTGTAATTCTGTTATCTTTGCGCATACAGGACAGAAGCAGGAAGCTTATCCAGTTAAACGCCGAGGTAAACACTACAATGAACATCTACTACATATTGAAGAGCAGAGATTTTTTAACGAGTAGACAATTCTTTAGAAATAATTTTTCAATATCTTTAAAGCTAGAAAAAAGTCGCGTTACATAACATAACATCCCCTTTCCAGATAGTCACTCTAAAGAATAATTTCCAAGTAACGCGTATTTATTTTAAAATTTTCAATATTTACGGTGCTCCTTTCGGGATGTTGGAAAAGATGACAATGATGCGGAGGAGATGACTTCCTGTTCCGCGTTTTTGACACGTGTAATCTTCAGTGGAACTTAAAATATCAATTTACTCGTATGAATGCGTAACATATCCATACCTCCATGTAAAGTAAATAACATTTTTTGTTGCAATAAAATCTGTATAATATTTGCAGACATTTTTATGCACAGCAATTGGAGCTTTGTCCATCAACTTTATGGAAGATTTTGCGCAAAGATCTTGGCTTGCGCACCGAAGAAACAATTGCCGCTGTAGAGCAAAGTGTTGAAGAGGACCCGAATGAATCGATTCGTAACCGTGCACAGCAATTGGAGCTTTGTCCATCAACTTTATGGAAGATTTTGCGCAAAGATCTTGGCTTGCGACCTTACAAGATCCAGCTTGTGCAAGAATTAAAGCCGCGAGACCATGCAATGCGTCGTGATTTTGGTGTATGGGCCGAAAATGAGATTCATCTCGATGCTGATTTTCATCACAAAATTTTGTTCAGTGATGAGGCTCATTTTTGGTTGAATGGCTACGTCAACAAGCAAAATTGCCGCATTTGGAGTGAAGAGAATCCACATGAGACCCTTGAGACGCCATTACATCCACAAAAACTGACTGTTTGGTGTGCTCTATGGGCTGGTGGAGTCATTGGGCCATACTTCTTCCGAAATAATGCTGGAGAGTCAGCTACCGTTAATGGAGACCGGCATAGAGCCATGATAACCGACTATTTTGTTCCCGAATTAATTGGCATGAATGTGGATGAGTTGTGGTTCCAACAAGACGGCGCTACATGCCACACAGCGCACGTCACAATCGAATTATTGAAGGAAACATTCGATGAGCGCATAATTTCGCGGAATGGACCGTCAATTGGCCACCAAGATCGTGTGATTTGACACCATTGGATTATTTTCTTTGGGGATATGTGAAGTCGCTCGTCTACGCCAACAAACCAGAAACGTTAGGGGACTTGGAAGCCAACATTCGTGGCGTTATTGCCAACATACGGCCCCATATGCTCGAAAAAGTGGTTGAAAATTGGACCTGTAGAATTGGCTCTATTCGAGCCAGCCGCGGCGGCCACATGCCCGAAATCATATTTAAACATTAATGGCATAAAATTATCCTTCCAATAAAGCCAAATTGATGGACATTAAAACGATTTGCTTGTGTTTTATTTCAATTCGAAGTTCTATACCTCAATAAAAAACACCCTTTACATCAGAATTATCACTTTTTTAAACCATAACATTTCAACATTCTCTACCACATTTTACATTTCAACGCGTCAGAATATTAAACGTAGCCACCAGCATTCCACTAAAATGTCTGCGATTAACCCTTGTGATTATGGAGGTTTTGCGCAAAAGACGCTTGGTACAGTTATTCCCTAAGCTTAACGAAATGCCAGCTTATCGTATAAGTAACGTGTAATATTTGTTATACATCATGCGCACCCATGTACTTAATTTGAGTTTGGAATTTACACATTCTTCTAAACAAACAAGTATTCGATGCCGTTAATGTTGGAAATTTTACCCTGTACTATGTGTACTTTAACTTTGAGCTCAAACCAGCTTGTTGACAAGAAGAAAACAGAAAATATATTACATATATGGCGTCTCGGATGTTTTTTTGCTTGTTATGTCTACAGTGTAAACCTTTCATCAGAGAGTGGAATATATAAAATCTACTACAGTGTTTCAAACAACTCAAATACAACTAGTTTGTCAAACGTTGGTGTTCAAAACTCCTAAACAATAATTTTTTTGTTTTTTTTTTTTTTAATTTTTTACTAAATTTTTTCGAGGTTACCCTTAACAATTATATTCTAAATTTGTGAGCATAAGTCCAATCAAAGTAAAATATTGATTTAAGTGGATGCAGACGGGCTATAAAACGTTGAGAATTTAAATTTTTCACAAGTCAAAGTAGTGGTTTATTAACAGACGCGACAAGGTTGAGAAAAATTGTTTTCTAATGAAAAATATAGTTTATTTTACTCTTATTAAAATTGCTTAATTTATTCAGTCGCAAAAAATATACAAATAGAAAAAAAGTTTTTTATTTTCTAATTCTCGAAATACAATACATTATTTTAAAAGTAAAAATTGAATTTTAGGCACGTACTTAGCGGGAAAATAATATTTTTCTTCTGAACTACGTTTAAAAATCATTTGTTTATGATTTATTTTCCCCGTTTTCAGAATTGTGTGATTTTTATATGAGGTACCACAAAATATTTTTACAAACAATTCAAAAATACCCTTTAGGGGTATCTCATATACTAATACCATAATTCCTAGAATGGGGAAAAATCGCAACAATATGATTTTTTTAGAAAAATAACCACCATATTTAAATTTTGACTGTGTCGCAAAATGTCGACAAAAAATATACTAAATATTTTCTAATTGGTGCCTTGCACATTTCCATTATTTTATTTAGAATTTTATAAACAATCTAGCTTTATAAAAAAATTTAACATTGAGCTAATAATGAGATAGCAACAATAAAAATACGAAACCAACCTCGGCAAGAAAATATTAATTTTGTTCCTGTATCTCAAACATCTCTTAAACTAATTGAAGTACACACACATATAAACACATTTTTTAAGTTTTCACGTATACGTACATAATTGAGCTTTTGACAATCGTTTCAAAATTTGACATTTCCGATATGACCAGAGTTTCAGAATTTTGAAAATCATGTGGAAAACCTGTTCAAAAGTTACGACCTTAAAATTCGATTTGGAACCACTGTGCGAGGTAGTGATTATAAGATTCTGCACTGTCGTTGCTATTATCAGTAATACTGACTTCCCTTTGTGAGCGTCGGGTGGTTCTTGTTTTTTATTTTTATAAAATTCACATACTTATAAATCATTGTCAGAGGTCTTTTTATGCTTACGTTGAGTATCACCAACCACCAAATATGTGTAAACTCTCTGCTGAAAAGGCCCAAAGGAATTTTGCAGTTTTCGGTCAAATCTTTTTACCAGTTAAAACTGCACCTAACACTCTTTATTTTTAGTTTCTCATCGCAGTTTTCTTTTTAGGTTTATTAATTTCGACTCTCAATATATGTATGTTAGGGGTTAGCATTATGTCTTAAATTTACACCAGTTCTTTAGTAGAGTCAGTGTTACAATTCCACCACACATTTTGACAGATTTTTGCTCAAATTTGCACAGCACTTTATATTTCAGCTGGAAACATCTATGGATAATATGGATTAGATCGGCTCAGATTTATATATACCTATCATAAAAATTTTGCACCCGATTTGACTTTTTCCGCAATAGAAGCAACGGATTTTAACTGGTCTTCCTCAAATTTGACAAAACATGTTATATTTCAACAAGAAGAAACTATGGTTAAACTGGATCGCATCCTTCAATGTTTTGATATAGCACTGCTACAAAAGTCCTTTCCGATTTAACTTTATAGCTCTGGAAACATTACCAGATTTAGTCAAACTTGACACTATACATTACTTTTATAAATATATTGGGGGTTTTGGGTCACCTTTAGTTTTTGGGTCACCTTAATATATATAGAGTGGGACACTCTATGGGACTTTGTCTTTGAAAGGTAGAATAACATTTATTTTTATTTTCAGGTTTCTGTTTGACATTTGCAAAATGGGACGCTATACGCTCGAACAAAATTGGGAAATATTAAAAACTTACTTCCAAAGTAGTGAGTCTTTAACGCAAAGTGTAAGAAATTTATGTGGAAAATATTCGTATTTTCAGATGAAGCTCATTTTCGTCTCGGAGACTATGTCAATAAGCAAAATTACCGCATATGGGGTTCAGAGAAAACACACGTGACTATTGAAAAGCCAATGCATCCACAAAGGGTCACTGTTTGGTATGGATTTTGGGCTGCCGGTATCATTGGGCCATGTACTGAAAAATTGGGTTGTTCGGAGGAGGGTCTGCCGGGCTAGTCGTGGTAGTCATATGCATGATATTGTGTTCCATTGTCAAATGATAAAGTTCAACCTTTCCAATAAAACCAGAAAATTGAAAAAATAATCAGCTCTTTTTATAGCCAATTCTTATTTAAAAATTTAAATAGCAACCCTATATATACTTAAATGGATAATTATCTAAACATGATTTGACACACAATCATGGCTTGATATTTGCCAATATACAGACAAACCTGAGCTGAATATAACTAAAATCTTATCGCTGAGTCACACTTTCAGCATAGACAATTTTCGGGAATTACTTTCGTATGTGGGCTAAATTCAACAGCGAACGTCCTTGACACAAAAAAGACTCTGTGTTATGTTTCGTTGGGATCGGACAATGACACACAAAACAAAAAACGTTTCTTTCACTCTAGATTTGTAGTTATTATTCTTTGCTATTTTCTCATAAAATATTTCTTTATTTTTGATACGAGGCCACTGTTACCTTTCGTTTTTATATGCATAGTAGAGTTAAGACAGCTGCCAAACAAAATTTTATGTTAATATAATATTCGCGGATTTTATAAATTAATGCCAATAATAAAATATAATTTACTTCAAGATACTGAGCTAGGATGACTACAAGAAAATAGGCCTAACACAAAATGCCTCACAAGTCAAACATGCTCTTCACACATACATCAATATCACAACATTATCAAATATTAAATATCATATACTAAAATAGGTTAACACTATTTATGTGTGGTTGAAATTTGAAACAAAGTCAAGACGACCAAGGATAGTGGTGTTACATCTTTTCGCAATGTTTGTTTCCTTCACTGCTTTGCATTGACTTTCATTTCCCTCTAGAGGATAAAAACATGACAACATCAAAAGCACACATTGTAACCTGAGTACATACATACTCGTATAGTTAAGATATATGAAAACGCACTTCAATCGATCCACTGGCGACAAGGGAGTAAGCGCAGACATCCTTTGTGAAACTTACTTCACAAGTCCCAAGAGAATAAGAACACATGTTCGAACACATGAAATTTGGTCTTATCGCCTGAAACATCAGAAATGTGAAAAATGTTAAACCTAATTGAATTATTTATTTGTTTCTATCCAATTTTGAGACTCGAGATGTGGTTGAAATTTAACAATGGATATAATTTAATTTTTGGTAAATATAAACTGTGCAGACAAATATTATAATAACACTATGAAGGAAGTATAATAATAATGGACCACACGGTGTAAAATAGTTGTTTACAGGACATATCGTCGGTGTGCTGCAAAAAGATCTCAAGTCGCATAATTGTGTTTCTGAGTTATTGAAGAATTAAGGAAAGTGGACTTGAGATCTAGTAGCAGTTCGACCAAAGTAAGTTTTGCTGACCAAGGACGAAAGCTATTTAATTTGGAGCAAATCGGTTCAGATTTAAATATAGTTCCCATACAAATGTTACTGCCGATTGTACCTTATCCGGTCTAGAAACCACATATTCTACTCGATTTGCTTCAAATTTTACACAGTTCCTTATAATTCAAATAGAATCACCTACATATATCGAAAGTGATTCGGATCGGTTCAGGTTTAGATACAGCTCCTATATAAATTTTGCTCTCGATTTGACTTGTTTCGCTCTAGAGGCCTCATATATTATCCGACTTTCTTCAAATTTGGCACAACACCTTATATTTCAACTAGATCCGTCTGTGGTGAAAGGTGGTCTGATCGGTTCAGATTAATATTCTCGCTTAATATTAATTAATATATTATTAATATTCTCGCATTTACTTAGAATATTTTTTGCACTTAGCAGAATGCACCCTTCGACAAAAAAGAAAACTTTGACCCTCCGAAAAAAGAAACTCAGACCAGCTCAGACTCATCGTGCCCCTTCATAATTATAGGGTCGCTATTATGTTATATTCAAGAAGTCTTAATCTGAAGAACAGTGTAACTATAAGAGCACCTTTTTAAATCGGGACATAAAATAAACAGAACAGAGCATATAACTCGCATCAGATCTGTAGAAAATCCAAAAATGAGTAGCGGACGTGGCTTTTAAGAGAATCTCTCGAAAAAATTTCCGCAGTAATAGGATGAGGGTATGCTAAGTTTGTCATTCTGTTTATAATACCTTAAATATCGAAATAAAAATGGGATATGTGAAATTCTTTGCAAAGAAATCATGATAGTGGTAGTATGTATCCAAGTAATAAATGTCACCATGTCATTTGTAAATAAATTTAAATTTTTTATATCAAATAGATGGAGAATTGTCTAGAGCCAGGACAATATACCAGTTCAAACAAAAAATGTCCATAATAACAAATGGTTTTTAGGAATAAGTATGCTTCAATACTCCCAAAAAATACATTTGTTGGTCTCGGGCACAATTTTTTGTTGCATAGTGTAATTAAACGGTCGGTTGAATTCATCTTAGACCGTGGTTTGCAGCCACAGTGATAACCATAGAGCCGAAGGCCATAGAGCCTTTTAAATGTCAAGCCCTATATGCAATGGAAATAACAGCGCAATAAATGCTCCATGAGCAATTATGTAAAACAGGTTAAGTCTATCTTCGCATGTTTTAACTGTTATCCGCATCATTTTGAATTCGAAAAACGCCATATTTTCAAGTCAATATTGCTCTCATAAAGCAAACAAACGAGCACCCATAAATCTACTTAAGTTTCGTTGACCTCTTAGTTAATTCACCTTTATTTTGAGGACAGACTGACTAACCGTTAAATCGTATGTAAAGCTGATTGTATTTGTTGGACTAAATCCTCATGACCATAATACTCTGCCTGCCGACTTACCAGAACATCAATCGCAAACTAAGGCCTAATCTCGTATCACCGGGGATACAAAAGCAACATTTGCAATTGAAAATCTTCGCAGTCTGGTTGATTTACAAAGTAAAAGGGAAAGATATATTATAATGAAAAATAGATTTATTTACTAAACATCGAAGGAAAATGGCTCATAAGGGAGATGAGAAGTTCGTAAAAATCATCTTTTATTTAACGAATAAGGACCAGCTCATCAAACAGTCAGGCAAGGAAGAAAATGTACCAAACGACGACAGATTGTCAGAAAATGTATTTCTAGAATGCCGAGGCGAACTTAGTAGGTTTTTTCAGAATTTGTAACGAATCTGTCGAAGAAGGACAGATAAATTTAAAATATTAGAATAACTAACTACTTCGCAAACGGAAATTTTAGTTTCTAAACAAATAAGATAGAATTTGTTGTATTTTGTCTCAACTTTTAACTATTTTGTATTTTTGGTCCAAAAATGATCAAGTCTATGTCCACTTAAATTTATTGTTAACATCCCTTTACGTTACGGGCTTACGTGGTTAGATTATTGTTTGTTTGTAGACAACCACGATCAAATACGAATATTTTGACTATTAAAGAATGCGTTGCTCTATTGTTTGGTTCATTACTTTCGCTAATGATGTAAAAATATTTCGGTCGTTTAAAGACCCGTTGGAGCAATATTACCTACAATCTGATCTTGATTGCTTTCATGAATGGTGTAAAGTAAATTTAATGGAACTAAATATTTTGAAATGTAAACATATAGCATTTTCTAGAGTTAAACATCCTAGAACCAATTATTTCCTTGGTGATAAAGAACTCGATACTGTAGATACTTTTCTGGACCTCGGAATCTTATTAGATCAACGTCTGAACTTTCGACTTCACATTTCAATGATAGTAAACAAAGCTTATAGTGCTCTTGGTTTTATGAAGCGTCTGATCTTTCAGTCACTAAGCAATTATATACCTCTTTGGTTCGCTGTATACTTGAGTATGGTTCTGTTATATGGGATCCATCTTATACTATTCATAGTAACATTATTGAATCTGTGCAAAATCAATTCCTTTTATTTTGTCTACGTGGACGTGGGTGGAACCCCCGTACACTGCCGTCATATGAATTTAGACTTAATCTTATTAAATTACCATCTTTGAGAAGTCGTCGTACTATGCTGAACATTACTTTCCTGATGAATGTTTTACAGGGCAACATTGATCCAAATTTTATCATGAATAGAATGTTTATAAATATACCTCATAGACCTACTAGAAATTTTCAGTTGATTCACATTGATTACTTCCGCACAAATTACGCTAATAATGATCCTTTCCGCCGCTTATGTGTTCAATTTAATAAATACTACCACATCATTGAATTATCGGAAAATAAAAACTCTATTAAAAGAAAAATTATTTTGTATTTAAATACCTAATAATTAAGTAATTCATAAGTGTATATATGTACATTAGTCTTTTAGTCTGTAAGGATATTTGTATTTATAGACTTATAATAATAATAATAAAAAAAGCTTGACGGTCCTTATAAAAATGCGCAATAAGACCATTTATTATGAGCATTTTAATAACTATGTTTATGCTGCGCTTCATTTGTTCATAAAACAAAAATATCTGTATAATTTTGTCTAAACAATAATGCTACATCCTATTTGAGGATATTATTTTATTGTTATTGTTTTGGCCAACAAAAACAGCTCGATGATTTTCAATTTACTTTCATTTGTGAGTGCCATCCTTCTTCTATTTAGACATCCCATTGACAAATGAAATGACGTGAATAATGTACAGGACCAGAAAGGATAGAAAAACGTAATTACTTACTAAGAGTGTAGACATTTGATGTTATACTTTTAATTTTAGGCCTTTTAATGGGTTTAGCCTTGGCTAAAATATTTGTTTCAATTGAAAATTTCGTTTTGAATTGAAAACTTATAATTTTAAACACAACTTTCTTTAGAGCGTTTGTTATGTACCTTTAAATTGAGTTGTTTACAGTGATTAGTGATACAAGCATCTTTTTGTTAAGTTGTGCAGGATGCAACGCCATACTAATGCCCAAGGATAAGTCACATGGACTTGGAATATCAGTTCGCGCCTAGCATTAATGTTTTCTGGCACAACAACTGACTTTGGACGATTTTCACCAATTAAATATTAATCGCTCAGAATTGTTCTCGTATTAACCCACTTTCTTAGCTCGGACAAAATGAAAAAGTTATGGTTAAAAAGGTCTGCCAATAATTCTCAAAATATAAATAGCAATCCTCGTATATGCTGGAAATAAAACACAGGAGAGAAATTTGTATGGGAGATATATATAAATCTGAACCGATCTGACTCACTTTTACCACATATGTTTCTAGTTCAAATGTAAAGTGTTGTTCAAAATTTGAAGAAAATAGTTTAAAATATGTGGTCTCTAGAGCGGAAAAAGTCAAATCGAGAAATCGGAAAAAATCAAACAATGTTTGTTTCTAATAAATATATAAACAAGTAAGAAAAGGATAAAGTCGGGCGGGGCCGACTCTATGATACACTCCACTTTCTATCCGAATACAATTTAATTCGGTGAAAAAATGAAAACGGGCAGGATTTTTGCATCCTGTAAATGTGTGTGTTTGACAAAAAATGTTAAATCGGAAAGGACATTTATATGGGGGTATATTGAAACCTGGAACGAAATAGGTGAAATATAATATGTATAGTTTGGCCAAAATCGGTTAATCTTTTGGGAGCAACATTTGTATTTGGGCTATATTTAAATCTGAACCGATCTTAGCCACTTTCACCATAGGTTTTTTACTTGGATTATAAGATGTTGTTCCAAATTTAAAGAAAATCGGGTACAATATGTTGTTTCTAGAGCGGAAAATGTCAAATCGGTAGCGACATTTGTATGTGGGCTATATCTAAATCTGAACTGATCTTACCGAATTTCTGCATAGCTGTTTCTAGTTGGATTGTAAGATGTTGTGTCAAATTTAAAGAAAATCGGGTACAATATGTCGTTTCTAGAGCGGAAAATGTCAAATCAGAAGCGACATTTGTATGGGGGCTATATCTAAATCTGAACCGATATTATCCAATTTTTGCATAGGTGTCTCTAGTTGGATTATAAGATGTTGTGCCAAATTTAAAGAAAATCGGGTACAATATGTCGTTTATAGAGCGGAAAATGTCAAATCGGGTGCGACATTTGTATGGGGGCTATATCTAAATCTGAACCGATCTTACCCACTTTCTGCATAGGTGTTTCTAGTTGGATTATATGATGTTGTGCCAAATTTAAAGAAAATCGGGTACAATATGTAGTTTCTACAGCGGAAAATGTCAAATCGGGAGCGTCATTTGTATGGGGGCTATATATAAATCTGAACCGATTTGCCTCAAACTAAATAGCGTTCGTCCTTGATCCACAAAATTTTTGTTAAGATCAGACTATAATTGCGACCTGTAGTTTGATTACAACAATAGATGGACAGACAGACGGACATTGCTAAATCGACTCAGAAAGTGATTCTAAGTCGATCGGTATACTTAACAATGGGTCTATCTCGCTTCCTTTTGGGTGTTACAAACAAATGCACAAAGCCATAATACTCTCGTGGAGTGTATAAAAATAGCCTTTTTGAAAAATGTATGATGTATAAGTTATGTTGTGCCAAACATTTTTTCTTTGAAAGCTTTTGAAGAATAAAATGCATATTTGGAAATGATGCCTGCACGAAATCGCACCCTTGAAGGACAATGTCCAAAAAACCCTAATACTAACTGTTTTTGCTGGCACTTTTGAAATGTTTAAAAAATTTTTAATTCTTGATTCTGATAAACCAAATTTCACAAAAAAAATAACTGGAATTTCTACCACACCTGGATGCAGTATAAATTAATATTAATATCTCAATAATGCTTTGGTCCTTATCTAATTTCAATTTAGATAAACAAAATTTATTGAATTTATTGCAATACTCTGCTCTAGACATGTGAAATTTCGCAAAGATATTTTTCCGTTCATATTTACATAATTCATTGAAAGTAGGCCCTTATACTATGGGTCATTACTGCGTGTTAGTAGGACAATAGAACTTGAAAAAGGATCCAATTTTTGAAAATTGGGGACAATATCATAGGTTGATTGTCTCTAACATTATAAATATGGAGATTATAGATATTTGCGTAATTATTTCCCAAATTTGTAATTACTATGTGCGATTTATAAATTTAGAAATATCGTTATTTTTGATAAAAACACTCTTCATGGAAGAGTTGCATAGAGTTTCACAGAATAATAATACCAGCTGGTTCTCAGAAAACAAAATTATACGTCTGAATTGTGTGGTGAAGTCATCGATTTAGTCACCTCCACCTCCAGGATGGGGGTATACTAACTTTGTCATTCCGTTTGTTTACCTTGAAATATCGACCTAAATATAACAGCCGCAATTTTCGGTTTGCTAGATTCAAAGTGTCATTTTACTCGATTAGTATAACGATCATACGTTTATCTGTTCACCACCAGTTGTACTACTCAAACGATTATCATTTTGTGCTTTGACAATTTGTTAATTTAATGTTAAGCGAACCGAAACAAACACAACAATTGTGTATACTGTGTTTCACACAACATCTTTGTTACTATTGAAGATTTGGCTGGCTTAAGGCATTCATAAGCCTAATATCAGCAATATTTGTTTTGCCATTGCTACCGGATGGGAAATGTAACAAGTCTAAATATTGATTTTATTATTGTGCCAAAAGCAACAGAAGTCGCAATAACAACATCACTCGAGGCCATTTTCGTGTAATAATAAACATCCCATTTGCAATCATAAACACATAATGAATACTGAGTGAAATAATGGATTATGTTTCAGTATTTTTATTGGAGAATAAGAAACATTCGTTATACCATTAGTTAGGCTATTAAGTCTTTGTGCATTCGTGTGTAACACCCAAAATGAAATGAGTTTACCCAATCACTTTCTGAGTCGATTTAGCAATGTCCATTATCTGATCCTAACAAAACTTAGCACACCGGATTTTTCTAGTCAATTGTGGACTCTAAGCTTTAGCTCCATACAATGTCACTAATTGTGGTGGTTTGACTTTTCCGGCTCAAGAAACCGCATTAACCGAGTTTGGTCCAATTTTGCAGAAAACGAAAGAATACTTTAATAAATTTTGGAAGTTATATTGCACCTAAAAACATATATGCAGAAATTGCGTCCATATTTTGATATAGCTGATGTATAAATAAATAAAAAATTTGGTGTTAGATTTCAAGAATTTTTGACGTTACGATATATAGTTTTCACTGACATTTTTTATTGTTAATAAAATTCTTAAGAAGGGGTAGAAAGATGAGGGTATCAGATAGTTGGGCCCGCTCGACTATAATATTTCTTTACATGATTTGTGTGAGATGTTACATGAATTATTGATGTATACAATTTGATACTTGTGTATAAGAGATCGAAAGTTTGAAAAAATGCTTAAGATTAAAACTTTATGTTTATGTAGCAAAGTTTTACAAAAATGTGTCCACTGGTGAAGAAGTAGAAAGGCTAACACATTTAAAATACATATTAGTTACATTTTGTAATAACAAACTTTACATTTTGTCATTCCGTTGGCATATCTTGCAATATTCATCGGAGACCCCAGAAGAATATTTATTTTTGGTCGTGGCAAAATTCTAAAACGATCTTGCCATGTCCGTTTGTTTAAAGTACGTTAATTTTTGAACAAAATGAGCTTGGGAGTTAAAAGTGTCCACATATATGCCTAATGGTGGTCAATCAGTTGGGCAAAAAAGATAAAGGTATAAACGCCCTTTATCTTTTTTGCCCGATTGGGGCTATATCAAAACATGGAACGTGTTGAATGTTGTGACAAATTTTAAGAAAAACGCTTAAAATACGTGTTTCTAGAGCGGAGAATACTAATCCGGGAGCGACTCAATCTCTTGTCCATATTTATTATTTAAAACACGACCATATAACGAAAAAAGAGTTCTTAGAATCAATTTATATAGGTCGGTTTTTTAATTGATATAAAAATGTTATATTTTATCGATCTCGAGGTCGATTAAATCCAATATTTATACACTCCACGAGAGTATTATGGCTTTGTGCATTTGTTTGTAACACCCAAAAGGAAGCGGGATAGACCCATTGTTAAGTATACCGATCGACTTAGAATCACTTTCTGAGTCGATTTAGCAATGTCCGTCTGTCTGTCTGTCTGTCTGTCTGTCCGTCTGTCCATCTATTGTTGTAATCAAACTACAGGTCGCAATTAAAGTCCGATCTTAACAAAAATTGGCACAAGTAAGTTTTGTGGATCAAGGATGAACGCTATTTAATTTGGACCAAATCGGTTCAGATTTAGAGATAGCCCCCATACAAATGTCGATCCCGATTTGACATTGTCCGCTCTAGAAAACACATATTGTACCCAATTTTCTTTAAATTTGGGTCAACATCTTATAATCCAACTAGAGACACCAATGCAAAAATTGGATAAGATCGGTTGAGATTTAGAGATAGCCCCCATACAAATGTCGCTCCCGATTTGACATTTTCCGCTCTAGAAACGACATATTGTACCCGATTTTCTTTAAATTTGACACAACATCTTGCAATCCAACTAGAAACACCTACGCAGAAATTCGGTAAGATAGGTTCAGATTTAGATATATCCCCCATACAAATGTCGCTCCCCATTTGACATTTTCCGCTCTAGAAACCACATATTATACTCGATTTTCTTTAAATTTGGCAAAACATCTTATAATTCAACTAGAAACACAACGCAGAAATTAGGTAAGATCGGTTCAGACTTAGATATAGCCCCCATACAAATGTCGCTCCCGATTTGACATTTTCCCCTCTAGAAACCACATATTGTATCCGATTTTCTTTAAATTTGGCGCAACATGATATAATCCAACTATAAACACCTATGCAAAAATTGGGTAAGATCAGTTCAGATTTAGATATAGCTCCCATACAAATGTCGCTCCCGATTTGACATTTTCCGCTCTAGAAACGACATATTGTACTCACGACATATTGTACTTGCCTCATTCTGATCTATTACAGCTCTAGGTACAACATCTTATATCGGATCTTAATTAAATTTTGCAGATCATTGTATTTTTCAACTAGGAATACCTACCGTGAATGAGAAATATATAGCCGCATGTTTGGCCAAGGCCAAAAATTTTGTTATAGGCCCCCTTTTGAAATGTCGGTCCGATTCATCCTATTACCACTGTATAATTTGTATTTGTCTGTCGGATAATTGGATTAATTTCCATATTATTAACCATATTCGTTAAGTTTGACTAAAGATGAATTTATAGCATATAAATTTTATGAATATAATTTATATGAACTATAAAAAATATAAAATTGATCCCATGAAATAACTGGGTTTAGTTAAGGGAGGTACATACGCAGGGAGTGGTGTAGGGTATTATATAGTCGGCCCCGCCCGACTTTAGCCTTTTCTTACTTGTTTTTATAATAAAGTTGAAAGGTCGACTAGAGAAATATTTGCTTTTTCAAAGTATTTTATTATATTTTTACTAAAATTTCAATTTTAATAAACAATTAGAAAATATCATTAAAAATTCTCCAATTTTATATTTTTTATCATAATAATGGCCAAGTACTTATACTATGATTCTGTCACCTAGTTTTTATATACTTCTTAAGATTTTCATTTTGTACAAGTATTATATTATTTCAATCCTTTCGAATTCCTCTTTCCATTTATTACATTTAAGGTAGATTTCCGACTGCTTCAATATGTAGCTGTTTTTGGCGCAAATAAAATCAAGCTGTTATTTTAATGTCTCTTGGATGCTGTGTTCTTGATATTAAATAGTTACATGGAAAATGATCACAACTTCTTTGGGTCTGTTAATCATTACAAAATGAAAACGCAGCACAGGTTCTTAGTAAGGAAGTTTTCTGGAGTGTGTAGGCGATTTTACACCAAAATTCTATATATGGAACAAAAAAACAGGTTATATGCGATAGATTTCTTTTGGTAAAATAATATTTAATAGATTTTGAAAGAAGTGATTTTAATACGAGTTACACGAAAACTTCCAGTGAAGCCATAAATGAATTTGCAAAATTTTCGGTGAAAGTAATTAAATTTTCAATTGAAAATGGAACGATAAAATTTAAGTCCGAAACCGCTTGGCATTTCTCGGATAATGTTTCATATGTGCTTCATCAAAAAAGTACACTTCACAAACCACTACAGTGACCCATCCCAAGAGCAAAAACAAGGCTGGGTGATGTTTCATTTTGGACTGAATGTCAGGTTTTGAGAAACCCGGATTTTCAAACACTTAACCCGATAAAGTTTGTGGTGTCAACAGCGAAAAAGCCAAATTCTTATGGACATTTTCATGGGGGCTATAACAAAACATGTATAATTTCAAAGTAGGTGTTTGTACATAAAATATTAGTATTGTGCCAAATTAAGGCAAAATCGGTTGAGGTATTGTCTGTCTGTCTGTCTCAAAACATGGGCCGAAGTGGCCAAATTTCACAACAGACGTTTGTAGGTGAAATAAAACGTGCTGTACTTAATTCGAAGAAAATCGGATGAATTATGTTGTTTTTAGAGCGGAAATAGTAAAATCAAGAGTAAGATTTTTGGGATATATATCTGAACCGATTTGCTTAAATAGCATTGATCCATAAAACTCCATTGTGGTAATCGCAACTGCACATTGATTACTAAACTAGACTAGACTAGGAGCGGAAGGGCTGACGTGGCTACATCGACCATTTCATTACAAGAGTCAAAGTAACACTTTCAACAAGTTTCATCAAGATTCGATAAAAATAATTATGTTTTCAAATCCATTTTGCATAAAAGTTCATTTTTAACCTCAAAGCGCCACGTTCTTTAACCGATTCTCCTAAAGTGTTCTGCCCTGATATTATAGACCCAGTAGCATAATATTTCGCAGGCATTCCTGAAGATTATAACAAAAATATATATCATCAAATATCTTGCTTATATTCATTAAATTTGTATGGCGTCAGGCAAAACACGAAGTCTTCGGAAAAATCTAACAAAATTTCTCAAAAAACATGGGGCTAAGATAAGGTGGCTGAATTTTTGTAGAAACATGTGTTATTGTCCTACAACGGTTGGTATTGCAATTGTCAAAATCGAACATGATTTTTTCCATGCAAGAACTAAAGGAAGGTCTGGTAAAACGTCGTTTTTCTGCTCGAGGTTTCTTTGGAATAAAACGACGTACCCTAATATACATACCTGTATTTTCAGCGATAGCACAATGACCCTATGCTCATATGAATCTCTCTTCCTTGAGGTCATAAAATCATGTACGACTACTTGCAGACTTGTAATGATGGCACCTAGTGCGACACATGTACCTAATGTCGCCCAAGTCTTATATACACTAATGAATGAAACTTGTTTTCCCCACCAGTATTATCAGGTCCTGGCAATTTCTTTCCCTTTGCTACAAGCTGCGTTTGAGTGTTTATTTATTTATATTACGTTAAGGAAATTTAACAAAAATTTTGTAATATAATGACATGTCAACCAAATAAATGTTACGACTCCCGGTATAGATGGTTTGCTACGACACAACTAGCCAGCAAAAAGCAAACAAAGTATGTGAAAAAAGTTTCAAGTGTTATCCTTTAAAGTTTGAAAAGGTAAAGGGAATTATAAAAGGGACTGCAGCACGCACAAAAGCAATTACAAAATTTCTTGCAAAGTATACCTACCTTTGGCTTTCTATGAAAAACTTGATTTGAAGTTTTCGATATGATGAAAGTGTACTGAAACATCACCTCTGTCACCTCTTTAAAGGGAAGAAAGAAGAGCTGAATTATAGCCCCATTGCGCTACCAGCCTAAACCAATAAAATTTCTCCCAAAATGTAGCCATTCAAGCTGACAACCACACGAGTACTCCTCACATTTCATAAGAAGCAAGTATAAAAGAATGATTTATAAATGCGGTTACAACATGCTTCGAATCTTCATGCCAAAATAAAAATGCCAAGACCATGGTACAAGTGGAAAACAGAAAAAAGTGGCGTTTTATATTGAAATCAATATTGATAACACTACTTATTCGTGCGGAAATAAGTTCTTGTAAGTACCCAGAGCCTTGTTTAGCTAATTACAATGAATCTTGAGCTAGAAGTTTATTCCAAATATGTATAGAAAGCCTAGTTTTCCACATGTGTTAAACAGCACAAATCGACCACTCTAAGCCTTTCAAGAGAAAATTTGCATTAGGATAACTTAGTCTACATACTGGTAGCTGACCTCATGTATTTAAGGGTTACTGGACTACTTGACACCCCGTGACTTTTTATACCCTACACCGCAGGGTATAATGTCTTTGTGCATTTGTTTGTAACACCCAAAAGGAAACGAGATAGATCGACTTAGAATCACTTTCAGAGTCGATTTAGCGATGTCCGTCCGTCTGTCTATCTATTCTTGTAATCAAAGTCCAGGTCGCAGTTGTTGTTAGAACTAAATGAAACTTTGCACAACGAAGTTTTATGGGATAAGGACGAACGCTATTTAATTTGAAGCAAATCGGTTCAGATTTAGATATAGCTCCCATACAAATGTTGCTTTCGATTTTACTTTTTCCGCTCTATAAACCACATATTTCAGCAGATTTTCCTCCAATTTGGCAAGACGCTGTATATTTCAACTATAAACAGCTCTGGTAAAAATAGGATAGATCGGTTCAGATTTATATATAGCTCCCATACAAATGTCTCCTCCTATTCGACTCTTTCCGCTCTAGAAACCACAAACTTTGACAACTAAAAACAGCTCTCGTAAAAATAGGATAGATCGGTTCAGATTTATATATATCTCCCATTCTTCCTTCCGCTCTATAAACCACATATTTAACACTCCATAAAATTTGGGAAATCTAAGTCTAATATTTCAAGTAGAAAACCTTTGCTAAACATGGGTCAGATCGGATCAGATTTGTATATAGCTCGCATTAATAGTTTGTGTTCAAATTTTCTTACAAATGCAGATAGAAGTATGGAATTTGTAGTATATTTTCCTCTTATAGCTGCATAGCATATCACCCGGTTCAAATGTAATGAACTTTTTATATCCTACACCATAGGGTATGATGACCAAGTGTAGTGTATCATATAGTCGGCCACGGCGGACTTTAACCTTCCTTACTTTTTTAATTTTTAGTCGGTCCAATTCGAGATAACAAGTTGAAGATGGGACAACCTGCATCGACATAGAATTCTTCAAAAAATAGTTCAAATACTCTAAATATTACAGGTTATTGGGAGCAATTTTATGTAGTTCATATAAATTATACAGTTACTATAAATTCATATTTAGTAAAATTTTATGAGTATGGTAAATAATAAAGTAATTGATCCAATTTGCCAGCAGATATTCCGACTAAAGTAAATATAACATCATATGGAAAAATTGATTAAGATCCAATGATAAATACAGATTATATAGCGGTATTAGGATGAATCGGACGGACATTTGAAGAGGGCATATAACAACACTTGAGGCCAGTGCCAAAACATGCGCCATTATCATTCACGGTAGGTATTCCTAATTGAAACATATCATGATCAGCAAAATTTGATGAAGATCCGATGTAAGATGTGGTTTCTAGAGCTGTAATAGAGAAGAATGGGGCTCAATTGGGTTATACAAAAGTATGGACATCTCCCAAACAAATAAGGAAAGGCTAAAGACGGACGGAGCCGACTATATGATACACCCCACTTTCTATCTAACTACAATTCAATTCGGTAAAAAAGTGAAATCGCGAAGGATTTTTGAATCCTGTAAATGTAAATGTTTGAAAAAAATGTAAAATCGGAAAGGACATTTGTATGGGGGTATATTGAAACCTGGAACGATGAGACCCGCTTTCACCATGTATGTTTATTGGTGAAATATAATATGTAATGGGAGCAACACTTTCACCATAGGTGTTTCTAGTTCAATTATAAAATGTTGTGCTAATTTTAAAGAAAATCGGGAACAATATGCGGTTTCTACAGCGGAAAAAGTGAAATGGGGAGCGATATTTGTATGGGGACTATATCTAAATCTGAACCGATCTTTCCCCATTTTCAGCATAGGTGTCTCTAGTTCAATTATAAGATGTTGTACCAATTTTAAAGAAAATCGGGTACAACATGTGGTTTCTAAAGCGGAAAAAGTGAAATCGGGAACGACATTTGTATGGGGGCTATATCTAAAGTTGAACCGATCTTACCCACTTTCAGCATAGGTGTTTTTAGTTGGATTATAAGATGTTGTGCCAATTTTAAAGAAAATCGGGAACAATATGCGGTTTCTACAGCGGAAAAAGTGAAATCGGGAGCGACATTTGTATGGGGACTATATCTAAATCTGAACCGATATTTCCCCATTTTCAGCATATGTGTTTCTAGTTCAATTATAAGATGTTGTGTCAATTTTAAAGAAAATCGAGAACAATATGTGGTTTCTAGAGCGGAAATGTCAAATCGGGAGCGACATTTGTATGGGGGCTATATCTAAATTTGAACCGATCATACCTGATTTCTGCATATGCGTTTCTAGTTAGATTATAAGGTGCTGTGCCAAATATTAAGAAAATCGAATACAATATGTCGTTTCTAGAGCGGAAAATGTCAAATCGGGAGCGACATTTGTATGGGGGCTATATCTATATCTGAACCGGTCATATCCAATTTCTGCACAAGTGTTTCTAGTTCAATTATAAAATGTTGTACAAATTTTAAAGAAAATCGGGTACAATATGTGGATTTTAGAGTGGAAAAAGTCAAATCGGGAGCGACATTTGTATGGGGGCTATATCTAAATCTGAACCGATCTTACCCACTTTCAGCATAGGTGTTTTTAGTTAGATTATAAGATGTTGTGCCAATTTGAAAGAAAATCATGAGCGGAAAAAGTCAAACCGGGAGCGACATTTGTATGGGGTCTATATCTAAATCTGAACCGATTTCCAAATTCAATACCGATGGTCCTTGGCCAGAAAAAATAACTTCTGCCAAGTTTCATGACAATCGGACAACAATTGCGACCTGTAGGGTACGAACAAGCTTAGATGGACAGCGGACGGACGGACAGACAGACATCGGTAAATCGATTCAGCTGGTGATTCTAAGCCGATCCGTATACGTAAGGGGGGTCTAGCTCAATTATTTCTTGGTGTTACAAACATTTGGCGCGAAACTAACTTATAATACCCTAGTCCACGAAGTAGTGTAGGGTATAAAAAAGCAGAATTATTATGTTATTGGAGAAGATGACTGCGATGTAGTTAAGAAAACATTCAACAGCTGACAATGAACTACATTGAATTCGATGAATCATGTTTGATTTATACAATAGCTTGTCTTCAGATAGAATCTATATGAATGTTTGTTCTTATCTTTTGTTTTTCTAGAAACTGCAAAAGAAACCGTTTTTCGAGCACCTGCATTTTACAATATATGTAATTTTTCAAAAATAATATTAAATATTAAAAAAAAACTAAAAAATAAGGTTATTTCTTGAGTATATTCTATTGTCAATAAAGAAAACCGAAATTAGTGATTTATGGGAATTAATAGACCCATGAAAACACTTTTATGTAAATTTATATTTTCGGTCTTGTTCGAATTATTGGAAATTTATTTTTTGTGGTTTTTCAACTCACATTTCTTAGAAATATTGTGTAAAAGGTGTCATGAAAAATAAATTGAAAGAATCAATGCTACTCGAGTGATACCAATGTTATGAAAATCGGACGAAAAATTATTTCATTTTAGTAAAAATAGTTTAATACGAGAGATGGGTTTTGAGAGCAAAAACTTTCAAACTCTTTTTACAAAAATCAATTTCTACCACCAAATACAGAAAAGGTCTCAGATGTCACTGTGAAAAAACACAAAAATTGCTATAAACGTGCAATAAACGTGCAATAATTCGACTAACAAGCTGAGGGTCAATTCGCTCAAAAATGTTTTCTTAAAGATGTTCTTAAACAATATACCGCACTAAATTGTAAAAAACCATATTGTACAAGTAGAATTCCTCTAAAAGTGAGAATTACACAAAAAATGCCAACATTTAAAATCTATTCTTGTATAGCACCAACACGAGTGCTTCTCAAAACAACCATTTTTCTGCAAAAGTTCCATGAATTCAATCGTTTTTAATTGCACTTGGAATTTATTACACTTGAAGTGATCTTAGAATATACCAGACAGATTGTTCATGAATGTTACATATTTCATTGTTTTTTGCTCTCTTCTTAAACACTTCAACGAAAAGCAACAAAAAAGTCTTATTGACAATTGTATTGAAATTAATTATTCTGACATAGGATATGTCTGAAATGTCCTTAAAGCTTGTTATGAAATTCTTAAATTCTCTTCAAATATCATTTCTTAAGACGTACAGGACAATCAGTTGGCTGGTTGTACTGTCCGTGTAAAGACAAGGAGTAGAGTTGTCCAGCGCTCAAACAGCAGCCACAGACAACAATACCACTTAGGTAATTTTGCTTGTAAAATAGCATGGAATTGAAAATCAAGTGAACCAACATGACAGACATAAACAACTCTACAGGAAGTTACTAATGGATGTTCTTACTACGCAAAGTATTTAGTAGTAATCCTGACATGGTCCATTATTATGTGCCCTTCACGATGGAATGAACCACCATATTAGCGTTATATTAGAGTTCGGCGATATGCTAATAATTATTTAGTTAGTTTGCAACCATTTTATGTGTACTCTTAGCTGATATATTTTGGTGTCCTATATTTTATAAAACCTCCACAATGGTATTGTGTCTTTCAGCATTTATTTGTAACACCCAAAAGGAAGCGAGATAGATCCATCGTTTATATCGAAGATTGAACATTCGAATTCAAGACTAACTAATTTTATAGCTATAGGGAATCTCATATCAATATTTCGTGGCAAACGGAATGATAATCTTAAGATACCCAACCTTTGTACAACCAACTAATAGTGGAGTCTACACGAACGTATAATGAAAAGTTTAATTTACAATTCCGCAATAAAAGTTTCATTTGCATTTGAAGACTTGAAGAGCTTTATCCAATATCCAAAGAAATGAAAACAAAACTTTTATTCCAGTCTGTGCTACTCAAGTTGATACGGTCAGTTATTTAAATAAGACAAAAGCAAATGATATCGAGCAATAGCAATCACTTATTTGTCCTTGGTAATTTTTCGAAGACGATGATGAATTTTTCTTTGGAGTAGTTTAAATTTCAAATGTCTCTAAATCCCCAACTACGTCTATACGGACAGTATATTACAAATGACATTTTAACCAAACTGCAGTGGGCTATCTTTGCATGAGTGGAACGTACCACAAGCTGCAGAATCGACAGAACATAACACAGGAATCGACAGAACATAACACAGATTTTACTAGTGAAGACAAAAGCAAATGATATCGAGCAATAGCAATCACTTATTTGTCCTTGGTAATTTTTCGAAGACGATGATGAATTTTTCTTTGAAGTAGTTTAAATTTCAAATGTCTCTAAATCCCCAACTACGTCTATACGGACAGTATATTACAAATAACATTTTAACCAAACTGCAGTGGGCTATCTTTGCATGAGTGGAACGTACCACAAGCTGCAGAATCGACAGAACATAACACAGGAATCGACAGAACATAACACAGATTTTACTAGTGAAACAACAACACGTTTTAATATCTGTAAATTCAGTGGGACATGAAGGAAACGTCCAAAAAATGTTTAATTTTTTTAATTAAATGCTAATACAGTTACGGTAGAAATCAAATGTAATGTGCGTCAATGAATGCGGTAAGCGATGATATGAGTGATGATTATATGTTACATGAAGACGCGTATATTTTATAGCTTAATAAAATATGTAATTTAATATTTTATGAATACTTATGATTTGGAATACTAAAAACCCAAATTGTTCTCTGCTTAAAAAAATTTGATAAAATTTCCTTCGCTGCTTACGTGAATATATATGAACATAAAGTGAACAAGTAAAGAGATTCCGACTTTTTAACCCCTTATTCTCTATATTTACTAAACCTAATTTGTATTCCCTACACCACTTCGTGGACTAGGGTATTATAAGTTAGTTTCGCGCCAAATGTTTGTAACACCAAGAAATAATCGAGTTAGACCCAACTTTAAGTATACGGATCGGCTTAGAATCACCAGCTGAATCGATTTAACGTCTGTAATGTCTGTCTGTCCGTCCGTCTATCCGTCTAGTGCCCATCTAAGTTTGTTCGCACTCTACAGGTCGCAAATGTGGTCCGATTGTCATGAAATTTGGCAGAGGTTACTTTTTTAACCAAGGACGATTGGTGTTGAATTTGGTTCAGATTTAGCTATAGCCTCCTTAGAAATATCCCTATAATTTACACTATTACTGCTCTATAATACACATTTTACATGGGATCATCATCAAATTTTCAAGATCGTGTTATATTTGAACTAGAAACAGCTCACCGGAAAGTGGACCACATGGGTATATGTTCTGATATAGCCACCATACAAATGTACCTCCGATTTACAATATTACTTCTCTAAAATTCACATTTACATCGGATATTGATCAAATTTTCCACACATTTTAGTTGCATTTATACTAAAACAAATATTTTGAAAGCCAGCTATATAGGTCAATGTTTTAGTATAGCCCCCATACAAATGGACCCCCAGTTTGGACTATGATCGCTCTCAGATCTCGATCATAGTCCATCTCGAATCTCGATATAATTTTGCATATCATGTTATATTTCAACTAAGAATACCTACTTTGAAAGTGATCTATAAGAAACCACTTTTTAATGAAGCGCCCTTACAAATGGCCCCATTTTAATTTTTACCCCTCAAGGACGCAAATTTTACATCGGATTTTATTCAAAATTTGCAGATTTCAACTAAGAATACATACTATGAAAGTAAAATATGTGTCCATACTTTGGAATATAATATGGGGCCCCATTCTACTCTATTACACCTCTAAAAACTACGTGTTACACCGGATCATGATATATTTCAACTAGGAATACCTACAGCGAATGAGAAATATATAGGCCCATGTTTTGAATCAGGACCAAGTGTTGTTATAGGCCCCCTTTGAAATGTCGGTCCGATTCATCCTATTACTAAGAATTAATCTATAAGGGCCCACTTTTTAATGTAGCGCCCTTACACATCACACACAGAACACACATATTACATTGGACCTTGATAATATTTTGCAGATCATCACATAAGAATACTTACTTTGAAAGTGATATTTAAGGTTCCACTTTTTAGTTTAACGCCCTTACAAATGGGCGCCCAATTTTCTATTTTTACTACTCCAGAATCCATAGTTTACATCAGAGGTTTATCAAATTTTGCAGATCATTTTATATTTCAACTAGAAACAGCTACTATGAAAGTCAGATATATGGGACCATATATGGATATATACCCATACAAATGGGGCCCCGATCTAGAACCTTCACCTCACATCGGGTCTTGATCAAATGGTGAAGATCATGATATATTTCAACTAGGAATACCTACCGTGAATCAGAACTATATAGGCCCATGCTTTTAGCACAGGCCCCCAGTGATAGACCTGCCGCCTATTTTCAATAACCTTCCCAGCAAAAAATATTCCCATACTAAAAATTCGTTTCCATTCACATGCGAAATTGCTATTCGCAAAATTGTATAGGATATTAACATATGACTTGTTTTTAATGATCTTCCTCAAAAGCGGGGAGAAATGCACATTTAGATTTTGAGATGTGATTAAAATGTGATTCCTTCGGAACTCCAAAAAATAATTCTTGATGAAAATAATTGTTATATTTTTCACTGGGCACAGCTACAGTGAGATGGCATGACACCGATTTTGTTTGAATATGGGCCCATCATATGAATGTAAATTATTTTCATCAATTTTACCATATTCATTAAATTTGACTCAAGATTAATTTATGGATTAATATATATACAGTATAATTTATACGAACTACATAAAATGCACCCATGAAACACCTGGGTTCAGTAATCAGAGCGAGGTATATACGCAGGGAGTGGTGTAGGGTATTATATAGTCGGCCCCGCCCGACTTTAGCCTTTCATTACTTGTTTTAAATGTGGAAAAATTCGAGAATTGGGGTGCGATTTTTTAGCTCTATATCAAACGAGCAGCATAAAGTGGAACATTCTTTTAGGGGTGAAATAGAGGTGAAAGTGATGAAAATTGTACCAAAAACGACAACAGCTAGAAACATCAAATTCGGTGTATAATACCATCTAATCGCATATATACAATAAATATTTGTTACTTTCTGTGGGAAGCGGTAAAATGGGATAAAAATGGTACCCATCAAATGGGTGTATATCGAATAATGAATGTCCGTGAATGAATGTTATACTCGTACTAGTGTAAAAACAAGTAAGGAAAGGCTAAAGTCGGGCGGGGCCGACTCTATGATACACTCCACTTTCTATCCGAATACAATTCAATTCGGTGAAAAAGTGAAAACGGGAAGGTTTTTTGTATCCTGTAAATGTATGTGTTTTACAAAAAATGTTAAATCGGAAAGGACATTTGTATGAGGATATAATGAAACCTGGAACGAAATAGGTGAAATATAAAATGTATAGTTAGGCCAAAATCGGCTAAACATTTGGGAGCAACATTTGTATTTGGGCTATATTTAAATCTGAACCGATCTTACCCACTTTCACCATAGTTTTGTTTAGTGGGATAAGATGTTGTGCCAATTTTAAAGAAAATCGGGTACAATATGTGGTTTCTATAGCGGAAAATGTCAAATCGGGGGGTCGTTTGTTTGGGGGCTATATGTAAATCTGAACCGATCTTACCCAATGTCTGCATAGGTGTTTCTAGTTGGATTATAAGATGTTGTGCCAAATTTAAAGAAAATCGGGTACAATATGTGGTTTCTATAGCGGAAAATGTCAAATCGGGAGTGAAATTCATATGGGGGCTATACCTAAATCTGAACCGATTTGCCTCAAATTAAATAGCGTTCGTCCTTGATCCAAAAAACTTACTTGTGCAAATTTTTGTTAAGATCGGACTATAATTGCGACATGTAATTTGATTACAACAATAGATGGACAGACAGACGGCCAGACAGACAGACACACGGACAGACGGACATTGCTAAATCGACTTAGAAAGTGATTCTAAGTCGATCGGTATACTTAGCAATGGGTCTATCTCATATGCACAAAGACATAATACTCTCGTGGAGTTTATAATGAGCAAACGAAAAAGGATGTTTCAACATTCGTATTTTTAAGCACAATATGTGGTAAATGGATAAAATTGGTAGCAAGCAAACGGCTGTAGGTAGATTCGTACAATCGATTTAGCCATGTTTGTCTGTCCATCTATTCGATAAGTACAGGTAGCGATTATTATTTCAAAGACGTACGTTATTGAACTTGAAGAATGTCGGTTCAGATTTAAATGTTAAATATTGTACAATACATTATATTTTGTTAAGAAACATCTAAAGTGAAAGTGTCCCTCCCGATTTGACCGCTTACCCTCCAACCTATTTGTTTCATATTTTGTTCATACCATTATATTTGACCAACACTAAAAATTGGGTCACGTCTGTCCACAGTTTTGATATAGGCCGAGTTGGTCAAATTTGGCGCGTACTATTGCATTTCACTTAGAAACATATATTGTGTATATATCTTCTGACAATATTTTAGAACCTTAGAACCCAAATATTTTATATTTTGGGGACAAATTTAGCATAGTATTATATTATATTTTCTTTGACATTTTTAGTCATCCAGATTTCGTAGTAAGGGCTTGTACTGGTGGGTGTGTATAATATAGGCGTTTCCGTCGACTTTAGTCTTTCCTTACTTTTTTGTAACAGATGTATTATTAATTTTGTATACAAGCATTAGCAATTCAAAGATGTGTTTATTATCAGCACAGATATTGATAATGCTTCAAAGAAACGTTAACACTCGTTGTCATAAAAACTATATACTGTACAAAATCCAAATCTATGGCTGTGATGCTGTGGAATTTCTGGATTTTCTTTCTCCCATGGTAACCAATAAGACCACAGTTTTTCAGAGATTAGTTCAAAACACGCTCGAATCAAAACCATAAATCATGCAGATTGTGAAGGCATAAATTATAAAGTTTTATTTCGAGTTGTTATGTTAATTTTTCCAATAGGGAGCGGCTCCTTTTCTAAAATAGCATAATGTTAACACAGACATAATAACAACAATAACATTGATAGCAAGACGGCAGAAGGATGAAGGGTAAAATATGCTTAACACTTGAGTGGTTAACAAATATTTTGGACAACACACGACGTGCTCAACGTGTTTTAAATCGAGGTATGTGCTGAAGGTTTAGGAAGTGAATTCAAGAGTTCTTAAAGAAGTATAACGTTTCTTAAAGTTTTGCTCAGAATTTAGCTTTGGAGCCGATTAGTATTTATACACTCCACGAGAGTATTATGTCTTTGTGCATTTGTTTGTAACACCCAAAAGGAAGCGTGATAGACCCATTGTTAAGTATACCGATCGACTTAGAATCACCTTTTGAGTCGATTTAGCAATATCCGTCCGTCCGTCTGTCCATCTATTCTTGCAATCACGATACATGTCGCAATTGTAGACATAACTAAATGAAACTTTGCACAATGAAGTTTTTCAGGACAAGGACGAACGCTGCACAATGAAGTTTTTCAGGACAAGGACGAACGCTATTTAATTTGAAGAAAATCGGTTCAGATTTAGATATAGCCCCCATACGAATGTCACTCACACAACAGATTTTCTTTAAAATTGGCAAAACATCTTATATTTCAACTAGGAACATCTATGGTGAAAATTGGTCAAATCGGTTCAGATGGTGGTAAAAACTGTATTAAATCGGTTCAGATTTAGATATAGCCCCCATACAAATGTCGCTCCCGATTTGACTTTTTCCGCTCTAGAAACCACATATTGTACTTGAGTTTCATTAAATTTGGCACAAAATCCTATAATCCAACTAGAAACACCTATACTGAAATTGGGTAAGATCGGTTCAGATTTATATATAGCCCCCATACAAATGTCGCTCCCGATTTGACATTTTCCGCTCCAGAAACCACATATTGTACCCGATTTTCTTTAAATTTGGCACAACATCTTATAATCCAACTAGAAACACCTATGCAGAAATTGGGTAAGATCGGTTCAGATTTAGATATAGCCCCCAAACAAACGACGCCATAGCACCCAAACATTTTCCGCTCTAGAACCCACATATTGTACCCGATTTTCTTTAAATTTGGCACAACATCTTATAATCCAACTAGAAAAACCTATGCAGACATTGGTAAGATCGGTTCAGATTTAGATATAGCCCCCTCACAAATGTCGTCCCGATATGACTTTTGCGCTATAGAAACCACATATTGTACCCGATTTTCTTTAAAATTGGCTCAACATCTTATCCAACTAAACAAAACTATGGTGAAAGTGGGTAAGAGCGGTTCAGATTTAAATATAGCCCAAATACAAATGTTGCTTCCAAAAGTTTAACTGATTTTGACCAAACTATACATTTTATATTTCACCTATTTCGTTCCAGGTTTCAATATATCCTCATACAAATGTCATTTCCGATTTAACATTTTTTGTCAAACACATACATTTACAGGATACAAAAATCATTCCCGTTTTCACTTTTTCACCGAATTGAATTGTATTCGGATAGAAAGTGGAGTGTATCATAGAGTCGGCCCCGCCCGACTTTAGCCTTTCCTTACTTGTTTTATAAACAATTGTAGTCATGTGATAATATTTTTGTCCTGTACGACTTGATTAAAATATTATTCGAAGAGTTTCATGGACACTAATTCGACTTACCTCTAAAGGAGCGTACACGGTTTAAATCAAATCAGCCTGACCAACGCTGAAATAAAGCTCATTTTGCTCAGTCACTAGATATTATTGTGTAAATATTTTTGCAAACATTATTACACCTCCCTTTCGCTGATTGTCAGTCATAATGTACACATTATATTTGTAACACGCTTTGTAACAATGTCGTTATAAGTGTCACTCGAAATGTTTCACATAAACGTATACATACACTTAATAAAGTAAATTATTTTCATATCATGGCTCTGACACATATATGTGCCTCTTTATTTATCAGTTTTTCTTCTTTAAGTCCTTTTTGACTTTGGTTGGTCACAAAGTATATTGGGTTAACACTTACGATTTTTTGTCAACTGCAAAACATAAAATGTTGAAGGTTGTAATTTACAGGAACGATAGCGTTTGAAGTTTATACTCGCACTTTAGTTTGTGGGGTAATTTAACTGCACTTTGTATTTTCGAGAGCTATCTGAAGTATTAGGTATTTATCAACACAAATTAACAAATTTAAAGTTTGATTTTATGGATTTTTTTAACTTTCTTCCAAACCTATATTGCACTTGCTATTCGTCTTCTATTAAATGGCCAATAGTAATTTTTGTGCAGTATCGTTTGGAAAGTCATCATTAAAACAAGTAAGGAAAGGCTAAAGTCGGGCGGGGCCGACTATATGATACACTCCACTTTCTATCCGAATACAATTCAATTCAGTAAAAATGTGAAAACGGGAAGGATTTTTGTATCCTGTAAATGTATGTGTTTGACAAAAAATGTTAAATCGGAAAGGACATTTGTATGAGGATATATTGAAACCTGGAACGAAATGGGTGAAATATAAAATGTATAGTTTGGTCAAAATCAGTTAAACTTTTGGGAGCAACATTTGTATTTGGGCTATATTTAAATCTGAACCGCTCTTACCCACTTTCACCAAAGTTTTGTTTAGTTGGATAAGATGTTGAGCCAATTTTAAAGAAAATCGGGTACAATATGTGGTTTCTATAGCGCAAAAGTCAAATCGGGACGAAATTTGTGAGGGGGCTATATCTAAAACTGAACCGATCTTATTCAATGTCTGCATAGGTGTTTCTAGATTGGATTTTGTATGCTTCCTAATCATAGGCTAATATGACCTGGTTCGATTTGTCAAATCGAAAAGAATATTTGTATCGGGGCTATATCCAAACATGGAATAAAGTGACTAACTTTCAAAATAAGTTCTTCCAGTTCAAATATAACGTGTTGTGCTCACTTCAAAGAAATTCGGATACAATTTCTGGGACGGATAAAATCTATCTGGGACCGAAATTTGTATTGGATCTATATGTAAATCTGAACCGATCTGACCCATTTTCACCCTGGGTGTTTCTAGTTGAAATATAAGATATTTTGAAAGATTTGTATGAGATCTGTTAAAATATGTGGTTTATAGAGTGGAAAAAGTGAAATCGGGGGTGAAATTTGTGTGGCAGCTATATATAAATCTGAACCGATCTAACCCATTTTTACCACAGGTGTTTCTAATTGAACTATAGGATGTTTTGCCTATTTTGAAGAAAATCTGTTAAAATATGTGGTATCTAGAGCGGAAAAACTCAAATTGGGAGCGAAATTTGTATGGGAGCTATATATAAATCTGAACCGATCTGACCACTTTTCATCATGGGTGTTTCTAGTTAATATATAAGATAGTTTGCCAAATTTTAAGACAATCTGATACAATATGTGGTTTCTAGAGCGGAAAAAATCAAATCGGGAGCGAAATTTGTATAGGAGCTATATATAAATCTGAACCGATCTGACCAATTTTCATCATGGGCGTTTCTAGTTCAAATATAAGATAGTTTGCCAAATTTTAAGAAAATCTGTTAAATTATGTGGTATCTAGAGCGGAAAAAGTAAAATTGGGATCGAAATTTGTATGGGAGCTATATATAAATCTGAACCGATCTAACCCATTTTTACCACAGGTGTTTCTAATTGAACTATAGGATGTTTTGCCTATTTTGAAGAAAATCTGTTAAAATATGTGGTATCTAGAGTGAAAAGAGTCAAATTGGGAGTGAAATTCGTATGGGGGCTATATCTAAATCTGAACCGATTTTCTTCAAATTAAATAGCATTCGTTCTTATCCCGAAAAACTTCGTTGTGCAAAATTTCATTTGGTTCTGTTTACAATTGCGACCTGTATCGTGATTACAAGAATAGATGGACAGACAGACAGACAGACGGACGGACGGACATTGCTAAATCGATTCAAAAAGTGATTCTAAGTCGATCGGTATAATTAACAATGGGTTTATCTCTCTTCTTTTTGGGTGTTACAATCAAATGCACAAAGACATAATACTCTCGTGGAGTGTATACAAATATGCTTGTCTGGCAGGTCTACGGGGGTGATTTTGGCCCCATGCAATTTTTAAGGTAAAAAGGTAGTATTTTTTAAGGTCGAAAAGGGTAGTGTTATTTACAATTTATCATTGCATGTATTTGATTATTTGGAAATCCCTTACACCTACGAGTTATCAACCAACCAGCCAGACATGTCTGAGGGTGGAAAGTGCGTGTCAGTGTTGTATGAGCTCTGTTTTGTAACATTCTCACTTGATGCCTGTCCAGCTTAGTCTCTGCGCATTGATGAATCTCGCTACATCTTTGCCCTCTATTATTTACTTAACATAGGCGACCATGTTTCAGAGGTTTATGTTAGTATCGAAAACACTGCGGTTACATACATATTCAGTAATATTCCATATTTAATAAACACCCCATATTTGGAAATATTTTGGAATGATGACCTTCATTTCAGCAAATAGATAATTATGGGTGTAACTACCTATTAGATATCTTTAGCTATCCGATAAAATAACTTTGTAAATGTCAATGTATCTAGGAGCTAAAATTACCATAATGGTTTACACAATAGGCATGCACTGATCTATGCACTCTATAAGACATTTCGGAAGGGTATTTTTAATTTTTTCTTCCGAATCACTCTAATAAACATAAATAATAAAAATATCAGTCTCACATTTTATATTATTCCTGTTTATAGAGCCATTACTAATTATGTTTTCTGGAAGGGGTCAATTGTTTCATTAGTCGGTTATTCGAATAACTTTTAATTAATTATGTTCGATTAAACGATTAATTTTATATTTCGGATAATTGAATACCCAATTTGCGGTTCATAGATATGCTACCGGTATTGACAATCTATGAAAGTATGGTCCAATTACGACATGCCGATGACGCCATACTCTCCGCCAAAAGCACCTTTTCTTTAACATTGGACAACAATACCGAACCGTACTTTGCTTACCAGATAGAGACGGACAAATGGAATTTATGTAGTTCATCCATCGGTCTATCTCGATTCCTTTCTCATATGCATATGAGTAGTAGAGTGGCTTCTTTTGTGAGGAAGGAAAAAATGTTGTTGATGTTCCCGACAAAAATGAACTATTGGTTTGTTTTATGTGTCCTCCCAAAATATTTCGCTTTTATCATTGTCCGTTCGTGAGCTGGACGCGTTCAAAATAACCTCTATAAATCAGGTTTTTCTAAAAAAGAATTCACGATTAGAATGGTATTAAAAAAAAACGCCAGAAATTAAAATCCCACCCGAGACTTATTAAACCATATTAAAAACTTGCAATATGACCCAGTATAAAGGGCAGATTTATACTATTTTAGTGCAATTTTTGATGCATTTTTTATAAAAACCGCAATAACTTCCACATTTTTAGTTCGATTTATGTTTTTAGGGTCTCGATGTAGAGGTATTGATAAGCAATTGCAATTTTTTTAATCCATTAAGGACCGCAAATTTTTTTTCATTCTGTTATTACTCAGTGGGTTAAATGTGAATTAAAAACTGAAATAAGGGGTTATTTGCATCGTAAACACATTCTAGTTTTATAAAATGTTAATTTTTGGAAAGAAATTCAACAATTTCAAATTTTGAGCCTTACAAATTTAAACATGACCAATCTACATAAACTTATTAAAGTGGAAAATTGAAATGGTTGTTAATGTTGAATTAGCATAGATTGACGAATGACATTTAATGTAGATTTAGCAGATGTTCTTTTCTTTCTGGGTTTTCCTATTAGTGGCATATAGTTTCATTTCTATATAATCTCGTTCTTGGGAGGGAAATCATGTCGCACGGTTTTATTGTAACATCTTATGTGAAGTTTTCCTCCCAATTTATTCATTGAAAGGCCAAAATTTCAGATTTTTTTTCAAAAAATTGCTTTTTGTAAGACTAGAATGTGTTTACGATGTAAATAATCCCATTTTTCAGTTTTTGCATCACATTTAACCTACTGAGAACCAACAGTAAGAAAAAATGTCGGCTTTTAATGGGTTTGGAAGTTCTAAAAATTGCAATTGGTGACCAATAGCTCTTCAACGATCCAACAAAAACACAAATCGAACTAAAAACATGGAAGTTATTGCGGTTTTTATAAATATGCAACAAAAATTTTAAAATTCTACCCTCTATTCTGGGTTAAAATGCAAGTTGATATAGTTTGAGAAAGCTTGGACCGGATTTTAATTTCTAGCAGGTTTTTTCTAAATACCATTCTCACCGTGAATTTTATTCAAGAAAAACCAAATTTATTGATGTTATTTTGAACGCGTCCAGTTCACGAACGGACAATGATAAGTGCGAAATATTTTGGGAGAACACATAAAACAAAACAATCTTTCATTTTTGTCGGAAACATCCATTACTTTTATTTTGAAGTTACTCTAATGTGTAGGTCATATAAATAATATGTGCCAGTTATAATGATAATGGTCTAAGTCACACTTTATCCGTTCTGAGATATGCAATATTGGGTCAATTGAAAAATATTTTTCCACCGAAGCACAATTTTTTTTAGAATATCTTCGAACTTTTAAAATCGACTACATTGGAATCACTAAGGGAACCACAACTCAGAATTTAAGAAATTAACATATAAAATGAAATTATTTGAAAAGTAAATAATAATTTCAATATAAAGTTTCTAGGCGAACAACCTGTATATATATATATATATATATATATATAGATATATATATAGATATATATATATAATCAAATTATTTGAATCACCTAAAATGGACATTATAAATAAAAAATGTTTGTTACATCAACGTCAGTGAATATAGTGTGACTTAGACAACTTTCAAACTAACATTAAAGGCAATTTTGGTGTGCATAAAATGAGAAATGTAAACAAAAATCTTAAATTAGAGATCAAACTAAGGAGAAAAATTGGCATATCTCAATTCTTTGGATTTTTGACTTAGACCACTATCATTCTAACTGGCACGTATAATGTCGCATTTTACTCAGAGCTTCCCCAATGTTCAGTTTATAAACAGCATTGTCTACTCATCAACATCACTGCCGCAAATTACCATTAAAAGGATTTTTTTTTCGTTGACACGAGTATAATAAATAGGCCCAAAAATTCACGACAAAAACATTTTGGAATGAGTTGGCACAGACGTTTCTGATGTATTCAGTATTCATTAAGAATTATATTGCCTAGTGTTTGCTGTTTCTTCTTCAACGTTTGGTTAAACGATGAAAAAGAAACGTTGTTGGTGACAAAGATAGAAAGTATATATTAACGTGCAAAGTACTCGTGTCTGCCCTGTGACATGCACGTGAGATTAGTGATGTACGCAGTGCTAACATGGAAAAATTAATGTTTTTAGTAAGTTTATAGTATTAAAGTTGACCACCGATCTTCAACAATTGTGTTATGGAATGCATATATATAGCCATGTATGTCTACATGTGCCTGAAGCTCTCAAGTAACTGTTATTGATAGCTTACAGTAAGTTTTAGAAGAATTTGGATTACTACCGAAATTTGGAATGTGTTATTGAAAAAATTACAAGTACTTTATTTTGAAGAAAAATAAAAATGTTACGCTGGATCAGTATTAATATTTACGAAACGGCAAATTTTATTGTTACAGGCATACGATTTGTTACATTCTGCCGTGTATAGGACAGACGTTTTGTCAGACAACTCCCGTACCTGGTGAATAGTCATTTCACAGTTGTTGACATGGTCATAAATCTTTTTCATTTTGCCAACTTTCTACGAATGTTTTCAAATTTTGCCAACACGCTACATTTATTTCCCATTTTGTTGAATGTATGGTTGTTTATTGTTCGCGACACTATATGCGTGTACTACGTTGGGCAAATTCATATTATAAACCAACCATGTCCAAAGCCAGGCACGCGAGCCACGAGCCAATTAATGAAAGGTGTTGGGCCAATGAAAGGTATTGCTGCGCCAGGTTTAGTTTTTTCGCTTTCTCTTTTACTTTTATTTTCCATTTCCTGTCACAAGCTAGACGAAAACAACTTTAAGAAGCAAGTCGTGAAACATTTTTTAGTTGTTCATGCGCTATCAATATTTTATATTGTACAGCATCGATGTAAGTATTTGTCTGGCAGGCCAAATAAAACATAAGATGGCATGTGTGCTTTATTACTTGGTGCGATTTTTTAAACGAAAATTCGGCAAGTGAGTTGTGATTCTCGTTCGTTTGTGAGAATCATCTCCTTATAGAGGCCGGGTTTGATGTTGAAAAGTCGCTGCGAAGCAACTTGAAAAGACTTTTGACATGGTCGAAATCATGATCGTGGTAGTCTGCAGCCAAGTAATAAATGTCACCATGCCATTTGTAAATAAATTTGCATTCTATTAAATATAGAAGCAAAATGGTCTTGAGCCAGGACAATATCCCAGTTCAAATCAAACATCTTTCTAAACATGATTTGAATTGGGATATTGTCCTAGCTCAAGACCATTTTGCATCTTTATATAATGAAAATGTATTTTGAGCAAAGCGTTAAAGTTATTCAGGCTTATTATGAAAATGGGCGTTCAAATCAAAATGCATATCGTGCACTTCGTGATTTTTTTAATCGCACATTTCCACCTCAGTGGATTCGTTAATAAGCAGAATTGCCGCATTTGGGCGAATGATAACACTACGTAACAAAAAAAATCTTTTTGTTTGTTTAAGTGAATTTTTTGCTTTTATCTAATGAATTAGGTCATAAATATAATATAATGAGTGTTCTTTCCTCTACCTAAACGTTTTTTTAGTATATAAACCGCTATTTTAAAAATGATGAAGGTTTCACCACACATTTTAGCATAACTCAAGAACAGTTTGTCCGATTTGATTAAGTAAAAACTCCGAGAATCCGCAGCTACATTACCTCCATGTTACTCTTACACTGTTTTTTGATAAAGTGAATAGTTTTGGAAATATTCAGAAACTTTTTCCAAAAAAAATTTTTGTCTTAAAAATCATAAAAAACCAAACAGTATTATTAAGAGCATCCTGAATTTAAGGATTCAAGTGTATTTTTCGTTTTATTATCATATAAAAGCATACCTTCATTAAAATTAAGCTGTTTAACAATCTTTTATGCACACTCTTATCTATCTGTACCATGAAAAATAAAGGCACTATTTAAAAATTTTAAAATTCGATGTCATTTCTTAAAAAACGATTAGCCAGACATCAGTTAAAGTTTTTCTTCAGTTTAGAGACATAACCAATGAGAAACAGAAAAAAAATTCACTTAAACAAAATTTTGTTACATAGTGTAATCCAAGAGTGATTGTCGAAAAACCAATGCACCCACAAAGAGTGACAGTTTGGTGCGTTTTATGGGCTGGCGGCATCATCGTGCCGTATTTTTTCCAAAATGAGGCCGGACAGGCAGTTACTGTGAATGGTCTTCGCTATCGTGAGATGATAACGAACTTTTTATGGCACGAATTGGAAGATATGGATGTAGACGATATGGTTACAACAGGACGGTGCCACTTTCCACACAGCTAACGAAACAATTGCTCTTTTGTGCGACAAATTCAATGGCCTTGTTATCTCACGTGGTGGCGTTGGACTTCTTTCTTTGGGGTTATTTGAAAGAAAAGGTGTAAGTCGAAAAGCCAGCAACAATTCAAGAGCTAAAGGATGAGACGTACGCCGCCGAGGTCGCGGCGACCATTTGGCCGATATTTTGTTCCATACATAATTGAACCAATATTATCATAATAAAAAGACATGACAATAATTTCATAAATAATTTGTGTTTTATTCAAAATCAACATCGGCCCTTAAAATTTAACAACCCTTTATAAGATGTTGTGCCAAATTTGAACCAAATCCGTCAAAATGTGTGCTTTATAGAGCGGAATAAGTCAAAGTGTGAGCGACATTTGTATGGGGCTATCTAAATGTGTACCGATCTTACCCGCTTTCACTATAGGTATTTCTAGGAGGATTATAAGGTGATGTGCCTAATTTAAAGAAAATCGGATACAATATGTGTTTTCTAGAGCGGAAAAAGTCAACTCGAGAACGACATTTGTATCTGAACCGATAAAAACGGCCCAATTATCGAAACAAAAAACTTCAATACCAATAGGGTAATTCCAAGAGATAACGACCCAAAAACCATAGGTTTGGATTTTCGTCCTCTCCGATTTCGATGAAATTTGGGACATACATTACCGTAACTCAAAGTAGTGCGTGGTTTAAGTTACACAGTCGTACAACAGCCGTAATTTCTTAACCAATGTCCACCCCACTCTGAATTTTTTGTATTTGATATTAAATACAAAACAAAATAAAGAAAATTGAAGATATATTTTCAGGATATTCAAGGATTAAAATGATTTTTAATTTCTGGTATCCTTGAACCAAAAAGACATTCATATTTTCATACAGATTCGGAAAGTGGAGGTATTAATGTTTCAGATGATATCAATGTCGTTCAAATCTGATGACGCGATCCAAAGTTATGATATCGATAAGAAAGCCATCTCTTCAAAAAAAAAAACAAGTAAGGAAAGGCTTAAGTCGGGCGGGGCCGACTATGTGATATACTCCACTTTCTATCGGAATACAATTCAATTCAATAAAAAAGTGAAATCGGGCAAAATTTATGTATATTTCCTAATCACAGGCTAATATGCCATTGTCCAATTTGTCACATCGAGAAGAATATTTGTATCGGGGCTATATCCAAACATGGAATAAAGTGACTAACTTTCACCATAAATTCTGCCATTTGAAGTATAATGCTATAATGCTCAATTTTAAGAAATTCTCTGAAAAAACGCGGGGGGAAAAGTCAATCCGGGAGCGAAATTTATACGAGAGCTATATGCAAATCTGAACCGATGTGACCAATTTTCTAGTTTCTAGTTGAAATATAAGACATTTTGCAAGATTTGAGGAAGATCTCTTAAAATATGTAGTTCTTAGAGCAGAAAAAGTCAAATCGGGGGCGAAATTGTAATGGGAGCTATATATAAATCTGAACCGATCTGACCTATTTTTACCATAGGTGTTCCAAGTTTTAATATAAGATGTGTTGCCAAATCTGAAGACAATCTGATACAATATGTGGTTTCTAGAGCGGAAAAAGTCAAATCGGGAGCGAAATTTGTATGGGAGCTATATATAAATCTGAACCGATCTGACCCATTTTTGCCACAGGTATTTCAAGTTGAAATATAAGGTTTTTTGCGTATTTTGAAGAGGATCTGTTAAAATATGTGGTTCTTAGAGCAGAAAAAGTCAAATCGGGGGCGAAATTGTAATGGGAGCTATATATAAATCTGAACCGATCTGACCTATTTTTACCATAGGTGGTCCGAGTTTTAATATAAGATGTTTTGCCATGTTTTGTGGTTTCTAGAACGGAAAAAGTCAAATCGGGATCGAAATTTGTATGGGAGCTATATATAAATCTGAACCGATCTGACCCATTTTTACCACAGGTGTTTCTAGTTGAAATATAAGATGTTTTGTCAATTTTGAAGAAAATCTGTTGTTATATGTGGTATCTAGAGTGAAAAGAGTCAAATCGGGATTGAAATTCGTATGGGGGCTATATCTAAATCTGAACCGATTTTTTTCAAATTAAATAGCGTTCGTCCTTGTCCCGAAAAACTTTGTTGTGCAAAGTTTCATTTGGTTCTGTCTACAATTGCGACCTGTATCGTGATTACAAGAATAGATGGACAGACGGACAGACAGACAGACGGACATTGCTAAATCGATTCAAAAAGTGATTCTAAGTCGATCGGTATAATTAACAAGGCGTCTATCTCGCTTCCTTTTGGGTGTTACAAACAAATGCACAAAGACATAATACTCTCGTGAAGTGTATAAACTACTCCACTACAATTAAATTCGGTGAAAATCGTGAACGCCATTTGTATGGGATCCATATATAAATCTGAACCGATCTCATCCACTTTTACCATAGATGGATGCGGTTTCTACAGCGGTTAACTTCAAATCGGGATAGAAATTTATATGGGAGCTATATCTAAATCTGAGCCGATTTGACACATTTTTACCACAGATGTTTCTAGTTTAAATATTAGGATTTGTGCCAAATTTGATCAAAATCGGTGAAATTATGTAGTTTCTAAAGCAAAAAAGTCGCATCGGGAGCAACTTTTATATGGGAGCTATATATAGATCTGAGCCGATTATTCCCATTTTCTCCAGCAAATTTTCTAGTTAAAATATAAGGTGTTACGCTAAATTTGAAGAAAATCTGTTAAAATTTACGGTTTCTAAACCGGAAAATTTCAAATAGGGAGCGAAATTTGTATGTTGACTATATCTAAATCTGAACCGATTTGACCCATTTTCACAACAGACGTGTTTTTAACTAAGTGTTCTGCACAATTTTAAAAATTTGCTTCTAGCAAAAAAAGTCAAATCGGGACCAAATTGTGTATGGGGGCTATACCTAAATCTGAACCGATTTGCTTCAAATTAAATAGCGTCCGTTCTCGACGAGCAAAAATCGTTTGTGCCAAGTTTCGTTAGAATCGGACAATAGCGTGATTACAAAAATAGATGGACAGACATGAGTGTACTCCGATTCTTTAATAGCAAATGTGTTTACATTTTGGCATTGGCGTCGTGTGTGTCCACATTACTGTGGAGTCTTGTTACACTCTCCAATGCCCAGATTGTGATTGTGTTTATGTTGGGCATAAGTGGCCTTTGTTCTAAAATTATTCTTTGTGGTACACTGCTGACCCAGCACAAGTGCTCGCTTGCTTCACCATAGAATCTTTAAGTTAGATATTAAGACACAGTCTTAAGTGAGTCTTGAATAAACAAGCAACGCTCAAAGAAACCAAATTACATTCGTTTCCTTTATATTATAACATTTATATTATATTGTAGTCCGATTTTCGTGAAATTTGACAAAAGTTATTTTTTTTGGTCCAATGACCATCGGGATCATGACACAAGTTTCAGGTCAATGATTTGGTATAGCCACCATACAAATGGACCCCCAATTCACACTAGTATCGCTCTAGGACCCACATCTTACATTGGATCTTGATAAATTTTTGCAGATTATGTTATATTTCAATAAAGAATACGTACCTTGAAAGTGAAGGGTCCACTTTTTTATGTAGGGTCAACTCTTAATGTGCCAAAAAATGTGTCCATATTCTGGCACAATCCCCGTACATGGTCCCCCATTTTACACTAGAATATATATCTTACACAGATCTTTATACAATTTTGCAGATCATCCCTCATTTCCACTAGGAATACCAAAAGGGAACTGTAATGGCCCATGTCATGGTACAATCTCCAAGTGTGGTTATATATGTCATCGGATCTTGGGAAAATTTTCCAGAGCATATTATATTTACTCTCGGAATACCTACCCGAAAATTGGACCATATGGGTCAATGTTTCCAAATACAACTGTCCAAACAATTTTCAATATTATCGTTCATTCATCATCCTTCATATTACATTGGATCTGGATTCATTTTCCAGATCATAGATTATTTTACATAGGAACACTTACTGATGAAGTGTACCATGGATCCCGATTTTAGACGTATTTTCTACATCAAGTTATATTTCAGTTAGGAATACTTACAGCAAAGGTGTAGTATTACGCAAAGAAATTGCCACCGCTTATTATCACTTTCTGATTTGGTTACATAACACTTCAGATTAAACTTATTAATCAATTTTGCCATATTATATATACTGTGTAATTTATCGCCCCATAAAACACCTGGTTTTAGCAATCAAAAGCAGGTATATACGCAGGGAATGGTGCAGGGTATCATATAGTCGGCCCCGTCCGACTTAAGCCTATCCTTATTTGTTATACCCTACACCACTTCGTGGGCTAGGGTATTATAAGTTAGTTTCGCCCCAAATGTTTGTAACACCAAGAAATAATCGAGCTAGACCCACCTTTAAGTATACCGATCGGCTTAGATTCACCAGCTGAGTCGATTTAACGATGTCTGTCTGTCCGTCCGTCCGTCTGCCCGTCTACTGTCCATCTAAGCTTGTTCGCACTCTACAGGTCGCAATTGTTGTCCGATTGTCACGAAACTTGGCAGAAGTTATTTTTTCCGGCCAAGGACCATCGGTATTGAATTTGGAGGAAATCGGTTCAGATTTAGATATAGCCCCCATACAAATGTCGCTCCCAATTTGACTTTTTCCGCCCTATAAAGCACATATTGTACCCGATTTTCTTTAAATTTGGCAGAACATCTTATAATGCAACTAGAAACACGTATGCAAAAATTGGGTAAGATCGGTTCAGATTTAGATATAGCCCCCATACAAATGTCGCTCCCGATTTGACATTTTCCGCTCTAGAAACGACATATTGTACCCGATTTTCTTTAAATTTGGCAGAACATCTTATAATGCAACTAGAAACACCTATGCAAAAATTGGGTAAGATCGGTTCAGATTTAGATATAGCCCCCATACAAATGTCGCTCCCGATTTGACATTTTCCGCTCTAGAAACGACATATTGTACCCGATTTTCTTTAAATTTGGCAGAACATCTTATAATGCAACTAGAAACACGTATGCAAAAATTGGGTAAGATCGGTTCAGATTTAGATATAGCCCCCATACAAATGTCGCTCCCGATTTGACATTTTCCGCTCTAGAAACGACATATTGTACCCGATTTTCTTTAAATTTGGCAGAACATCTTATAATGCAAATAGAAACACCTATGCAAAAATTGGGTAAGATCGGTTCAGATTTAGATATAGCCCCCATACAAATGTCGCTCCCGATTTGACATTTTCCGCTCTAGAAACGACATATTGTACCCGATTTTCTTTAAATTTGGCAGAACATCTTATAATGCAACTAGAAACACCTATGCAAAAATTGGGTAAGATCGGTTCAGATTTAGATATAGCCACCATACAAATGTCGCTCCCGATTTGACATTTTCCGCTCTAGAAACGACATATTGTACCCGATTTTCTTTAAATTTGGCAGAACATCTTATAATGCAACTAGAAACACCTATGTAAAAATTGGGTAAGATCGGTTCAGATTTAGATATAGCCCCCATACAAATGTCGCTCCCGATTTGACATTTTCCGCTCTAGAAACGACATATTGTACCCGATTTTCTTTAAATTTGGCAGAACATCTTATAATGCAACTAGAAACACGTATGCAAAAATTGGGTAAGATCGGTTCAGATTTAGATATAGCCCCCATACAAATGTCGCTCCCGATTTGACATTTTCCGCTCTATAATCGACATATTGTACCCGATTTTCTTTAAATTTGGCAGAACATCTTATAATCCAACTAGAAACACGTATGCAAAAATTGGGTAAGATCGGTTCAGATCTAGATATAGCCCCCATACAAATGTCGTTCCCGATTTGACATTTTCCGCTCTAGAAACGACATATTGTACCCGATTTTCCTTAAATTTTGCAGAACATCTTATAATCCAACTAGAAACACGTATGCAAAAATTGGGTAAGATCGGTTCAGATTTAGATATAGCCCCCATACAAATGTCGCTCCCTATTTCACTTTTTCCGCTTTAGAAACCACATATTGTACCCGATTTTCTTTAAAATTGGCAGAACATCTTATAATCCAACTAGAAACACCTATGCAAAAATTGGGTAAGATCGGTCCAGATTTAGATATAGCCCCCATACAAATGTCGCTCCCGATTTGACATTTTCCGCTCTATAAACGACATATTGTACCCGATTTTCTTTAAATTTGGCAGAACATCTTATAATCAAACTAAAAACACGTATGCAAAAATTGGGTAAGATCGGTTCAGATTGAGATATAGCCCCCATACAAATGTCGCTCCCGATTTGACTTTTTCCTCTCTAAAATCCACATAGTGTACCCGTTTTTCTTTAAAATTGGTACAACATCTTAGAATCCAACTAAAAAACCTATGGTGAAAGTGAGTAAGATCGGTTCAGATTTAGATATAGCCCTCATACAAATGTTGCTCCCGAATGTTTAACCGATTTTGGCCAAATTTTACATATTATATTTCACCAATAAACAGACATGGTGAAAGCGCGTCACATCGTTCCTGGTTTCAATATACCCCCATACAAATGTCCTTTCCGATTTAACATTTTTTGTCAAACACATACATTTACAGGATGCAAAAATCCTTCCCGATTTCAATTTTTTACCGAATTGAATTGCAATGAGAATTGTTTGGGTGATGCCCATATGTCCATACTTTGGTATGACTTTGGTATACGACTGTATAATTTGTATTTGTCTGTCGGACAATTGGATCAATTACCATATTATTTACCATATTCGTTAAGTTTGACTAAAGATGAATTTATATCATATAAATTATATGAATATAATTTATATAATTTGTATGAACTACATAAAATTGCTCCCATGAAATACCTGGGTTTAGTAATCAAAGCGAGGTACATACGCAGGGAGTGGTGTAGGGTATTATATAGTCGGCCCCGACCGACTTTAGCCTTTCCTTACTTGTTTTTTATATGCGTTTTACACTTTTCTGAAGCTAGATATTTTATTTGAAATTTTGGACTGGATTAAACTGGACTTGGTTTGAATAAAAACTTATTTGGTTTAAGGAAAATTTTCCTCAAATTGAGTAAAAATTTACTTAGATTTATTACTTATTTTGAGTAAAAACTTACTTGGATTAAAGAAAAATTTCGGTAAATTCTCCTTGAGTATAAATTTGAAGAATTTGAAGTTTGAAGAATAAATTTGATCAGTTTCAGTAAATTTTACGTACTCGGAAACCCCTTTGGATCCATTGTACGTATCCTTGCTACCTGAAAAGATGATTATAAGGAGAGAGGAACAGAGGGGTAGGAGAGTGGAGGGATAGAGGAAAAGGGTTTAGAGGATTAGGATGGTATATATAAGATTAGGTTAGTATAGAGAGTTTGGAAGCCGATCTTTTATTGACTGTTTACATTATCAAGTGATGCTCTTTCTTCCTTGTAATTGTGGTAGCCTATGAGTCAGTCGAGAGTGTCTTCCGGCATATCTTTTGATTCTCATTCTTCCTAATAGGCCCCCAGATTCAGTGTATTCATCAGTGTGCATCAGAAGCCACCCCTAATCCAATCGAGGCCTTTCGAGAATATCAGTAAGCCATGAATAGTGCGGGTGGCAATTTCATCAATGCTATTGCTATTGCTAATAATATAATCTCCTTGTGTTTTTTCCTACGTACACAGAGAGAGGGACCCCTAAAGAGTATATGCACGATCGTCTCTATCTCATCCTCTCACATACGGCAATAATCTTCAATGCCTGTGTGCCATCTGCTGAGCTGCTAATATTACAGTGCCTTGTGTAAATACCAATTAGCATGTGTATCTCTACTTTGCCTAACTTTAATAAAGGTTATCTGCCTTTGGCCAAGTGGCCCTAGCAATCCTACAGGTTGACAATCTGCTCCATGTTGAATTCATCTCTGTCCAATCGGAGGTTTTACTGAGTTGTCAGCTTGATAGATTTCCATGGATGAACCACTTCTGGCCAATTCACCCGCTATTTCGTTCCCCATAATATTACTATGTCCGGGAACCCAGCAGAGACGGGCCACATGATTTCTGAGGTCATCTAGTGAGCGTTTACAACTCAGTACAAGCCTGGATTTGACATTGTGTGACATGATTGATTTTAGTGCTGCCTGACTATCTGTGTAGAAGTTTATATCCGTTTCTTCCGGAATGTCCTCATCTGATAAAAACTTTGCTGTTTTTTCAACTGCTAAGATTTCAGCTTGAAAGACGCTGCAGTTGTCGTCGAGTATAAAAGACCTGAGTATCTGCAGTGATTCATTATAGAAACCAGCACATATGCCTATTTCCATCTTAGAGCCGTCAGTCTGGTTCACGAGGATTCTCTGTGTTTCTTTGAATAATAGTTCAAATCATGTCTATTTTCGAGGAAATGTTTGTATTTGATATGAGAAATTATATACGAAGTAAAATTTACCTCAGTTTTAGTACATATTTGAGTGTGCACTTTGCATAAAATATACAAAATGTGGAAAAATATGTTCATATATTTCGAATAAACGTTTGATGAGAAACATTTCTGAGGCTCTACCATTTCGATATAACGATCCAATAAAATTATGCAATTGCATATATTCCACTGTCTAGTCATAACACATCAGCAATTTCTTCATACTACAATTTCTTGTTGACCTTTATATTTGGCTCTTTTATTAGAATTACAATATTGGCATCATCAGACACTCTTGAATTATTTCTAGTATATACGTGAATGTACGCCTTTATACTTTTAAAAAATGATTCTCTCCGTTTCTTGACTTTCATATGTAGATATATTATATCACACTTTCTTTTTGCAAATACTTTATATCACTTTAACCAATATAACTTTCGCCAATATGATGTAGTAAATCATCCCAAACGGATGCCATGAATTGGTATGTGTGCTATGAATGCGTAATAATGGATCAATTCATGGCAAAAGAAAATCCGTTTTGAATTTGGATACACGACGTGTTTCTTTTATATGTAGGACACTTTGTTGGCATATGCGTAGCAGATATTTTAAGAATAAATCATCTGCAGTAATTGTGATAAATGTAGAGACTTAATAGAATCGATCGGATTGCAGCATATTCCACAAAAGGGGAGCGATACCATATTAAATATGTGTAACAAGCACTAACATGGATGATTTTTCTTTCATTGGGTTTGGCACTACGTGAATTTTAAACATTTTAAATATTTCTGGTAAAATATTAAATTCGCCAAACATTTCTATGGAAATAATAAATCGCTTATTATACATCATTTCTGGTCATTTGCGTTCGTTTCGGGTCAATGGTAGCGTTGCAAAGGAAGCACACTTCAAAAGCATTTCAGGTTTTGGAATGACTTGGTCTATGAGTAGAAAAACAGGACTGGTATTGTTGAATTTTTTAGGTTAGCAGCTCTCATCAGTTGCTTATATTAATTTTTTTATTGGAAGTTAGAGTTAATAACACTAGTTTACAAATATTTTGTCGAACTGCTGTATATAAATTTTTCTGAGGTATTTTGTCTTTCTAAGCTCGACTATTTATTATTTTATATTTTTTATACCCTCCACCTCCAGGATGGGGGTATATTCACTTTGTCATTCCGATTGTAACACCTTAAAATATTCATCGGAGACCCCATAAAGTATATATATTCTGGGTCATGGTAAAATTCTAAGACGATATAGCGTCCGTCTGTCTGTCTGTTGAAAGCACGATAGCAGCCGAACGAAATGAGCTAGGAGGTTCAAATTTTTCCCAAATGTGTCTTATGGTTGCAGATCGGTTGGGATTGACAGTGGGCGAAATCGGCCTAGAGGGAAAAATTTTTTCCTCACAAGGTCTGAAAATACCACTAATATTTAGAGTATTTCAGCATGTTTTTATACACTCCACGAGAGCATTTGTTTGTAACACCCAAAAGGAAGCGAGATAGACCCATTGTTAAGTATATCGATCGACATAGAATCACTTTCTGAGTCGATTTAGCAATGTCCGTCTGTCCGTCTGTCCATCTATTGTTGTAATCAAATTACAGGTCGCAATTATAGTCCGATCTTAACAAAAATTGGCACAAGTAAGTTTTGTGGATCAAGGACGAACGCTATTTAATTTGAGGCAAATCGGTTCAGATTTAGATATAGCCCCCATACAAATGTCGCTCCAGATTTGACATTTTCCGCTCTAGAAACCACATATTGTACCCGATTTTCTTTAAATTTGGCACAACATCTTATAATCCAACTAGAAACGCCTATGCAAAAATTGGGTAAGATCGGTTCAGATTTAGATATAGCCCCCATACAAATGTCGCTTCCGATTTGACATTTTCTGCTCTAGAAACCACATATTGGTCCCGATTTTCTTTAAATTTGGCACAACATCTTATAATCCAACTACAAACGCCTATGCAAAAATTGGGTAAGATCGGTTCAGATTTAGATATAGCCCCTATACAAATGTCGCTCCCGATTTGACATTTTCCGCTCTAGAAACCACATATTGGTCCCGATTTTCTTTAAATATGGCACAACATCTTATAATCCAACTAGAAACACCTATGCAAAAATTGGTTAAGATCGGTTCAGATTTAGATATAGCCCCCATACAAATGTCGCTTCCGATTTGACATTTTCTGCTCTAGAAACCACATAATGGTCCCGATTTTCTTTAAATTTGGCACAACATCTTATAATCCAACTAGAAACACCTATGCAAAAATTGGATATGATCGGTTCAGATTTAGATATAGCCCCCATACAAATGTCGCTTCCGATTTGACATTTTCTGCTCTAGAAACCACATATTGGTCCCGATTTGCTTTAAATTTGGCACAACATCTTATAATCCAACTAGAAACGCCTATGCAAAAATTGGGTAAGATCGGTTCAGATTTAGATATAGCCCCCATACAAATGTCGCTCCCGATTTGACATTTTCCACTCTAGAAACCACATATTGTACCCGATTTTCTTTAAAATTGGCAGAACATCTTATAATCCAACTAGAAACACCTATGCAAAAATTGGGTAAGATCGGTTCAGATTTAGATATAGCCCCCAAACAAATGTGGCTCCCGATTTGACTTTTGCCGCTTTAGAAACCACATATTGTTCTCGATTTTCTTTAAATTTGGCACAACAGCTTATATTCCAAGTAAAAAACCTATGGTGAACCGATCTTAGCCACGATCGGTTCAGATTTAGATATAGCGCAAATACAAATGTTGCTCCCAAATGTTTAACCGATTTTTGGCGAAACTATATATATTATACTTCACCTATTTCGTTCCAGTTTTCAATATACCCCCATACAAATGTCCTTTCCGATTTAACATTTTTTGTCAAACACATACATTTAAAGGATACAACAATCCTTCCCGTTTTCACTTTTTAACCGAATTAAATTGTATTCGGATCGAAAGTGGAGTGTATCATAGAGTCGGCCCCGCCCGACTTTAGCCTTTCCTTACTTGTTTGAACATAATAGCTTGTATTTACTTGATATTTGCAATTCGCATTCCCGTTATAGCATAAAAGGGCACCATAGAGTGATTTTTATCTATAGGGGGCGAAATGGGACGAAAGGAGATAAAAATAGTACCTATCAAACGACAACAGATAGGAACACGAAATTTGGCGTGTACATACCTCTAATAGAGTAGATACATAATATACAAGTATATTTTCTAAATTTGTACTTTTAAGGGGATAAATGGGGATAGAGGGATAAAAATAGTACCAACCAAGCGGCTGCACCTAGAATAATGAAATATATTGTATATTGGTGTATATATTCCTCTGATTGCGTACACACATAAAATAAAGGAAATATTCGAAATTCGTACTTTTAGGGTGTAAAATGGAAAAAGGGGATACAAATTTTACCAAACAAATGGATGCAGCTAGAACCATTAAATTCGCGGTATACATTCCTCTGACTGAGTGACACAAAAAAAACGTTTTTCCAAATTAGTACTTTCAAGGGATTCAATGGGAGCAGACGGATAAAAATGGTACCAACTAATAGGCCTCAGCTAGAATGACGAAATTTTCGAAAGTCGTACTTTTAAGGAGCAAAATGCGAAAAAGGGGATAAAAATGGTACCAACAAAGTGGCCACAGATAGTAGAATCATGATAGATAGAATCATGAAATTCTGTGTGTACATTAGAGCGTACCAGGTTACAAGTAAAAAAAAAAAAGTTCGCCGTACACCTTCGAATATGAAGTATTATTGAAAGGTAGTTTCAAAAAATTTTTTTTTTTTTTTTTATGCCGAACGTAGGGGTCGCGCTTTTACATTTTTCTATATAACTTCTGCATTTATAAACGGATTTTAAAGTGTGATACATCGACGTTTTTGTCTCGACGAGGCCGATTTTTTTGTTTTTGAAGTCATTGAGCTCAAGCATGATTCATGATTTTATGCGAGCTTTAATTTTCTGATATTAGAGTGGTACATTAGGGTAGTAGAAACTGAGATATGATGGGTAAGTACCATAAGGGGGTGCTTGAGCTCAATGACTTCAAACACAAAAAAATCGGCCTCGTCGAGACAAAAACATCGATGTATCACACTTTAAAATCCGTTTATAAATGCAGAAGTTATATAGAAAAATGTAAAAGCGCGACACCTACGTTCGGCATAAAAAAATAAAAAAAAAATTTTTTGAAACTACCTTCCAATAATACTTCATATTCGAAGGTGTACTTCGAACTTTTTTTTGAGGTACGCCCTAGTGTACATCCCTCTAAATAGAGGGATTTTTCGACATTCTTACTTTTAAGGGATATAATTGAAAAAGAGGGTTAAAAATGGGACCTTCCAAACCGCTGAAGTTGATACCATGAAATTCTCTGACTATGAAGACTCGAAACAAAAAGTTTTTTTTCCAAATTTGTACTTTTCTTATCAAAATAATGCAGTCACTTTGTCTGTATCTGAAAATGATTCTCCCTAATGGCGACTGCCAAACGCCTAATATTTTCGTCATGTTCACTTTCACAATTACAGCATTGTATTTATTTATAGTAGTAGATTTTAAACAGTGCGCATAAGTATACATTAGAGTTTGAAATAGTAATCAAATATAGTAATGTGCATAAACATATCACAATTTTCGTAATATGGTTCTGTACGACATCCTTTAATCTGCTGGTAATACTGTGGAATGCACTCCGTGGTGGAGGGTATATAAGATTCGGCCCGGCCGAACTTAACGCCGTTTTTAATTGTTTTTACTAAAATTATAATTTTCATCGAAAGTACCTTTAATATTTGTACTTTCATTTTGTAAATAAAAGCCCGAGAACGACCGGTTATGTATTCAATTAAAAGTTATTACGAAGGCTGCAAATATTACTAAAATTATATTCACATAAAAACAGTAATTTTGGCAAAACAAATGGTTTTTAAACATTTTTGCTGTCACAAAAAACATTAACAATTTAATAGCTAACATTTTTAATAACTAGCATTCTGACAACGAATACAATGTCGCCTGACTGACACTGATAAATGTAAAAGTTATGACCCACACTGTAGACACAAGAGACTTTATATTTATAAAAAATATTTTTAATTTTGGTTTCAATAGCACGAAATCCAATTTTTGCAAAACAGAAAGCTTAACCTTTTAATTTGTTTTCTAATGGCTGGTATCTTAGCGAAGAAATTCGATTTGATAAATATATAATTTATGGCCCTTCTTGTAGACATGCCTACGGAGTCAAAAGTTTTAGCGAGACGACAGGCTTTCTGTCGGATCTAAAGATTTTGTTATCTGTGGTATGGTAGAAGGCGGTTTTATTATTACATGTTTCTGGAGGCTTAAGGCTCACAGAACGGCATTTTTTACTAAAATTTTGTATAGTTTAAGGATGTTACTTTTCGGGGCTTATTTCATTTCTTGATAGAGGATTATTTCATTATACATGGTTTATTGGTGTATTTTGATTCAAATGTTATTTTGAATTAAAATTTCGAGCAGTTGTTTGAAGTTTTTAGGAACTCTTATATTACTTATATGTTTAAATTGATTATAAAAATATTTTATAATGTAAAATTCCAACTGATTACGAGAAATCAAATGGGAGTTATATTACAAAAACTACTACAGAAACATTATCAAATTTCACAGTATTATTATCATTCGTATATAAGTTATAAATGTGTGATAGGGTGATTTGTGTTGGAGGTACTAGAAGGGGCGTGGAAATTTCGCCCATCTTTAAACTTAAAGTAAGTTTGGGCAAAATATTACTATGTACAAAGTTTGAATAGATTCCTTCGAATGTTTTTATCAATCTATAGCTCAGTGCATACTCGACCGGGGGGATCTGCTTATGTATCTCATTCGTCTTAAATGAAGATGATTTTATCTAATTCTTTGGAAATAATTTTTTACGTTTTGATATTTCGAAAATAATTTCAAGCTTTTTTTTAAATTTTTATATAAAATCGTGAACATTATCCTCGTAGAGCAGTTAAACCAATTTAGTGAACAAAATGTCATAATCTACCTATAAAACATTTTCTACATACAAATTTAAAAATATTCTAATTTTTGCAAATTAAGTCGGAAACGAAATTCAACTTCGGTTCCGGTTTTGGGTCTGAAATTGTTGTTTGCAAATTTTTGGAAGTTCTTTCATTGCGAAAAAAAAAATGAATTTCACAAACGCCCAAAATACCGCATAAAACCGAAGCGATATTTAAGACATTGGCAAATCATCCCCCCCCTTAGGTATAACTAAAAAAACAAACAATTTTGTAAATCCAAAATTTTGGGAATTGTTTTGGAATCTCTGAGTACAAGATGAAGTAAAACAAGTAATAAGAGACATTGTGTTCTTATATAATATGGTATATTTCAACGTTGACAAATGTTAACTTTTCATCATAAATATGAGTTTCTGCAGCAGTTTTCTCATCCGAAATCATTTGTATTGCTTCGTACAAATTTCGGAGAAACCGCTTTCCACCCTGGTTTCCTTCTTGTTTGGTCTGTCCTCAGCTTTCATGACATTTTGTGAATATGATCTTTAAAATAGCATATCATATTTATTACGTTTCCAATGTTTTTTATACAACGACTAGCAGTACCCGCTGCTTCGCACGCGAAAAAGCCAGTTATTTGTTATTTTTATCCGTCTTAGTTTTTGGATAGTATTTATTTAATATTCTTTTGGTGGATATAGATAAATCTAAAATAGTAATTTGGAAACCTCCTATTAGCTAGCACTCACACACGATGTCTACGTTGTCAGAGAAATTTAAACACTAAACTTCACGACTATAGCTGAAATATTTTAGTTGGTACTATTATTATCCCGCTCATTGTTTATAAGTACAAACTTAGAAAAATTCGTTTAGATTTGCGCTTCTCGTTGTCAGTGGAACTTACACACCACATTTCACGACTATAGCTCCAATACTTTAGTTGGTACTACTTTTATCCCTTGTTGCTCACCCCCTATAAGAAAATTTCAAAAAATCCATTTAGATTGCGCTTTACAAACAGTTTACACTCCAAATCTCCCGACTATAGCTGCAATTCTTAAATTGGAACCCTTTTTGTCCCGCCTACCTCCTAAAAAGTACACATTTCGAACAATTCAATTATACTGCGCTTCTACATGGTCAGAGGAATTTACATACCAAATTTCACGATTCTAGCTGTAATACTTTAGTTGGTAACATTTTTATCCCTCTCGTCCCCTAAAAATTCAAATTTCGAAAAAAGCTATTTTACTTCATTTCTATGTGGTCAGAGGAATTTACATACCAAATTTCACGATTCTAGCTGTAATACTTTTTTATCCCTTTTTGTCCCACTTGCCCCTTAAAAGTAAAAATTTCGAAAAATCCAATTTTACTTCGTTTCTATATGGTCGGAGGAATTTACATACCAAATTTCACGATTCTAGCTGTAATACTTTAGTTGGTACCATTTTTATCCCTTTTTGTCCCGCTCTCCCCTTAAAAGTACAAATTTCGAAAAATCCAATTTTACTTCGTTTCTATATCGTCAGAGGAATTTACAGACCAAATTTCACGATTCTAGCTGTAATACTTTAGTTGGTACCATTTTTATACCTTTTTGTCCCGCTTGCCCCTTAAAAGTACAAATTTCGAAAAATCCAATTTTACTTCGTTACTATATGGTCAGAGGAATTTACATACCAAAATTCACGTTTCTAGCTGTAATACTTTAGTTGGTACCATTTTTACCCCTTTTTGTCCCGCTCGTCCCTTAAAAGTACAAATTTCGAAAAATCCAATTTTACTTCGTTTCTACATGGTCAGAGGAATTTACATACCAAATTTCACGTTTCTAGCTGTAATACTTTAGTTGGTACCATTTTTATCCCTTTTTGTCCCGCTCGTCCCTTAAAAGTACAAATTTCGAAAAATACTATTTTACTTCGTTACTATATGGTCAGCGGAATTTACATACCAAATTTCACGATTCTAGCTGTAATACTTTAGTTGGTACCATTTCTATCCCTTTTTGCCCCGCTCGTCCCTTAAAAGTACAAATTTCGAAAAATCCAATTTTACTTCGTTTATATATGGTCAGAGGAATTTACATACAAAATTTCACGTTTCTAGCTGTAATACTTTAGTTGGTACCATTTTTATCCCTTTAATAGTACAAATTTCGAAAAATCCAATTTTACTTCGTTTCTATATGGTCAGAGGAATTTACATACCAAATTTCACGTTTCTAGCTGTAATACTTTAGTCGGTACCATTTTTATCCCTTTTTGTCCCGCTCGACCCTTAAAAGTACAAATTTCGAAAAATCCAATTTTACTTCGTTTCTATATGGTCAGAGGAATTTACATACCAAATTTCACGATTCTAGCTGTAATACTTTAGTTGGTACCATTTTTATCCCTTTTTGTCCCGCTCGTCCCTTAAAAGTACAAATTTCGAAAAATCCAATTTTACTTCGTTTCTATATGGTCAGAGGAATTTACATACAAAATTTCACGTTTCTAGCTGTAATACTTTAGTTGGTACCATTTTTATCCCTTTAATAGTACAAATTTCGAAAAATCCAATTTTACTTCGTTTCTATATGGTCAGAGGAATTTACATACCAAATTTCACGTTTCTAGCTGTAATACTTTAGTTGGTACCATTTTTATCCCTTTTTGTCCCGCTCGTCCCTTAAAAGTACAAAGTTCGAAAAATCCAATTTTACTTCGTTTCTATATGGTCAGAGGAATTTACATACCAAATTTCACGATTCTAGCTGTAATACTTTAGTTGGTACCATTTTTATCCCTTTTTGCCCCGCTCGTCCCTTAAAAGTACAAATTTCGAAAAATCCAATTTTACTTCGTTTCTATAGGGTCAGAGGAATTTACATACCAAATTTCACGATTCTAGCTGTAATACTTTAGTTGGTACCATTTTTATCCCTTTTTGCCCCGCTCGTCCCTTAAAAGTACAAATTTCGAAAAATCCAATTTTACTTCGTTTCTATATGGTCAGAGGAATTTACATACCAAATTTCACGTTTCTAGCTGTAATACTTTAGTTGGTACCATTTTTATCCCTTTTTGTCCCGCTCTCCCCTTAAAAGTACAAATTTCGAAAAATCCCTATTTGTAGCTCGTCTGCATGGTCATTGCAAGGAACTCACCGAATTTCATGTTTATAGCTACTGCCGTTTAGTCAGGACGAAGGTTCGATGTTTATCCCTTTTTGGGCCATTTTATCCCCTAAAAGTACGAATTTCGTAAAACCCTTTCTTAGTCGACGTCTACGTCATATTTGGGAACTACCCTGAAAATTTCATGACCCTAGCTTCAGCCGTTTGGTCTGGGGGCTGGTCAATGATAAGTCAGTCAGTCAGTCAGTCAGTCAGTCAGTCAGTCAGTAACGCAACTCTTTTATATATATAGATTCTTAAGCTATTTATATTTGCTGCACCAACAATTTCTTTCGTTTTCACTTGAATTGCTTCGGTTTTGTTTCCTTTGTTATTAATTCATTTTCATTATGTTTCTTCAAAAATTTAATCTAATTCCACAAAAGTTTAACAAAATTTGCCGGTGCTTAGAGCGATAGTAACGACAACATGAGTACCCACAACATAGGGTCGCAAGAGTTCAAGTCTGTTGAACCACAGGCGCTTGCTCATGGAGTAAGTTTGTTTTCATAAGCCGATTTTAATGTGCTTCGCAGACTTTGAAGTTTGCGAAAACACGAAGATTTAAGCAAAAGTTTAAACTAAAAGTGAAAAGTGAAACTTCTAAAAAGTATTTGGAAAACACTTGTTTATTCTTCAGGTGAATGTTGACTGTACAAATTAATTCGTTATGGCCACAAATCTTAAATTTAAACTTACAATGAGTTCAAACACATTCGTCCGGATAATATGCATTGAATTTCCATTTCGTTTTTAGATTGATTTTCTTGGTGTGTTTTTCGACGAGATTACCTTGAAATTGAAATAAGATAATGAGATTGTATAATTTCAATTTGTGTGCCATTACAGTTTAATTATAATTTTGAGGTCAGTGCACGAAGCACCAGGCTCGGAGGTGACGCATCAGGAAGGCTATCAACTACAACTATCAACTACATTTCAAACAATGTAGCCGGCAAACTAAACTGAGCAGATTTATAAAGATCGATACCGTTTAATCGTTATTGAAAAATATCCAGTCTACAATGATAGATTATTAATTTTTCAAAAAAGAATATTTTTATGTTAATGATATCGAAAACCAACTATATTTGTACTGCTTTATTTCAATGAATTTCAATATATTATAATGTTTGGTCATATTCATCTTTAAAGCAGAGGAATTCAAAACCAACGAAAAATTTTTGTCTTTTCTATTTTTTATGGCCAAAAAAGCTTTTTTTTCGAACAAAATAATTTTTTCTCGATTCTTTGGAGACTATGTGAAATTGAAAATCGAAATATTTATAGATATCGCAAATATTTTTTAATTGACGTATATGCGGGTGTTATTAGACTTTTGTTTCTAAAATGACAGTAGAAATATTAAAAGTATCTCAATGAAAATTGTAATTTTGTGAAAAATGTCCATAAAAATTGTTTGTGTTGATTTCATTAAGCAGAATGACACGATATGCTCAAAACACGTGTACACGGACACAAAATTTTTGTTTTTATACACTCCACGAGAGTATTATGTCTTTGTGCATTTGTTTGTAACGCCCAAAAGGAAACGAGTTAGACCCATCGTTTATTATACAGATCGGCTTAGAATCACTTTCTGAGTCGATTTAGCAATGTCCGTCTGTCCGTCTGTCTGTCCGTATGTCTGTCCGTCTGTCTGTCTGTCTGTCCATCTTTTGTTGTAATCAAATTACAGGTCGCAATTATAGTCCGATCTTCACAAAAATTGGCACAAGTAAGTTTTATGGATCAAGGACGAACGCTATTTAATTTGAGGTAAATCGGTTCAGATTTAGATATAGCCCCCATATAAATGTCGCTCCCGATTTGACTTTTTCCGCTCTAGAAACAACATATTGTACCGGGTTTTCTTTAAATTTGGCATAACATCTTGTAATCCGACTGGAAACAACTATGCCGAAATTGGGTAAGATCGGTTCAGATTTAGATATAGCCCCCATACAAATGTCGCTCCCAATTTGACATTTTCCGCTCTAGAAACCATATATTGTACGCGATTTTCTTTAAATTTGGCACAACATCTTAACAGTTTTTCTTCAAAATTGGCAAAACATCTTATAGTTCAACTAGAAACACCTGTGGTAAAAATGGGCCAGATCGGTTCAGATTTATATATAGCTGCCACACAAATTTCTCTCCCGATTTCACTTTTTCCACTCTATAAACTCTATATTTTAACAGATTTCTTTTAAATCTTTCAAAATATCTTATATTTCAACTAGAAACATCCTTGGAGAAAATGGGTCAGATCGGTTCAGATTTACATATAGATCCAATACAAATTTCGCTCCCGGATAGACTTTTTCCGCCCCAGAAACCACAAATTTTATATATTTTTTTATATTATATTTGAACTGGAAGAACTTATTTTGAAAGTTATTCACTTTATTCCATGTTTGGATATAGCCCCGATACAAATATTCTTTTCGATTTGACAAATTGGACCATGACATATTAGCCTATGATAAGGAAACATACAAAAATTCTTCCCGTTTTCAATTTTTACCGAGTTGAAATGTATTCGGATAGAAAGTGGAGTGTATCGTATAGTCGGCCCCGCCCGACTTTAGCCTTTCCTTACTGGTTGTAATTAAAAAAATTATTTTATACCCTACACCACTTCGTGGTCTAGGGTATTATAAGTTAGTTTCGCGCCAAATGTTTGTAACACCAAGAAATAATCGAGGTAGACCCACCTTTAAGTATACCGATCGGCTTAGAATCACCCGCTGAGTCGATTTAACGATGTCTGTCTGTCCGTCCGTCCGTCCGTCCGTCCGTCCGTCCGTCCGTCCGTCCGTCCGTCCGTCCGTCTGTCCGTCTGCTGGCCATCTAAGCTTGTTCGCACTCTACAGGTCGCAATTGTTGTCCGATTGTCATGAAACTTGGCAGAAGTTATTTTTTCTGGCCAGGGACCATTGGTATTGAACTTGGAGGAAATCGGTTCAGATTTAGATATAGCCCCCATACAAATGTCGCTCCCTATTTCACTTTTTCCGCTTTAGAAACCACATATTGTACCCGATTTTCTTTAAAATTGGCACAACATCTTGTAATCCAACTAGAAACACGTATGCAAAAATTGGGTAAGATCGGTTCAGATTTAGATATAGCCCCCATACAAATGTCGCTCCCGATTTGACATTTTCCGCTCTAGAAACTTCATATTGACCCGATTTTCTTTAAATTTAGCAGAATATCTTATAATCCAACTAAAAAATCTATGGTGAAAGTGAGTAAGATCAGTTCAGATTTAGATATAGCCCTCATACAAATGTTGCTCCCGAATGTTTAACCGATTTTGGGTCAAACTTTACATATTATATTTCACCAATAAACAGACATGGTGAAAGCGCGTCACATCGTTCCTGGTTTCAATACACCCCCATACAAATGTCCTTTCCGATTTAACATTTTTTGTCAAACACATACATTTACAGGATGCAAAAATCCTTCCCGATTTAAATTTTTACCGAATTGAATTGCAATGAGAATTGTTTGGGTGATGCCTGTATGTCCATACTTTGGTATGACTTTGGTTAACTACTTTATAATTTGCATTTGTCTGTCGGACAATTGGATCAATTATCATATTATTTACCATATTCGTTAAATTTGACTAAAGATGAATTTATAGCATATAAATTATTTGAATATAATTTGTATGAACTTTATAAAATTGCTCCCATGAAATACCTGGTTTTTTCTGAAAAAATCCATATTTTGAATTTTTCTGAAAAATCCATATTTAAAAAAAATCCATATTGAAAATTTCCTTCGTAAGGAGAAGAAACTTGATCGAAGTAACTGGAAATCGAAAATATTACATTCAAAAACACCTAAAATTTACCAATATAGTTCCCTTGCACAGTAGCTGTTGCTAGAGTAGAAAATTTCATTTGGATGATTTGACATTTATTTTTGAGCATAATTTCATTTCATTTCAATTTTATTTTGTTTGTTTTAAAGTTGAAACTAAATTTTAAAAATCGAATATATAAGGAAAAATCAGCAATAATATTCCATAAACTCTCATTGGCATACTAAAAACCACTTAGTAATTTCTTATTAAATCAATGTGATCAGTATTAACAGAGCAGCCATAATTAGCAACCAAACGTTATAGGTGACGATTTTTGTGATATCCTTATAGTTCAACATTTGACTCACATTGCACACAAAAAAAAAGAACTGAAACAAGTCCTCATTTTAGCTAACGACATAAGTGTGATAGCACACAAAATATAAGATAAAGGCATATGACAAATGTATGCTATTAACGATGATTATTACGAGAATGACAATGCCGTGAAATGACCCCTTTAAAAAGTGCTTATTTAAAGTCAGTCAAGGAATGAAGACGTGGGCGAGACCAGACATCATAATTCGTATGACACTATAAATAAAACCTAATGTTGACACCACACATAAGGATAGTATTTGTTGCGGTTTATTATTAATTTGTTTGCTTCTCTAAAGGATGGATGCTTACGATTCAAAGCATGCCGAAGATGTCAACGTGTGAAATATAATGACTTTGGGAAGGGGCTGACTGCTACACTTAACACTCCTAAAAAGTAAAAAACACGAAAAATCATTAAAAGAATCTAAGAATCCTTAAGCGCAGGCGAATTGTGAAATATAATAAATTGGGATACAGAAGGAAATGAAAAAGCACATTTGGAATGCTAGAAACTATACAGCTATCATATGCAATAACCCAACAAAAATGAATAAATTTTCAACTATCGAATGCTATCTATTTAATAATTCTAATGTTATGTATATTATTTAAAAGTATTTTTATTAAAAAAGTAGCGTTCGTCCTTGATCCACAAAAATTACTTGTGTCAATTTTTGCTAAGATCGTACTATAATTGCAACCTGTAATTTGATAACAACAATAGATGGACAGACAGACGGACATTGCTAAATCGACTCAGAAAGTGATTATACGCCGATCTGTAAAATAAACGGTGGGTCTAACTCGTTTCCTTTTGGGTTTTACAAACAAATGCACAAAGACATAATACTTTCGTGGAGTGTGTAAAAATGTCAAGAAATTTTTAGCAGATTGTAATATAATGTCATTCTAAAAATATTACATTTTAACCCAGCAAAAACTGTCATTATAAAGTAATGTGGAGAATAAGGCAAAACCAAAAACGTTCACTACTTATTTTTCGAACCGTTTCTAATTATTTTTATAAAGGGATTGTAAAAAAAATAGTACTTCCACGCACGCTTACAAAAAGTTGAGAAATAAGTACTTCCACGCACGCTTACAAAAAGTTAATATATAAGTACTGGTTGGTAAGTATGTTGGTTGACGGCGTTGTGTGTTGTGGTTGGTGGTTTGAACAAACACAGCAAAACATTTCTCGCAACTTCAATTTATTGCTACTTCATTATATTTCAAAATTTGTATGATGAACAACCACATCTCGGCTAGCGAAAGTATACACAAAAATGTCGTTTTGTTGTCGTAACAAAAGGTACGGAACAATTCCAATCTGCAAAGAAATAACTCGCATTCCGCGTAACATGTGCACACTTCGATTGACCAGAAGCAACTATATTTTCTTCATCAATCGAAAATATGTTCCAGTGACGGTCGCGGCAACATCGAAATGGCTATATGACAAAGCTACACTCAACTCTATGTGTAGCAAAACATGGATGCGTTGTTACCAATACTACTTTTTTTAAGCCATTATAAGGAGTCCATTATTTCATACTTCAAAAGAATGCAAGGATTAATGGGCTGTCATTACTAGGTAATGCAAATAATAATGAGGTGGCATTACCGTGTTTTTGCTGGGAAGTTCTCAAGCTATTAACAAGTAAGGAAAGGCTAAAGTCGGACGGGCCGACTATATAATACCCTACACCACTCCCTGCATATATACATCGCTTTGATTACTAAACCCAGGTATTCCATGGAAGCAATTTTACGTAGTTCATATAAATTATACAGTTACTATCAATTCATCTTTAATCAAATTTAATGAATATGGTAAATAATAAAGTAATTGATCCAATTTTCCGAGTAAAGTAAATATAACATGATGTGGAAAACTTGATCAAGACCCATAGGTTTTTTTAGTTGGATTTTTAGATGTTGTGCCAATTTTATAGAAAATCGGGTACAATATGTGGTTTCTAAAGCGGAAATAGTGAAATCGGGAGCGACATTTGTATGGGGGCTATATATAAATCTGAACCGATCTTACCCACTTTCAGCACAGGTGTTTCTACTTCGATTATAAAATGGTGTGCCAATTTTAAAGAATATCGGGTACAATATGTAGATTTTAGAGCGGAAAAACTCAAATCGGGAGCGACATTTGTATGGGGGCTATATCTAAATCTGAACCGATCATATCCACTTTCAGCATAGGTGTTTCTAGTTCGATTATAAAATGGTGTCCCAAATTTAAAGAAAATCGGGTACAATATGTGGTTTCTAAAGCGGAAAAAGTGAAACCGGGAGCGACATTTGTATGGGGGCTATATCTAAATCTGAACCGATCTTACCCACTTTCAGCATATATGTTTCTAGTTCGATTATAAAATATTGTGCCAAATTTAAAGAAAATCGGGTACAATATATGGTTTCTAAAGCGGAAAAGTGAAATCGGGAGCGACATTTGTATGGGGGCTATATCTAAATCTGAACCGATCTTACCCACTTTCAGCATATATGTTTCTAGTTCGATTATAAAATATTGTGCCAAATTTAAAGAAAATCGGGTACAATATGTGGTTTCTAAAGCGGAAAAGTGAAATCGGGAGCGACATTTGTATGGGGGCTATATCTACATCTGAACCGATCTTATCCACTTTCAGCATATGTGTTTCTAGTTCGATTATAAAATGATGTGTCAAATTTAAAGAAAACCGGGTACAATATGTGGTTTCTGAAGCGGAAAAAGTGAAATCGGGAGCGACATTTGTAAACCGGCTTTCGCCACAGGTAGTTTGATTATAAGGTGTTAAGCCAAATTTGAAGAAAATCTGGTACTATATGTGCTTCATAGGGCGGAAAAAGTCAAATCGGGAGCGACATTTGTATGGGGCTATATCTAAATCTGAACCGATGGTCCTTGGCCAGAAAAAATAACTACTGCCAAGTTTCATGACAATCGGACAACAATTGCGATCTGTAGAGTGCGAACAAGCTTAGATGGACAGCAGACGGACAGACGGACGGACAGACAGACATCGTTAAATCGACTCAGCTGGTGATTCTAAGCCGATCGGTATACTTAGAGGTGGGTCCAGCTCGATTATTTCTTGGGGTTACAAACATTTGGCGCGAAACTAACTTATAATACCCTAGCCCACGAAGTGGTGTAGGGTATAACAATATATGATATATAATACCCTACACCACTCCCTGCATATGTACCTCGCTTTGATTACTAAACCCAGGTATTTCATGGGAGCAATTTTATGTAGCTCATATAAATTATACAGTTACTATAAATTTATTTAACGTATATGGTTAATAATATGGTAATTGATCCAATTATCCGACAGACGAATACATATTATACAGTAGTAATAGGATGAATCGGACCGACATTTCAAAAGGGGGCCTATAACAACATTTTGGGCCTGGTCCAAAACATGGGCCTATATATTTCTCATTCACGGTAGGTATTCCTAGTTGAAAAATATCATGATCTGCAAAATTTGATGAAGATACGATGTAAGATGTAGTTTCTAGAGCTGTAATAGATCAGATTGGGCCCCATTTGGCTTATACCAAAGTATTGACATATGGGCATCTCCCAAACAAGTAAGGAAAGGCTAAAGACGGACGGACTTTCTATCTCATTACAATTCAATTCGGTAGAAAATTGAAATCGGGAAGGATTTTTACATTCTGTAAACGTATGTGTTTGACAACAAATTTTAATTCGGAAAGGACATTTGTATGGGGGTGCCAATTTTACGGGTACAATATGTAGATTTTAGAGCGGAAAAACTCAAATCGGGAGCGACATTTGTATGGGGGCTATATCTAAATCTGAACCGATCATATCCACTTTCAGCATAGGTGTTTCTAGTTCGATTATAAAATGGTGTCCCAAATTTAAAGAAAATCGGGTACAATATGTGGTTTCTAAAGCGGAAAAAGTGAAACCGGGAGCGACATTTGTATGGGGGCTATATCTAAATCTGAACCGATCTTACCCACTTTCAGCATATATGTTTCTAGTTCGATTATAAAATATTGTGCCAAATTTAAAGAAAATCGGATACAATATGTGGTTTCAAAAGCGAAAAAGTGAAATCGGGAGCGACATTTGGGGGCTATATCTACATCTGAACCGATCTTATCCACTTTCAGCATATGTGTTTCTAGTTCGATTATAAAATGATGTGTCAAATTTAAAGAAAACCGGGTACAATATGTGGTTTCTGAAGCGGAAAATGTGAAATCGGGAGCGACATTTGTAAAGGGGCTATATCTAAATCTGAACCAATCTAACCGGCTTTCGCCACAGGTAGTTTGATTATAAGGTGTTAAGCCAAATTTGAAGAAAATCTGGTACTATATGTGCTTCATAGGGCGGAAAAAGTCAAATCGGGAGCGACATTTGTATGGGGCTATATCTAAATCTGAACCGATGGTCCTTGGCCAGAAAAAATAACTACTGCCAAGTTTCATGACAATCGGACAACAATTGCGATCTGTAGAAGCTTAGATGGACAGCAGACGGACAGACGGACGGACAGACAGACATCGTTAAATCGACTCAGCTGGTGATTCTAAGCCGATCGGTATACTTAGAGGTGGGGTCCAGCTCGATTATTTCTTGGGGTTACAAACATTTGGCGCGAAACTAACTTATAATACCCTAGCCCACGAAGTGGTGTAGGGTATAACAAAATATGATATATAATACCCTACACTACTCCCTGCATATGTACGTCGCTTTGATTACTAAACCCAGGTATTTCATGGGAGCAATTTTATGTAGCTCATATAAATTATACAGTTACTATAAATTTATTTAACGTATATGGTTAATAATATGGTAATTGATCCAATTATCCGACAGACGACTACATATTATACAGTAGTAATAGGATGAATCGGACCGACATTTCAAAAGGGGGCCTATAACAACATTTTGGGCCTGGTCCAAAACATGGGCCTATATATTTCTCATTCACGGTAGGTATTCCTAGTTGAAAAATATCATGATCTGCAAAATTTGATGAAGATACGATGTAAGATGTAGTTTCTAGAGCTGTAATAGATCAGATTGGGCCCCATTTGGCTTATACCAAAGTATGGACATATGGGCATCTCCCAAACAAGTAAGGAAATGCTAAAGACGGACGGACTTTCTATCTCATTACAATTCAATTCGGTAGAAAATTGAAATCGGGAAGGATTTTTACATCCTGTAAACGTATGTGTTTGACAACAAATTTTAATTTTAATGTGTTTGACAAAAATTAATTTGACATTTTCCGCTCTAGGAACGACATATTGTACCCGATTTTCTTTAAAGTTGACACAACATCTTACAATCCAACTAGAAACTCATATGCAGAAATTAGGTAAGATCGGTTCAGATTTAGATATAGCCCCCATACAAATGTCGCTCCCGATTTAACATTTCCGCTCTAGAAACCACATATTGTACCCGATATTCTATAAATTTGGCACAACATCTTATAATCCAACTAGAAACACCTATGCAAAAATTGGGTAAGATCGGTTCAGATTTAGATATAGCCCCCATACAAATGTCGCTCCCGATTTGACATTTTTCGCTCTAGAAACGGCATATTATTGTACCCGATTTTCTTTAAAATTGGCACAACATTTTATAATTAAACTAGAAACACCTATACTGAAAGTGGGTAAGATCGGTTCAGAATTAGATATAGCCCCCATACTAATGTCGCTCCCGATTTGACATTTTGCCGCTTTAGAAACCACATATTGTACTCGTTTTGCATTAAATTTGGCACAACAGCTTATAATCCAAGTAAAGAACCTATGGTGAAAGTGGCTAAGATCGGTTCAGATTTAGATATAGCCCAAATACAAATGTTGCTCCCAAATGTTTAACCGATTTTGCCCAAACTATACATATTATATTTCACCTATTTCGTTTCAGATTTCAATATACCCCCAAACAAATGTCCTTTCCGATTTAACATTTTTTGTCAAACAATACATTTACAGGATACAAAAATCCTTCCCTTTTTCACTTTTTCACCGAATTAAATTGTATTCGGATTGAAAGTGGAGTGTATTGTAGAGTCGGCCCCGCCCGACTTTAGCCTTTCCTTACTTGTTTTTTGTTGCATAGTGTCATCTTTGACGTTAAAGAGAAGCTGCCCGGCGGTTCTGCTGGTAATGTGGCCATTGACAATTTATCATGGCATAATGTATTGTTATGCAAGTGGGAAATACTATTGATGCAGACAATCCATTTCCATGTGGTGCAGTCTAACGTTGGTTGGCTAATATTGGCATATCAGCCTGGTATGCGCGACCTATATGAGCCTCTTCAAAAATAAGGTCTGAAGTACCAGTACCAAAATATCTTAGTAACCACCACCAATATATTCATAGGACTAAGTTATACTAAGAAGTATTTAAATGACTTATTGAGTCTAAAAATTCAAATTCGTGCTGTAAGCTCTGAATTTTATTGTTCTAACTGCTTGGTGCGGTTGGCACCCTTTCGTTCCACCCTAAACTAAGAACATTTAAAAATCCATTTATTGTCTTCCTGGAACGCAGTGCTATGAGGTGTGCCAATTTACACATGTTCATATAGCAAGCTACTCTTGAACTTTTCATATTAGCACAATTTTTTTGCTGCGAACGGAAAGCAGCACTCTTTGCATGAGGTATTTATGGCCTAAACATATTTCCGTTTCTTCATGATACGGTAATTACAATCCAAATTCGTTGCACGCGAATGTATGTTAAAGCGGCAGGAGAAACGTGGAACGTTTGATGATGTGGTTCATTTTGGGTTGATATGATTTACGAGTCACCAACACCTTGACGTCCTAAATACACAATGAACAAATAAAATGTTGGTAAGTATCTAGTTTTACTCTACTACTGTTACTCAATCTAATGTGAAAACTTAAGCGTTGTCACAATTATATGAACGTGTTGAAGTACGGAGTGAGAACAGTTTAGAAAGTATATTGCACCTGCGGTTCTGTGGGGTTGGGTAGATAATTTATTTCCAGGTATTATAAAAATCTGTGAAACAATGAAGCATGAAAGACATTCCTATGCCAAATATTTCGGCATTTTTTCGTTGTAACATTATATGCGGAAAGGAAGGGATAGGAGCATTAAAAGGGAAGGAAGGAATGAAAAATCATCCACTCCAATATTGGTGAAATTTGGCACATATATTCCACTTGTTCTAGTAATAGTATTTACTGTTGGTTGTTATATGCATTTTACGGTGGTCCAAAGTATATAATCTTTCACATTTATGTAAAGAGTTATCTTCGGAAGGCATCTTCTGATTTTAATGCAAGGTTTTCAACTCCTCAACGAAGCTTTCTCTTCACAAAAACTTCCAAGAATATATACAAATATATATATATAAAATTATTCAAAGTTTGGTGAAATACGATACGATAGATATAATGCGACAAAGGCAGGATTTCGTTGAATTTAAAAATTACAAACTTATCATTATTAAAATATTATCGTTTTTTTTTTTTGCTAAAAAATGCATGGAAAATATGAACATTAGACCGAAAAAGTTGCTGTTTTCCTCATACTCCGAAAAATAGCATTCCTAACTCTGAGCAAACTCCACACTAAATTGTAGTTCAACAATTTTACTCCACTTAATTTCCTTAAAAGCATGGTTACATCTAAAAGTTTTTCTAGTTGAAATATAATGTATTTTTACACATTTTTAGAGTTTCAAGAGTGGAAAAAGTCAAATCGGAAGTGCCATTTCTATGAGCCTTATACAGACCCACTTTCACCAAATTGTTTCCAGTTGAATAAAAGTTGCTATGGGAAATTTGAAAAATTCGATTAAAATATGTAGTTTCTAGAGCGCAAAAAGTTAAGTGGAGACCGAAATTTGTATGTGAGCTATATCTGAACCGATCTGACCCATTTTCACCACAGATGTTTCTAGTTCAAATATAAGGTTTTGTGCCAAATATTTGGTTTCTAGAAGGGGAAAAGTTAATTCGGGAGGAAAATTTGTATGGGAGCTATATCTAAATCTGAACCGATCTGAATCACTTTTCTAGTTAAAATTTTTTCAAATATGAGATCTCTATAGCCCAAAAAGTTAAATGGAGAACGAAATTTGTATGGGAGCAATATCTGAATCTGAACCGATCTGGCCCAATTTCATCAAAAAATTTGTATGGGAGCTATATCTAAATCTGAACCGATCTGAATCACTTTTCTAGTTAAAATTTTTTCAAATATGAGATCTCTATAGCCCAAAAAGTTAAATGGAGAACGAAATTTGTATGGGAGCAATATCTGAATCTGAACCGATCTGGCCCAATTTCATCACAGTTGTTTCAAGGTACTATGCCTTTTTGAATTACCAAGTACTATGCCTTTGAAGCAAATTGAATTTAAAGCAAATCTACACCATTTCCAAGTGTAATTCAGAAAAGATCAATTGTAATTCAGAACTCGTCAATTGAAATTCAGAAATTCCATTTGAAATTCAGAACTCATCACTTGATATTCAGAAATACAAACAAATGTACAAAGACCTAATACCCTAATGGAGGGTATAAACATCATTTACTAGAAATAGTGTAGTAAATTTACTCGAAAACCTTTCTTTGGATCTAATAAAAAATTCTTACTATTGCGTAAACTCCTACTTGCGTGGAAGAAAATTTCCAATGTTTTAAGTAAGAAACAAGTAAAAACGGCGTTAAGTTCGGCCGGACCGAACTTTATATAGCCTCCACCATGGACTGTATTCCACACAGGATGTCGATTTTCGCAGAAGTGCAGTAATACTACAGGAAAATATAAATTTTTTAATATATAGGTAGATAGTGGGTGCTACAGTTGGTTGTATCATTTTATTTTAATTCCAAAAGTAAAATTTTTTGAAAATCCATTATCAGACTGTACGTCTGTTGCAAACTAACCTAACTTCATGATTCAACCAATTATTACCGTAAAAGAAAAAGTACGAATTTGGAAAAAACTTTTTATTTTGCTTGCCTATGACGTCAGAGGAATGTATACACCGAATTCCATGATTCCAGCTGCGCCCGTTTGGTTGGTACCATTTTTACCCCCTTACCCCAATTAGAATTGCATCATTCTAGCTGTAGTCGTTTAGTTGGTACTATTTTTATCCATCTGTTCAATTGTATCCCTTGCAAGTACGAATTTCGAAAAATCCGTTTATTTTCCGTGTCTACGCAGTCAGAGGAATGTATACTCCGAATTGCATGACTCTAGCTGCGGTCATTTGGTTGGTACTATTTGTATCCCCTTCTTCCATTTTGACCCCAAAAAGTACGAATTTCGAAAAATTCGTCTATTTTCCGTGTCTACGCAATCAGAGGAATGTATACTCCGAATTTGATTACTCTAGCCGCGGTCTTTTGATTGGTACTATTTGTATCCCCTTTTTCCATTTTAACTCCAAAAAGTACGAATTTCGAAAAATCTGTTTATTCTAAGTGTCTACGCAATCAGAGAAATGCATACACCGAATTTCATTATTCTAGGTGTAGCCGTTTGGTTGGTACCATTTTTATCCCTCCGTACCCATTGTATCCCTTGAAAGTACGAATTTGGAAAAAAAAAATATTTTTCATGTCTACGTAGTCAAAAGAATGTATACTCAGAATTTCATGACTATAGTTGCGGTCATTTGGTTGGTACTATTTTTATCCCCTTTTTATACACTCCACGAGAGTATTATGTCTTTGTGCATTTGTTTGTAACACCCAAAAGGAAGCGAGATAGACCCATTGTTAATTATATCGATCGACTTAGAATCACTTTTTGAATCGATTTAACGATGTCCGTCCGCCCGTACGTCCGTCTGTACATCTATTCTTGTAATCAAAGTACAGGTCGCAATTGTAGCCAGAACCAAATGAAACTTTGCACAACAAAGTTTTTCGGGATAAGGACGAATGCTATTTGATTTGAAGAAAATCGGTTCAGATTTAGATATAGCCCCCATACGAATTTCACTCCCGATTTGACTCTTTTCCCGCTAGATACCACATATTAAAACAGATTTTCCTCAAACTTTGCAAAACATTTTATATTTCAACTAGAAACACCTATGGTGAAAATTGGTCAGATCGGTTCAGATTTAGATATAGCCCCCATACGAATTTCACTCCCGATTTCACTTTTTCTGCTGTAGAAACCATATGTTTTGACAGATGTGCTTCAAAATTGGCAAAACATCTTATATTTCAACTAGAAACACCCATGAAACAGACCAAATGAGTCAGATCGGTTCAGATTTATATATAGCTCCTATACAAATTTCGCTCCCGACTTGATTTTCCGCCCCAGAAACCACGTATTTTCATCGAATTACTTAAAATTGAGAACTGGAAGATCCTATTGTGAAATGGGTCACTTCATTCCATGTTTGGATATAGCCGTGATACAAATATTCTTTTCGATTTGACAAATTGAACCAGGACATATTAGCCTATAATTAGCAAACATACAAAAATTCTTCCCTTTTTCACTTTTTTCCATGCTTTATATAAGGTTACTTTCTATGTGTGCCACAAAATTTGAAATCAATTTTTGAAAGCTTTTTTCTCAACCAATTTTGCTCAAATTTTGCACACTTAATCATTTTCGGTGACAATACAAGGAAATGGAAAAATTTGACCAATTCGACAAAGGGGCGTGGCACCTCCCATACGAAGTTAAAACCTATTATTGAATATTGTCAGTTCTATGACACCTAGAATGCTGAAATTTTGTGTAAGTGCATCTAGCATCAATTCGCATAGTTGTGCCAAAAATGGGCGGTATTGGAAAAGTGGGCGTGGCATCTCCCATACGAAGTTAAAACCTATTATTGAATATTGTCAGTTCTATGACACCTAGAGTGCTGAAATTTTGTGTAAGTGCATATACCATCAATGTGCATAGTTGTGCCAAAAAGGGGCGGTATTGGAAAAGTGGGCGTGGCACCTCCCATACGAAGTTAAAACCTATTATCGAATATTGTCAGTTCTATGACACCTAGAGTGCTGTAATTTTGTGTAAGTGCATCTAGCATCAATGTGCATAGTTGTGCCAAAAATGGGCGGTATTGGAAAAGTGGGCGTGGAACCTCCCATACGAAGTTAAAACCTATTATTGAATATTGTCAGTTCTATGACACCTAGAGTGCTGAAATTTTGTGTAAGTGCATCTAGCATCAATTCGCATAGTTGTGCCAAAAATGGGCGGTATTGGAAAAGTGGGCGTGGCATCTCCCATACGAAGTTAAAACCTATTATTGAATATTGTCAGTTCTATGACACCTAGAGTGTTGAAATTTTGTGTAAGTGCATCTAGCATCAATTCGCATAGTTGTGCCAAAAAGGGGCGGTATTGGAAAAGTGGGCGTGGCACCTCCCATACGAAGTTAAAACCTATTATTGAATATAGTCAGTTCTATGACACCTAGAGTGCTGTAATTTTGTGTAATTGCATCTAGCATCAATGTGCATAGTTGTGCCAAAAATGGGCGGTATTGGAAAAGTGGGCGTGGCACCTCCCATACGAAGTTAAAACCTATTATTGAATATTGTCAGTTCTATGACACCTAGAGTGCTGTAATTTTGTGTAAGTGCATCTAGCATCAATGTGCATAGTTGTGCCAAAAAGGGGCGGTATTGGAAAAGTGGGCGTGGCACCTCCCATACGAAGTTAAAACCTATTATCGAATATTGTCAGTTCTATGACACCTAGAGTGCTGTAATTTTGTGTAAGTGCATCTAGCATCAATGTGCGTAGTTGCGCCTAAAATGGGCGGTAATGCAAAAGTGGGCGTGGCACCTCCCATATGAAGTTAAAACCAAAATTACACCTACTGTAATTTTGTGTAAGTGCATCTAGCATTAATGTGCGTAGTTGTGACAAAAATGGGCGGTAATGGAAATGTGGGCGTGGCACCTCCCATACGAAGTTAAAACCCATTTTCGAATATATGCCGTTCTATGGCAGATAAAAAACTGAAATTTTGCAGTAATTTTTCCTTCTACAAAAGATAACTAAAAAAGAATTTCTAGGCCCAATAGAATTCTGCTTGCATAAAGCATGGATTTAAAAAAAAAAAAAAATTTTTTGATTTACTAGTTCCGAATTGAATTGTATTCTGATAGAAAGTGGAGTGTATCATATAGTCGGCCCCGCCCAACTTTAGCCTTTCCTTACTGGTTCTATTTTGACCCCAAAAAGTAAGAATTTCGAAAAATCAGTTTAGTTTCCGTGTCTACACAGTCAGAGGAATTTATACTCCGAATTTCATGACTCTAGCCGCGGTCTTTTGATTGGTACTATTTGTATCGCCTTTTTTCCTTTTAACCCCAAAAAGTACGAATTTTAAAAAATCCGTATATTTTACTTGTCTGTGCAATCAGAGGAATGTATACACTGAATTTCATTATTCTAGGTACATCCGTGTGGTTGGTAACATTTTTATCCCTCTATTCCCATTTTATCCCTTAAAAGTACGAATTTGGAAAAATACTTTTATATTATGTATCTACTCAATTAGAGGAATGTACACACCGAATTTCGTGTTTCTAGCTGTTGTCGTTTAATATGTACCATTTTTATCCCTTTTTGCCCCATTTCACCCCCTACAAATAAGAATCACTTTATGGTGCACGTTTTTGCTATAAGGGGAGTGCGCATACCACATATCAAACAAATATAAACAGACATATTTAAAAGCAAGTAAGGAAAGGCTAAAGTCGGGCGGGGCCGACTCTATGATACACTCCACTTTCAATCCGAATACAATTCAATTCGGTGAAAAAGTGAAAACGGGAAGGATTCTTGTATCCTGTAAATGTATTTGTTTAACTAAAAATTTTGTATCGGAAAGGACATTTGTATGAGGATATATTGAAACCTGGAACGAAATAGGTGAAATATAAAATGTATAGTTTGGCCAAAATCGGTTAAACTTATGGGAACAATATTTGAATTTGGGCTATATTTAAATCTGAACCGATCTTACCCACTTTCACCATAGATTTGTTTAGTTAGATTATAAGAAAGAAAATCGAGCACAATATGTGGCTTTTAAAGCGGCAAAAGTCAAATCGGGAGCGACATTTGTTTGGGGCTATATCTAAATCTGAACCGATCTTACCCAATTTCTGCATAGTGTTTCTAGATGGATTATATGATGTTGTCCCAAATTTAAAGAAAATCGGGTACAATATATGGTTTTAGAGCGCGAAATTCAAATCGGGAGCGACATTTGTATGGGGCCTATATCTAAATCTGAACCGATCTAGCCCGCTTTAGCCACAGGTGTTTCTAGTTAGATTATAAGATGTTGTGCCAAATTTATAGAAAATCGATTAGAATATGTGGCAATTAAAGCGGAAAAGTCAAATCGTGAGCGACATTTATATGGGGGCTATATCTAAATCTGAACCGATCTTACTCAATTTCTGCATAGGTATTTCTAGTAAGATTATAAGATGTTGTGCCAAATTTAAAGAAAATCGAGTACAATATGTGGGTGGTTTCTACAGAGGAAAATGTCAAATCGGGAACGACATTTGTATGGGGGCTATATCTAAGTCTGAACCGATTTGACCTATTTTCACCATAGATGTTCTTAGTTCAATTATAAGATGTTTTGCCAAATCTGAAGACAATCTGATACAATATTTGGTTTCTAGAGCGGAAAAAGTCAAATCGGGAGCGAAATTTGTATGGGAGCTATATATAAATCTGAACCGATCTGACCGATATTTACCATGGGTGTTTCTAGTGGAAATATAAGATGTTTTACCAAATCTGAAGACAATCTGATACATTATGTGGTCTCTAGAGCGGAAAAAGTCAAATCGGGAGAGAAATTTGTATGGGAGCTATATATAAATCTGAACCGATCTAACACATTTTTACCACATGTGTTTCTAGTTACAATATAAGATGTTTTGCCAATTTTAAAGAAAATCTGTTGTAATATGTGGTATCTAAAGTGAAAAGAGTCAAATCGGGAGTGAAATTCGTATGGGGGCTATATCTAAATCTGAACCGATTTTCTTCAAATTAAATAGCGTTCGTTCATATGCCGAAAAACATCGTTCTGCAAAGTTTCATTTGGTTCTTCTACAATTGCGACCTGTATCGTGATTACAAGAATAGATGGACGGACGGACAGACAGACAGACAGACAGACAGACAGACAGACGGACATTGCTAAATCGACTCAGAAAGTGATTCTAAGACGATCGGTATAATTAACAATGGGTCTATCTCGTTTCCTTTTGGGTGTTACAAACAAATGCACAAAGACATAATACTCTCGTGGAGTGTATAAACATGCTTAAATACGCTAAAATATTAGGGATTATTATGGGTATTTTTAGTCCTTGTGAGGGAAAAAATTTTCCCTTTTGGCCGATTTCGCCCCGTTTCAATCCCAACCGATCTACGACTATAAGACGCATTTATGGAAAATTTGAACGTTGTAGCTCCTTTCGTTTAGATGCTAGCGTGCTTTCAACAGACGGTCGGACATGGCTAGATCGTCTTAGAATTTTATGGCGATCAAGAATATATATACTTTATAGGGTCTCAGGTCGATATTTCAAGGTATTACAAACGGAATGACAAAGTTAGTATACCCCCATCCTGGAGGTGGAGGTTATAAAAGAAAACTATGAAATGTTTTGTATGTTTTTTCCTAATGTGTTTACTAAAATTTATTGCGGGTTCTTCATACATTTAAGTATTAATGAACTTATCAAAAATTACTTTAAATTGTTTAGAAAATTCTTTAAAAAATAACTGCAACACGAAAAATATAACCATATACGAACACCTCTATTTTATAAAAGACAAAACATACCCGCATCGCCCAGTTTAGCCGAGTCAGTCCGACTACTGTGCGTATGAGTGATATTATACTTAATCAACAGTACGTATACGCTACCTACACACACTACGATGTAGGTAGCACTTCGACGACATTTGCGATTTTGACCCTGAAACCCAATATATGGGCCTGAGAAAATGATAATTTTGTGCAAAAATGACACCGAGCACCAAATCTTTGGCGCCCCATAAAAAAGTGCATGACTTTGAGCAAAACTGTGGAGACACGGGTCTTGTTTGGTCTTTAATCACGCAGTGGTGTCTGTATATGGTTATATTTTCATGACTTAAAAAATAGGCAGAGTGATACTAATCTAAGAAGCAATTCTCGTTCGTTTCCTCACTTATTTCTTAAATACTTGCCTTCGCAGAAATCTTGAAGTAAAGTTCAAATATTTATGGAAGAGGTATCATGAAACTTTTGAGAAATATTTCATTTTGTACTTTTTTGTATCAGTTTTGTACACTCTGAAGCTAAATCATTGGTTTGAATTATTTTTAGATTACTTGAATTTATTTTAAGTTCACTTTCTTATCAAGTTAAATTTTCATCAATTTAAGTAAATATTTACTTATTTTGACGAAAAACTCAGCAAAATTGTCTCCACTTGGTTTAGTAAAAATTTACTATGTTTTAGTAATTTCATATAAATTTTATATAAACTAATTTTGCACCAAAAAAATGGTGCAAACAGCTGATGCACAGACGAAGAAACGAGCATATAAATTCTTTATTTCAATTAAAAAATTAATGAAACAACCATTGAATTTATTAATATATTGATTAAATATCTTTACAGAAATTAAGTATACTTTCCACTAAGTTATGTATTTGTGTATTTGTTTGTAAAGTCCAAAATGCAAATGAGAGGGACACATAGTTTATTGTTATCGATTTGGCCATGTCCTTCTATTTTTGTAATGAAGGTATAGGCTTCAACTATTGTCCGATTCCAACGAAACTTTGCTAAAAGATTTTTGCACTTCAAGGAGGAATGCTATTTTATTTAAATACAATCGGTTCATATTTATATGTCGCTCCAATATAAATGTCCCTCCCACTTTTCTTCTTTACATTCATGAAGTGGCATATTGCATCCCCTTTCGAACATATGCACAAACAGTTCCGGAACTATTAGTCAGGTTGATAGATAAAGTTAAACATACTTGAATGTTGCTTCAAATATCCTTTTCAAATAACGACAAATTTACTAAAATATAGAAATATTAAATTGTCAATAGTCAACTACACATTAAGTGCAATAAAAGGAAAAACTTTTATGCAAACCAAACATACTCGTCTATTTCAAATACTATCCAACTGTAGTAGAGCCCAGTCACTTACCCCGTTTTCAATTTTAGCTGTTACCAACGACAATTTTACCAACAAATTTCCATATCCCAACATCTGTCGTATTTGTCAAATTGACACAGACATTTGTATGTGTTTTACCGCAAACACCCAAATACATTCTTTCCCACAACTATCTACCCGACATCTGAGGATTCATGTATGTTGCTGTCGTTGTCATCCAGGGCACTTGATGTGCTTTGTGTTGGCCAGAATAATCAGGTTGTGGCATACGACAGACTCAACATTCTGCTCGTCATATTGCTTGCTGAGTTTACATTCCTGTGGAAGAAGATGATGAACATCCTAATCATTCCGTTTGATATGATGCACACAATTCTGCAAGATGTTTGTCATTCGAATTTTACATATGGAGTAGCAGGAAAGGTAAAGTGTCTTTTACCATGCATGTGAAAATTCGATTTTTCATCTTTTGATAATTAACATTTAACTTGGAATGAATACTAATGCAGCCATATCATAATTCAAAGTTATTCGAAAATTCTTAAGAGAAAGGTGAAGGGTGGAAAAATAAAACTCTATATGTGCAACGTTGAAGATGACAATACACGAACCCTTTTGGAAAAGTGCACGAGGAGAAAATAATATTAAAATAAATTATTCATACCGAATTCAAGTAAAAAGTTGTATCTGAAAGTGTGATAAATTCTTTGTTATGAGTTATTGAATAGAACACAACAAAAGCAATGGGATAAGAAAATGTATAAGGTGTCTTAAATGTTTAATTTGTGGTTGGAATGACTGGTACAAATGGTATGAATGACTAGTTTTGGTGTCAGAAGTACTGTTAATTTGATATCATCTCATAGATTAATGGTAGGAAGGCCAATTATCAAATTTAGCTATGTGATGGAAATGCATGTTATTGTTCTCTCTTTCTTTTAGAACAATTTGTGAGAGTTACAAACATTTATTAACTTCATTTATATTTTCAAATGCCAATTTTTATACCCTACACCACTTCGTGGACTAAAGAATTACACCAACAAATAATCGAGCTAGACCCACCTTTAGGTATACGGATCGGCTTAGAATCACCAGCTGAATTGATTTAACGATGTCTGTCTGTCCGTCCGTCCGTCCATCTGCTGTCCATCTGCTGTCCATCCAAGCTTGTTCGCACTCTACAGGTCGCAATTGTTGACTGATTATCATGAAATTTGACAGAAGTTACTTTTTTGAACCAAAGACGATCGGTATTGAATTTGGAGGATATCGGTTCAGATTTAGATATAGTCCCCATACAAATGTCGCTCCCGATTTGACTTTTTCCGCCCTATAAAGCACATATAGCACCCAATTTTCTTCAAATTTTGCATAACACCTTATAATCTAACTAGAAACGCCTATGGTGAAAGTGGGTAAGATCGGTTCAGATTTAGATATAGCCCCCATACAAATGTCGCTCCCGATCTGACTTTTTCCGCTCTAAAATCCACATATTTTTCCCGATTTTCTTTAAAATTGGCACAACATCTTATAATCGAACTAGAAACACCTATGGTGAAAGTGGGTAAGATCGGTTCAGATTTAGATATAACCCTCATACAAATGTTGCTCCTGAATGTTTAACCGATTTTGGCCAAACTTTACATATTATATTTCACCAATAAACATACATGGTGAAAGCGGGTCACATTGTTCCAGGTTTCAATATACCCCCATACAAAAGTCCTTTCCGATTTAACATTATTTGTTAAACACATATATTTACAGGATGCAAAAATCCTTCCTGATTTCACTTTTTTACCGAATTTAATTGTAATGAGATAGAAAGTCCGTCCGTCTTTAGTCCTTCCTAACTTGTTTGGGAGATGCCAATATGTCCATACTTTGGAATAACCCAAATGGGGCCCCATTCTGCTCTATTACAGCTCCAGAAAGTACATCTTACATCGAATCTTTATCAAATTGTGCAGATCATGATATTTTTCAACTATGAATATCTACCGTGAATGAGAAATATATAGGCCCATGTTTTGGACCAGGACCAAAATGTTGTTATAGGCCCCCTTTTGAAATGTCGGTGCAGATTTCTTTTTACCTTCACTTTTTTAAATTTTTCAAACTTCCCTTTGCACCTTTATATGTGTACTCCCATTTTTGAAATATAGGTCCAATCACACATAGGGACTGGTAAAATGATTTCGATTTTGGTCGAATATTGATTTTGGCGGTCAAAAAATCGTTTTTTGGAGTCGAAATATATATAGATTTGGCCAATTTCAAGCAAATTGTTTCGTTTCGATCTCAATTTCCCATACTAAGCCGAAATCTCGGTAATAACATGACAATTATTGGATTTTAATTTCAACAACATTTAGGGTATATTGGCGTAAACACCAGAGTTCAACATGCTAACTTATTATAACCTCACTCTACAGAGTAGGAGGATATATATCATTTGGGACAGAAAAAAGTGTAACACATTGAAGGAGTGACTTGAGACAAAAAGTATGTTTGGACCAATTCCGTTTCACTACTTTTTAAGACTTTTTAAGAGCCATGACCGTCCGTCTGTCTGGTGTACACGATAACTCTCGAAAGGAGTTATGGAATCAACTTTTACTATGCACATGGTAATATTTTTCCCCAACTTATTTTAACTTCGAAGATGGGCGAAATTACCACGCCCCTTCTGGAACCTCCCACACAAAAAGGCCATATTACTATGTTATATTAAAATCAATGTAGCTTTCAAACGGGTATTTGGAATTAACTATATTTTGGTATATGATAAAGTTTCTGTAAGCACTTTAAGCGTGCAATATATGACGGGTTTCGCCACGCCCATTCTGGTACCTCCCACACAAATCCCCCCAACCTACCTATAATTAAAGCTATTAAAATTGATAAACAGATGGTCGGAATACTCCGAAATTTAACCTTTGGCAATGCTTTTAGAGCCGTTTAGTACACTTCAAATATGGGCGATATTGCTACACCACTTCTAGTACCTCCCACACAAAATGGCATAAGCCTTGGTTAAAATAAAACCGTTACAACTTCGAATCGAATTTGACATTTGCAAATGTTTTAATAATCGCATAAACCTAAAAAATATTTATGCTTTAGCCGCACCCCTTCTAGGTAAGATTAAATTCTTTATAACTCCTATGCCGCTGCCTGAAATCCATTATGGCTTCATGTTTTTACAATTATTTACGAGCATGGAAGCTGAGTCCAATTGAAACAAACTTCTAGTACATCCCACACACATAAGTCCTCCAATACACATGTTCTCTGAGAGTGAGAGTATATATAGGGTTTTCCAATAAATGCTTGACAACTTTTTTAAATAAACTCGGAGAACGTACGTCGCGTCAAATGGTCCATCCGCTTCAATTCTTGAGTCAGCTTGATCGTGTATGCGTGTAAACCAAGATCCTTTCGCAAAACTAGGCATAAAGTGGTCTTGGCGATGCCCACTTCTTGAGAACGCCGCAGAATCGACTGATTTGGATCATTTGTTACAGACGCCTGAACGGCAGCGATATTTTCGTCACTTCGGCCATCCAATTGTCTCACTAACACGGCAGTATCACACAATGAATATGTAGACTCAAATTTTTGCACTAAACTTGGTATTCCTTGTCTACTAGGGCGAGAATAACGACCCAAATTGGAGTTAACGCTATTAAAGTTGCTGTCGCCGACTCCGAATTTCAGTAGTACATTTGATGAAAACGTTGAGTTTAGTGAAAAAAGTAAAGTAACAGTTAGATGATCAGTGAAATAGTGCGTTCACAAATTAAATTCGGAGTTGTCAAGTACCTATTAGAAAGCCTTTGATCTGCGCCTCAAAGTGGGGGAATTCGAAGAAGACGATAGTAATGATAAGCGGATTAGATGGTTTTCTTGATGCGATTGAGCCTGCGAAACATAGAAACTTGCTTTTAAGTTAAATGAATTTTATAAATGCTCGTCAATTTTTTTGGTAAATAACATTATTAATTTAACCAATTAGTGCCAATCTATAAAAAATGTATTTGGTTTTTAATGAAAATTGAATATATAAATACTAGAATATTTTGTTGCAAAACACTCTCACCGAATTTTGACAACAAAACGACGTTTTATTACATGGTTGCACACTACCACTATCATCATTTTCGACACATACATGGACATATTTTATGGCTAAAAAAATTATGGGACCTATAAAAATTAAACTTCTACAAGTATAAATCTGAATCGTTAACCCTGGTATTATTAAGCGCACGCCTTTGTTCTACTAAAATAGCAAATTTTTAATTCCGATTTAAGTCCCAACTTTATTTGCGTCAATCATCAATTGTCAAAACTGTACATTCTAAGGTGATAATTAATGATTTAGCATTGATAGGATGAATGAATGAATATACTAAAAAAAATAATTGTCAACGTTTAAATTAGTCTACAAAGAATATATCTGGTGTTTAATCAACAGACCCATTCGGAGCGCAAACTATTAAAAGCACGAGTAAAAACTGAAAAATTGCAGTTAAAAGTCCAATCAGCTTCAACTCATTACACAGATAAAGCAAAACCAACGTATCGCATTAAGCACAAACGTCGACGACCACAAAAATCTATCAGAACGGGTATATGTGAACTCAAGTGGCAGTGTGAAGTTGCAATATCAGCTGTGTGGATGAAGCTGAAACCACTTCATGCCCATGAGAGCAATTTACGTTTTTATATTGTGTGGCAGATAACAAATAGTGTTTTCGATTTTCCAAAGATACGGACACGATTTTATAGATACAGACACCACACATGCACACCGATAATATTTTGAACGTATTACTGCACAGGATTGGATTTAATGGCAGTGCTCTCACAGATGCATGAATAAAGGGAAAGGAAAAATAAATCAATTTAAAAATATCGAATGAAAAATGTATTCGTTTAATTAAGTTGAGTACTCAATACTTGAATGTTTGCTTATAATATTACTATAACTCGATCAACTTTTGTTTAAAACAGCAACAAAAATGTGTAGCAAAATTTAACATTCGTACTATTTTGTATTCTATGAAATCTATTTTAAGATCTGTCAGCTTATGTGTGAAAACATCTATTTAACGCATATAATAACACATTGAACATACCTATTTTCAACTGAACATACATACTTCCGTGGCGAATGACAAAGGATTGTTCCTTCGTTGAGATATGTCTGTGTATTTTGAAAAATGAATGACTTTCAGGGGTCTTGTCATGAACGGGTGCCAAGCTTCATTAAATATTTCTAAACACTTTATTATGTTTAAACAAGTAAGGAAAGGCTAAAGTCGGGCGGCCGACTATATAATACCCTACACCACTCCCTGCGTATGTACCTCGCTTTGATTAATAATCCCAGGTATTTCATGGGAGCAATTTCATGTAGTCCATATAAATTATACAGTTACTATAAATTCATCTTTACTAATATTTATCGAATATGGTTAATAATATGATAATTGATCCAATTATCCGACAGACAAATACAAATTATACAGTAGTAATAGGATGAATCGGACCGAAATTTCAAAAGGGAGCCTATAACAACATTTTGTGCCTGGTCCAAAACATGGGCCTATATATTTTCCATTCACGGTAGGTATTCCTAGTTGAAAAATATTATCATCTGCAACATTTGTATAAGGCTATATATAAATCTGAACCGATCTCACCCACTTTCAGCATAGGTGTTTTTAGTTGGTTTATGAAATGTTGTGCCAATTTTAAAGAAAATCGGTTACAATATGTGGCTTTTAGGGCGGAAAAAGTCAAATCGGGAGCGACATTTGTATGGGGGCTATATCTAAATCTGAACCGATCATACCCACTTTCAGCATAGGTGTTTCTAGTTGGATTATAAAATGTTGTGCCAATTTTAAAGAAAATCGGGAACAATATGGGGTTTCTAAAGAGGAAAAAGTGAAATAGTGAGCGACAATTGTATGGGGGCTATATCTAAATCTGAACCGATCTTACCCAATTTCTGCATAGGTGTTTCTAGTTAGATTATAAGATGTTGTGCCAATTTTAAAGAAAAGCGGGTACAATATGTGGCGACATTTGTATGGGGGCTATATCTAAATCTGAACCGATCTTACCCAATTTCTGCATAGGTGTTTCTAGTTAGATTATAAGATGTTGTGCCAATTTTAAAGAAAATCGGGTACAATATGTGGTTTCTAAAGCGGAAAAAGTCAAATCGGGAGCGACATTTGTATGGGGGCTATATCTAAATCTGAACCGATTTCCTCCAAATTTAATACCGATGGTCCTTGGCCAGAAAAAAAACTTCTGCCAAGTTTCATGACAATCGCGAAACAATTGCGACCTGTAGAGTGCGAACAAGCTTAGATGGACAGCAGACGGACGGACAGACAGACATCGTTAAATCGGCTCAGCTGGTGATTCTAAGCCGATCGGTATACTTAAAGGTGGGTCTAGCTCGATTATTTCTTGGAGTTACAAACATTTGGCGTGAAACTAACTTATAATACCCTAGTCCACGAAGTGGTGTAGGGTATAATTATGGGTAAAGTGAATGAAAATTGATGTACTTTGAAAATAATTCTGTAATTTTCGTTCCGTTTAATCTAACTAATGGGGCATACCACGGTGTTTCGAGTTTACTTGTTGAATTTTATTTTGAAAGGACATGTATTTCCCAGTAAAAGATATGTTTATATATATGTAAATGGAAAAAACATGTGCTCAGGGATAAGAAAAATTAGGGTACTTTAATATCAAAGGAGTGACTTAAAACCCCAAATATGTATGCACAAAATCCTTTTCTTGACTTTTTAAGTTGTTTTGAATCATGTCCGTCTGCCTGTCTGGCTGGCGTACTCGAAAGTTTTCTCAATTTTAAATGGAAATTTCAATTTCAATAGTAGTTTTTTTCTGTAAGAACTTTAAGTTATCAATTTCAGTAGTAGTTCTCTCAGTATTAATTCTATATAATTTATATTCTCAATTTAATATGAAAAATAATTTAAACATTTTCGAAATTGTTTATAGAATTTGAGCGAAAATTATATTCTGAGTGTATCACTCTCATAATAACATCATAGTAAAAGTTGCAAATAAGGTGACATTCTTGTAATGTTTTAGTAGCAGCATTCTTTTGATGGGAATTGACAACAATGATAAGACGGAAAAGGAATTCCACTTCATTCTGTCAAACCATTGTTTATTATTTGTACCTTGTTATTAAGTGACGTATGTAATAATAAATTCATTCCAACATCTTTGATGGGAATGTCTTCCCGCCATATAAATATGTCTCTGTACGAGAGTACATTCGCATATATTGCCTACGAATGTGTGCAAATACCATTAACATCGTTATTGGCAATGATGTGTTTGATGGAGGGTGACAAAGAGGATGTTAGGAACAGTGCAAGACAACCACTGAAAATATAAAGACAATCAATAGAATTCTGAGTGTCATATATTGTTACGGCAATATTATTCGATGGAGAACTTCCATTAGGAAATCATGATTTTAATTGACCATTACTTACGAATGCGATTAAGCTAATGGGCTCCCACAATTCAATGCAATCAATTATACAATCTGAGTTATTATGCGTTGATATTTATTTTTGCTGAAGCCATGGGTGTTTTATTGGCAATACAGTGGATACATGGAGGTTCGTAAATAAGTTTTGGGCCTGTTTTCCTAGCACTAAGTTAAACACCATTATCTCAAATTGGAAGTGTAGTACACAACATCTCACTTGCATTCTATGATACGGATTTTGGATGATTACCTTTTTATACCCTCTACCTCCTGGACGGGGGTATACTAACTTTGTCATTCCGTTTGTAACACCTTGAAATATCGACCTGAAAACCTATAAAGTATATATATTCTTGATCGTCATAAAATACTAAGACTATCTAGTCATGTCCGTCCGTCCGTCTGTTGAAACCACGCTAGCATCTAAACGACAGGAGCTAGGACGTCCAAATTTTCCACAAATGCGTCCTATAGTCGTAGATCGGTTGGGATTGAAACTGGGCGAATTCGGCCCAAAGGGAAAAAAATTTCCCTCACAAGGACTAAAAATATTCATAATAACCCCTTACATTTAAGAGTATTTAAGCATATTTCTTTCAATATGTCTGCTTGTACTTACTTGATATTGGGTATGCGCCCCTATAAAAAAACGTAAAATGGGAATAGATGGATAAATAGTACCAACCAAACGGCTGCACCTAGAATAATGAAATTCTGTGTATACATTCCTCTGAATGTATTCGTACTTTCAAGGGATGTAATTATTACTGAGGGATAAAAACAGTACCAACTAAACGACTAGAATAATGAATTAGGTGTGTACATCCCTCTAATTGCGTAGACACGTAAAATAAAGAGATTTTAGAAAGTCGTACTCTTAAGGGGGTAAAATGGGAAAAAGGGGATAAAAACGGTACCAAACAAATGACTGCAGCTAGAATCATGGAATTTAGTGTATACATTCCTCTGACTGCATAGACACGCAAAATAAAAAGAATTTTCCAAATTCGTACTTTTTACTTTTACGGCAAAAATTGGTTGAATCATGAAGTTCGGTTATTTTGCACTATCTACGTGAGATAATGGATGTTCAAAATTTGTACTTTTGAAATTAAAATAGAATAGAAATGAACCATTTGTATCACCCACTATCTACCAATATTTATGGTATTTAAGCTTTTTGAAAATATAAATATAAGAATATTTATTCTTTGAATCGACTTCAAGTATTATTTGGATATCACAGTGCAACACAAAAAAAATTAACCATATACGGACACCGCTACATGATAAAAGACCAAAAAAAAAAGACCCGTGTTTTTTTTCCCCCCCAAAGTCATGCACTTTTTTTATGGGCCCCCAGAGATTTGAGGCCTCGGTGTAATTTTTGGAAAAAAGTGATCATATTCTCAGGCTCATATCTTGCAAACCGTTCGGAATTTTGATTTACTCTCTGAGGCAAAGTTCTAGCTCTTGTCATAAAGAACAAAAATAGTGAACATATAAAATCAAAAAACTTCATCTTCAAGGTCAAACTTAAAAAAATTCGATTTTTTTTAACCTTTTTTCCCCTGTTCAGGTCCATAGGTAGCAAACCGCTGAAAATTCAGGGAAACAATCAACTACAAAAATGTACCTAAGATCTCAATAAACAACTTTCTAGAACATATGAACTTCCTAGGAATTATTCTTAACACCGTTTAGGTAGCGCTTAGGTAGCCGCAAAAGTGAAAAATTTTCCAAAAATTAGATTTTTTCCTTTTTTGCCCTGTTCAAGGTCAGGCGATTTTGACCTTGAAGATGAAGTTTTTTTGATTTTATATGTTCACAATTTTTGTTCTTTATGACAAGAGCTAGAACTTTGCCTCAGAGAGTAAATCAAAATTCCGAACGGTTTGCAAGATATGAGCCTGAGAATATGATCACTTTTTTCCAAAAATTACACCGAGGCCTCAAATCTCTGGGGGCCCATAAAAAAAAAAGTGCATGACTTTGGGGGAAAAAAAACACGGGTCTTTTTTTTTTGGTCTTTTATCGTGTAGCGGTGTCCGTATATGGTTATTTTGAAATGACTTCAAAAATGTTGCACAGTGTATGTAAACGTATTGGTAGCCTTGACTTATACGCGTGATTTGAAATAATAAAAATATTATATTTATTTATAAAATAATTTTTTCAATATTTGTTTTGGTTTGGCTATATTAACAAATACATATTTTCCTGTAATATTACTGCACTTCTACGAAAATCGACAGCCTCTGTGGAATGGAAGCCATGGTGCAGGGTATATAAAGATCGGCCCGGTCGAACTTATCGCCGTTTTTACTTGTTATAAAAATAATTGTCGTCTTTAATCGGTAAACAAATTTCAATATGAAACATTCAAACGTCAGAATTTATCATGATTTTTACAAATCATGTTAATACAATAAATTTAAATAAATAAAAATGTTTCATGCTAATTTGCAGATTATTAAATTTAATGTCATACACACTTCTAATTACAGTTACTGGCTGTAGCCAGTAATAGCTATAAGAAAACTAATTGTCACTGTGAGTGAATGCTTAATTTCGTTTATAATTAACTTTAAAATTGTACTACATTAACGCCCAACAACACATACAATACTTGTCCACCCACTCATTCTATCCCCGTCCAATTTCTTATTATGAACTTTATTAAATGTTAAAGACAAAAAGTTCTCATTTTGTCGCTTCGTGGAATAAATCTTTGAATTGAGATATTTTAATGATATGTTCATCCTAACGAAAGTCCATAGTCCTGATGTATTTTTTTGGTATTATTTGACTTGATTAACCAACATCGTCCTTGATGAGGGTGGCATAGTAAACAAAAGACGATAGAAGATGTCTGAGTTAAAATTGGGAAGATTATATGATTATTAAAATCTGACAATGCTTAAATACAAATGCAAGTCGATAAGGTGCTTGTAAAATGGGACAATTTTGGTTTGGTTCTCATTCGCTTTGTGAGACTTTCTGATATAAAGATTTCGAGTATTTCATTGAAAAATTGAGGCAAAGTCTACTGAAGAGGTCGTCTCGGATAAGAAATCGTTGCATAGGCAGTGAATAGCAAAAGAATAAATTTTATCATTTAATTTGTATGTATGTTTACATTTTCATAGAATGTGGCCTTGAGCTATGAGAATTTCCGTGATGAATTTTTTAAAACACTTCACAGTCTTGTTGATGTATCCACTTCATTCGAACAAAACAACAATCTAAATCCCAACAGAAATTATGTTTTTAGTTTTACGTAAATATTTACTACAGTGGCAACTATTTGTTGATGAGTTGTTTTCATTGCTTGTAGTTTTATAAATAGTCTACCCATGCTTGTGATGCGACAGAAAAACAAAAGTTATTATTTATTTGAAGGAAGAAGGAGTTTTACTAATAACATAAAATGTTCCCATCAGGCGGTGAAGTTTTACCTAGTTCTTCACAGAAAACCATCAACCTTGTTGTAATGGAAGCCATCAACTAGATTACAATGCGAAACACTTTTCCTTACTAAATGAATTGAAAGAGTAGAATGTGAAGAATGTAAGGAATGTCTAAGGATCATTTTGAAATTGTATGCTATATGGTTTGAGATTTCCAGGACTTTTGATTCTCCTGGAAAAATGGAATGATATTTTTACGTTTATTTTCAGGAAAAATTAAAGAAAAGTATGACTATGACTACATCTTTTTATCGCGTGATGCGAATACAAAAAGCGGGATTTTGTAGCAAAAATCGGGACCGTTTATTATAATCACAAGACGTTAAAATATCTTTGTTAATACATTGAAATGACTGTGTTTAGAATATTTACTTTATTTCTTGGCGTTGCAAACATTTGCGTGCATTTTTCACATATTTATAGATAGATATACGACTTATTCGATGGAAATAAAAGATCAATTATGAGATTATGCTTTCAAAGTCGAATTTAATAGTAATCCGCGGGTACATTATATGTACCCATTCAAATTTATGATTTAGTCTATCTAAGTACATAGAAGGGTCGAATTATTACAAATCTATGTATAATAACAAGTAAGGAAAGGCTAAAGTCGGGCGGTGGCGACTATATACTACCCAACACCACTCCCTGCGTATATGCCTCGATTTGATTACTAAGCCCAGGTGTTTCATGGGAGCAATTTTATGTAGTTCATATAAAGTATAATATAAATTCATCTTTAGTCAAATTTAACGAATATGGTTAATAATATGGTAATCGGGATCCGATGCAAGATGTAGTTTCTAGTGCTGTAATAGAGTAGGATGGGGTCCATTTGGGTTATACCAAAGTATGGACTTATATATTTGACTTTCATTCTTCTTCAAAATTTGAAAAAACTTCCGATATAAAATGTGAGTCCTAGAGGGGTAATAATGAAAATGGCGCTATTTTTAAGGGCGCTACATTAAAAAGTTCGCCCTTAAAGATCACTTTTCAAATAGGTATTCTTTATTAAAAAATAACATGATCTGCAAATTTTTTTTAAGATCCATTGTAAGGTGTGGTTTCTACAGCGATTATAGTATGTGGGCTAGACCGGTCCTTATTTTTTTTTTGTATTCGTATGACGGCAAGCGCTAAAACTACTCTATTTGAACCTAAAAATACACAAAAAAATTTGAGCTTGATTGGACAATTTTTAGGCGTGCCCCCGCCAACAATTGTTTGTCATTAAAGTTAGTTACTATCATATAGGGGAAATTATCACCTTTGGTGCTCTTTTTTTGACATAACTCGAGAACCACTAGTCCGATTTTGTTTAAATAAATTGAAAAATAATTAAGAATTAGAATTCCTTTAAAATGTGTATATATAGCGTTTTTCTATATAATCATCAGTTTAGCCGGTAAAAATAAATGTATGAAGAAAATAAATATTTTTTGCCTAAAATATTAATATTTTTTATTTTTTAAATTCATAGAAAATCCAAAACGAACAAATACATTTTAAAATTAAAAATCTAAAGCGATGACAACCAAAAGACTTCGATCGGATGATGACATTATGTTAATTGGCGTAATGGACCACCAAATTACTGGAGCTAAATTACCAGGAAGAAAACAAGTGCTACAAGTTTTATTTTATAATTTAAGAATAGTTGGCTTAAATTTAAGAGAAAGTTCTAGATTAGTTGTTGCTGAGGTCAGCACGTTTTGGCAAAAAGCACGAATTCCAACACACCATGAAAAACAGTGCATTGAGAAGCTGGAAAAATTATACAACAAGTGGAGAGATATTACAAAGCATCATGGTCGAAAAACAGAATGTCAAAACAGGAAAGAAACTGAATTTCAAGATAAATTAGATGATTTATTCGATATCGCACATGCAAACGCGTTTGAATTAATTAAAATACAAGAAGACAAAGAGTTCTTAAAAAAGCAACGAGAAAAAGGAAGACCAGGTTGTATGCTAGGAACGGATAAAATTGTAATGCAGAAAGAAAAGCGAAAGGCAGTCCAGAAAGAACAAGAAAACCAGCGTCGAATAAAAGAAGATGAACGAAAAGAGTTATATGAACAACAGATTCAAAGAGGTATACAATTAAATATTCTATCTTTTAACCAAATCAGAATTATTGTTGTAAAACAGGTATGATTGAAATTGACGACGAAAACGATATTGAAGTTGTAGCATCAACATCAACATCTGTATCAAATCCAAATCCAGGTATACCAGGTATCTCTAGAGGTAAAACATTTTTTTTTTACACCAAGACTGCTTCCAACTTTGGATATGTGGAAAATCACTGATGGTGCTGCAGTTCATATCCTAAGCGCAACTGCTGACGCGTTGGGCTATGATATCGAAGATCTTATACTAAATATATCATCAATTCGTCGAATGCGTCAGAAGCATCGTGCAACAACAGCACAAAACATTGCAGCAAACTTTGATGTAAGTACTGTAATGTGGGTTTTCCCTATGCTTCTTTTTTATGTTTTGAGTATAAATTAAGAAACTTGAGTTTTTATTTCCAGATTCCACGTAGTTTTGTTTTGCACTGGGATGGTACAATGTTACCAGAAATTAGTGGCAGGGAAAAAGTTGACCGCTTGCCAATCATAGTCTCATCTCAAGGTATCGATAAACTACTTGGCATTCCAAAGTTAAAATCTTCGAGTGGAAAAGAAATATCAGATGGCGTGTTTAATTCAATAAATGAATATGAAATGCTTGATCTAGTTCAAATAATCTGCTTCGACACAACTGCTCATAATACAGGAGTTCAAAGCGGTGCTGCTGCTCTGCTTGAAGGAAAACTAGGTCGCGATTTATTATATTTTCCCTGCAGACACCATATTTACCAGTTGTTGATCCGTAAAGTGTTTGAAATTAGAGTGGCTACTACAGCCGGTCCAGAAGTGCTAATTTTTAATCGCTTTAGCAAATACTGGATTAATATTGACAAATTAAATTACAAGAGTTGTTTAGAAGATGAACACATTATTACAGTATTGACTGCTGAAGAACGTGGAACAATTTTAAATTACTGTCTAGATAACTTAAAACAAGCTCATAGCAGACGCGACTACAAAGAATTATTGCAATTAGTTGTCACTTTTCTTGGTGGTACGGTGCCGAATTTTAACACCTTTCGTATACCTGGTGCAACTTCTCATGCTCGATGGATGTCAAAATGTATTTATGCACTTAAAATGTATTTGTTTCGTAATGAATTCAATATGACCAACCAAGAGTTAAACGGTATACGTAGTGTCTGTCTGTTCGTAGTTCGTATTTATGTAAAAGCCTGGTTTGGATGCACTAAAGCAATTGAAGCACCAAATCAATTAATTAAAAATATTATGGCTTATCCTGAAAGGGATATAGCTCTTGCTTTGCTACAAAAAATCAGCAATCATTTGTGGTATTTGTCGGAAGAAGCAGTCGGTCTTTCATTCTTCGATCCTATTGTAAGTGTTGCAATTAAAAAAAAAATGGTTCAGGCAATTAATGTTGAAGCAAATACAGAAAAATGCAAGCGAATAATAACTAATCCAACAAATATCGGCACATTTGCGCAAAAAGATTTAAGCGATTTTGTAAATTCCAATACACACGCATTCTTTGATCGTTTAGAAATTTCAAAAGAATTTTTGCAAGTCGATCCATCGGATTGGAATGAAAGATTTGACTACGCTCACGGATCACAAATTTGTAAAAACCTATCTGTAGTGAATGATGCAGCTGAAAGAGGCGCCAAATTCATTACAGATTATAATAATAAATTAACCCACAACGAAGAGGAGAAACAATTCCTTTTTCAGGTGGTTAAAGAATATAACATGAATTATCCCACTTTTAAAAAGACTTCACTATTAAATTAAAATAATATTAATGTTACTATGAGTATGTAATTAATAAAAATATTTAAGTTTATTCTCAATTTCCAAATAAATGTAAATAAAATAAAAAATATATATATTTTTGCCTTATTTCTCATAATAAAAACAAAAAGGTGCTTGGGGCACGGCTAAAAATTATCCAATCGTTGTCAATTTTTTTTATGCTTTTTGGGACTAAAACGAATATTTTTAGCGCTTGCCGTAACATATATTTTCCGCTCTTGAAACCACATATTGTACTCGATTTTCTTTAAATTTGGCACAACATCTTATAATCCAACTAGAAACACCTATGCAGAAATTGGGTAAGATCGGTTCAGATTGAGATATAGCCCCCATACAAACCTCGCTCCCGAATTGACATTTTCCGCTCTAGAAACCACATATTGTACCCGATTTTCTTTAAATTTGGGACAACATCTTATAATCCAACTAGAAACACCTATGCAGAAATTGGGTAAGATTAGTTCAGATCTAGATATAGCCCCCATACAAATGTCGCTCCCGATTTGACTTTTGCCGCATTAAAAGCCACATATTGTGCTCGATTTCCTTTAAATTTGGCACAAACAAAATAAATTTGTCCATATAAATAAGGACCGGTCTAATGTGGGCTGTACCAAAACATTGACCTATACAGCTGACTTTCAAAATATGTGTTTCTAGTATAAGTGTAACATTATGTGGGAAATTTGATGAAGATCCGATGTAAAATGTGTATTTTAGAGTATTAATTTTGTAAGACGGAGGTACATTTGTATGGGGGCTATATCAAAACATGGTCCTATGCGGTTCACTTTCCCGTTAGCTATTTCTAGTTCAGCTATAACACGATCCTGAAAATTGGGAAATTTGATGAAGATCCCATGTAAAATGTGTATTTTAGAGCGAAAAGCCAACGATGGGGGACTGAATAAAATCAGCTGTTTGTATGCGAGTACGACGACTTGCTGTCATGAGTTAACAGACAACTGTGTTTGGTATACAACTCAAGTTGATAGCAGTTGGACGCACAATAAAATTAAATTAACAGAACAAATGTAAGAAGAAGAAAGGAAACGTAAGAACATCAACAAAACGAGTCAAAACGGAAGTAAACGGATGTCCTGATAAAATGTTCCAGAAGAGAAGTTTGCAGTGAAGTAATACAAGGAAAATTTATAACATTTTATAAACTAAACCCAGACCTACAAATTGATTCATTTTAATTATTAAACGAACTAGATTTCAATGTTCCGTTAAACCCATCAAGGCAGTTTATTCCTCTTAGATTACCAGTATTTAGGCATAATTATGAAGATAATAATCAATTTAACCGTCTTTGCAGACATTTCAATGACTCGTATAACTTATTTTCAATATCGGATTCATTTCTTTTTATTAAGCGCTCTGTTTTGTACAATTAGAAGGTCCCAATTGATGGATTTATATCATCATATGAAGAGTTCCAGTTTCCTGCGCGTTATCCAGCTGTTATTTCTGCCATCTTTTTACTCGTGTTGTCTACCTTAGATATTATGTTCCTGTTCAACTACCGCTTAATTGATATAACTCGTTCCTGCATCTTTTCAACATTATTCCTGTTCATTTCACCGTCAATCCAATTCCTCTGCTCCATCTCCTATTGTGATCCAGTTCATGTTCTGTTCCAGCTCCATTTCTGTTAAAGTTCCTGTTCCGTTCCAGCTCATCTTCTGTTCTATTCCAGTTCCTGTTTCTGTTCCAGCTCCTGTCGTGTCCCAGCTTCCTTTATTTTCCATTTATGGTGATATAGAATGTCTACTTGTTAATGTTTTCATCTCATCCATCATCTCAGTTCCAGTCCCTGTCTCAATTTCATCATTCCCGATTCTTGCTATGTACTCCAGCTTATCTGATTTATATTTCTTACCCTCACAAGTCGCTTATATTAACGTTTTTTTTTTGTAATTTCCTGATAGCTTTATCCTTTTAAATATTAATTCATCTATTCAAACCACATATTTTTATACACTCCACGAGAGTATTATGTCTTTGTGCATTTGTTTGGAAAGGAAACGAGATATACCCATTGTTAATTATACCGATCGACTTAAAATCACTTTTTGAGTCGATTTAGCAATGTCCGTCCGTCCGTCCGTCTGTCTGTCCATCTATTCTTGTAATCACGATACAGGTCGCAATTGTAGACATAACTAAATGAAGCTTTGCAGAATGAAGTTTTTCGGGACAATGACGAACGCTATTTAATTTGAAGAAAATCGGTTCAGATTTAGATATAGCCCCCATACGAATTTCACTCCCGATACAACAGATTTTCTTTAAAATTGGCAAAACATACTATATTTCAACTAGAAACACCTGTGGTAAAAATGTGTTAGATCGTTTCATATTTATATATAGCTCCCATACAAATTTCGCTCCCGATTTGACTTTTACCGCTCTAGAGACCACATATTTCACTTGATCTGTTTCAAATTACCTTGCATTACCTTATAATTCTACTAGAAACATCTGTGTTGAAAATTGATTGATTAAATTCAGATTTAGATATAGCCCCCATAGAAACCACATATTGTATCAGATTGTCTTCAGATTTAGTAAAACATCTTATATTTCCACTAGAAACACCCATAGTGAATATAGGTCAGATCGGTTCAGATTTATATATACCACATATTGTATCAGATTGTCTTCAGATTTGGCAACACATCTTATATTTAAACTAGGAGCATCTATGGTGACAATAGGTCAAATCGGTTCAGATTTTGATATAGCCCCCATACAAATGTCGCTCCCGATTTGACATTTTCCGCTCTAGAAACCACATATTGTACTCGATTTTCTTTAAATTTGGCACAACATCTTATAATCCAACTAGAAACACCTATGCAGAAATTGGGTAAGATCGGTTCAGATTTAGATATAGCTCCCATACAAATGACGCTCCCGATTTTACATTTTCCGCTCTAGAATCCACATATTGCACTCGATTTTCTTTAAATTTGTCACAACATCTTATAATCTAACTAGAAACACCTATGCAGAAATTGGGCAATATCGGTTCGGATTGAGATATAGCCCCCATACAAACCTCGCTCCCGAATTGACATTTTCCGCTCTAGAAACCACATATTGTACCCGATTTTCTTTAAATTTGGGACAACATCTTATAATCCAACTAGAAACACCTATGCAGAAATTGGGTAAGATTAGTTCAGATCTAGATATAGCCCCCATACAAATGTCGCTCCCGATTTGACTTTTGCCGCATTAAAAGCCACATATTGTGCTCGATTTCCTTTAAATTTGGCACAACCTCTTATAATCTAACTAAACAAAACTATGGTGAAAGTGGGTAAGATCGGTTCAGATTTAAATATAGCCCAAATACAATTGTTGCTCCCAAAAGTTTAACCGATTTTTGTCAAACTATACATTTTATATTTCACCTATTTCGTTCCAGGTTCAAATATATCCTCATACAAATGTCCTTTCCGATTTAAAATTTTTGTCAAACACATACATTTACAGGATACAAAAAACCTTCCCATTTTCACTTTTTCACCGAATTGAATTGTATTCGGATAGAAAGTGGAGTGTATCATAGAGTCGGCCCCGCCCGACTTTAGCCTTTTCTTACTTGTTTTGTTATCAAGTCATTTTCCAATTGTGTTTTTACCGCTATTTTATTACTTTTTTCTTGTTGTTATGTTACTTAATTCCTTTATTTAGTTTTTTTTTTCTCTTTATAATATATTTTATTGCCAAAAGACCTTCTCAAATGTTTCGACTTATGATAGTCATCATTTTACTTGGTTATAACATGTCCTAGTTACAGAAATCGTGGTTTAAGTCATGTTATAAACCAGTCTTCGGTTGTTGCATTAATTGCATAAATATACTCTACACTAATATATTATGTCTTTATGCAATTGTAGCGTCCAAAAGGGAGCTAAATAGACCCATCGTTAATCCAATAGACTTAGCTCCCGATTTGACTTTATCCGCTCCAGAACCACATGTTCTAACCGATTTTCTTCAAATTCTTCATCTATAAATGTTCCTCCCGGTTTATTTCATTACGTTCTAGTAGCCAAATTTTATGTTGTATCTGAGAAGATTTGTAGTAAAAGTACATACAAATGTCCCTCGCTATTTAACTTCATAGCCTTCTTGAATATTACAAGTGTCGCGTATAGATATATTTTACTTTGAAATATCTATTGTGAAAGTGGTTCCAAGTCTTTGTTTTGTTCTTTCAAAATAGTTTTATATAAGTTCTAAATTAACGCTATCTTACTTTTTTTAGTTCAATTTTTACCGGAACCGCAAACAAGTATTAAGTTTATTAGTTTTTCATGTACTTGCAAGAAAATTTCACATCGCATTTTTCATTATTTCATCATGCTAAATAATTAAAGTGATTAGCATTTAATGGGAAATGTTTATGTTCTCAACATTAATTAAAAACATAAGACATGGTAAAGTGTAAAATATGTATTCCCTCATTACAAGTAATTCATCTGACGAAGTCATTAATCAAATGTTGATGCAAGATGTATTTCTGCTTTAAACAAACAAAGTCCAATAAAAGGAATGGAATCCAGCTGCTAAGTTTAATTAAATATTTGCGCAACTTAAGCGAATGTGGGTAGGGAATGCGTTTACGAAGCAAAGACAACAAAACGTCAGGTAAAGTGAACAACATCGAACACATGATACCCTTGATAACAAGATGATCCAACATAGAGAATTACTTTATTAAATGGAAGAATTTCTATTTGCTGACCTAACAATCTTCAGGTAATGCTATGAAATGCGCCTTGGTTGAGTGGTCTTTTCTTGAAGCAAGATTTAGAATATCAGTGTATTCGTTGTTTTATCTGAAATCAATAAATTTATTTGAACTGGAATGTTGTTATGGCCCTAGACATTTTGCACAAGCCTCTATCATGATTTCTCAATCATATTCCTTTCAATCTTATTGCAATGTTTTATGCCAAACATTCTACAAAATAAATTTCTAGACATTTCTTTAAAAATTCCAGAATTGTTATTTGATTATATTGTCTACAGGTTATGTTTGGGTAAAATTTGACCTCACAGCGCCACGGATTAACTTTACTCGGACCTCCTTACATATTATACATTAATGCTTTAAACCAAGAGCAATAGTATTTCCTCCGAAACTCATTGGAAATCAACAAATTCAAAAAAATCATGCAATAAAAAACTTAATATTGATACGTAGACTTTATTTCATCTTCATACAACAGCGACGAAATCCTGTTACACTTGTCACATCTTTGGTACGAGAGAATTATATACAGCCGTTCGTTATTTGAATAGCTTAGAATTCTTAAAGTAAATATATTATTATTTTCATTATTCTTTTTATATTTATTATTACTTTTATATTTTCATTATTCTTTAGAAAATATAACGTCAGCTATTTACGAAAGATTGCATTCCTTTTTATCAAATCGCCGTAGATTCATCCTCATCAAATGTAAAATTATCTGAGGCACTTTGGTGTTTGATCTAACTGACAAAGTACTCCGACTCAGAGAGGATACTTGGGTGTTTTTCCTAAACCTCAAAACACACATTAAGGTAATACTGCAATGTTGGTGCCCGTCATAGATCAAAGTGAGTTGGGCGGAGATGAACACTATATTATATATATTTCGCGAATTTCAACTAAAGGGAGGCGTAACGATTCAAATGCCAGTTTTGTAAAATACGTTATCTATGAAAGCCTGAATGGCTAGAGGCCTGACGACCATTTTTATTAGAGTTTCAAAGACCAGCAGTTGGTAATACATAGAAGCAACATTTCAATTACCACTGCTGGAGCCACCATGAGGTCAAAACTCTGCCATAACGAAGTATAACGTGTGAATATTTTCTTCAATATGGTCATGCAGACATTTAAGACATTGAGAAAAGTGTCTGTAGTGGACGTAGACACGGGAACCAACCAACAAAATTATTAAGTTCGTGGCTTGATGTTTAAAATAATTAAATCTGAGTTCATGGCAAAATATCTTATATCAAGGATTTTTGTAGCAAACTTAAAATATTTAGTACTCATTTACCTCTCGTTCGTATTATTCTATTTCTAGGGTTAACTTAATTTGGGAGGAATTTTATGAAAACATCGATAGATCTGATCCTAATTTAATCGGTTTTATTTTTGCTTTGACATATCTTACTAGAAAGCCGAAACCAATATCAAAAAAGTTACAAAGTTGTTAAATATTGATGTCAACAACCTTATACATACAAGACGTTTTGTAACATGGTTGAGAGAACTCAATTTGTAGATGAATGGCGGTGGAGTCACTGAACATTTATTGCTGAAATTTAAAGTCATTATTTTTTCCTTTTCACTTTTTCCATTTCAATTAGTTGTCTGACTTCTTATTGTCCGCTTTTTTCTATTTGTCTGGCCACATAATTGAATTTTACATTGTTTGGGTTACTTAATTGTAAACGATCAAAGGTGTACAGTTTGACGTTGGCCATTGAATTTAGTGGCAGAGACGAATGCATTAAATGTAACAAAAGAAGTGCATTACATCTTTGTGTATTTCCTTCTATTTTTTATTAATGTCTTTACGGTGACAGATTCATCAGAGACTATAGATCCTTATTCGGTATTCGAATTTTAAAGGGGTGAAGAACAAAAATCGTGAATATTTTAGATGCACAAGCAGCGCAAAATGTTATAAAAAAATTAGAAAGAAAAGAGTTGCACACATCATGAAATTCGGTGTGTACTAAATAGAGGCGCATTATAAATTGATTAAGGGGGAAACGGGACCAACAGGGGAACGATTGTGCCAACCAAAGTCCTGCAGGAAGAATCGTAAAATTCTGCGTGAAAACATAAACGGATTTTCGAAAATTGTACTTTTAAGGAGAGCGGAAAAAAGAAAAAAATGTTACCTTCAAAGTGTTAAAGCTAGGATCGTGTTGTTGGCGATAACTTCATCCTTAAGATGGCATTTCTTTAACTGCGTATACGCTTAGCATAGAGGGATTTATGATGAAAGGAATACCCTTAACCTCGTTAATTTCCGGAACAAAAACTTACAAAATATGAATATAGAAGCTGAGAGATGTGCAAATTAATTAAAGTTTTATTTTTAACCACCTCCAGTTGTATGTAACAGCAACTGTTTTAGATGAAACAAAACTTTCTAAGATTGAAACATAAAATATAAAATTCAACCAATTGCATTTGTTTACATAATAATGTTTGTTGAATTGTCTTCTGGTTATACCATTTACCATATTTATGAAGAAGTGTATATTTATGTTCATCGTAGACTCAATAAACTGTATATATTCTGAATAAAGTGTTAAATTCTAAGAGGATGTAACAAGGGAAATCTGCCCGTTTCTATGTTAAAAGCGGTGGGTTCAAAATTCATAATGGGAAAAGAGGGATACAAATAGTACCGTCCAAATACCTGTAGCTAGAATCGTAAAATGTGTGCTCTTAGAGTGAATATGGGGCGAAATGGGATAACAGTGGTACCAACAAAAGGTACTAATGAAAATCCATGAAATTCGGTGGTTACGTTCCTCATAATAACGCGGAAAACAAAAGGATTTTTCTAAATTCATACTTTTAGGGTCAAACTAATAAAAAGGGATAAAAATGGTACCAGCCAGTTTATAGTCTAATTTAATTGTGTGGTTGTGATTGCAAATGGGCAAAATTGACTGAGCACGATAACAATAACTGAAAATTGGCATTTTTTGGTCTGTAATCAATATTTGTTTTGAACTTGGATATTGTCCTGGCTCAAGACCATTTTGCTTCTATATTTAATAGAACGCAAATTTATTTACAAATGGCATGGTGACATTTATTACTTGGTTGCAGACTACCACGATCATGATTTCGACCATGTCAAAAGTCTTTTCAAGTAGCTTCGCAGCGACTGTAATGCCATTTGTAAATAAGTTTGCGTTCTATTAAATATAGAAGCAGAATGGTCTTGAGCCAGGACAATATCCCAGTTCAAATCAATAACTGAAAATATCACAAAAAAACCTAGTAAAAGGTGATTCATCGTTAGGTTTGAATTGTTATATGAAATAAAGCACATCAATTTTAAAGTGAACTTAAAATTTTTATTATCGGTTAAAAGTACAATTTATGGCTTTAACTGTTTGAAAATGATATCATGTAATTGTTGACCACGACCACGTTTGAGGTGGTCCATTCAATTTTGGGCGACTACTTCAAGCATAACGACTGGAAAGGATATTCACTGAAAATAACATGTAAACATAAGTCGCCTGGCTTCAATTCATGCACGTAAAATACGCTAAGTTGTCGAATACGACAAGCCAAGCTACTAAGAACGACGACGAATTGATTCGCCACGGTCTTCTTTATCACAGAACGCTGTTTTCGTAATACAGCTGAAAAATTTGGAGACGGTGTGTGGGTCTTTCCCTGATGACTTAAAAACGATACTGAACAAAAATGACAAAGAAGTTGATATGAGTCATGTGTAATCTATAAAAACCTATTGCAAATCAAAACACGCGAGGAATCACCCGATATTTAAGATATTTATCCGCTTTAAGTACTGTTTGCATATGAATGTATTTTCGAGGGTTATTACGATGGTATTATTGGAATTTGGACCGAATATTTATTCGGCTGAAGCCTAAAATATCCGCCTTTGCTCCTACACTTTACATACCTCTTGCAGATAACTTTATTTTGATTAAGGATGATAACGAACAATATCGAACCTGAGTAAATAGAAACAACAAATCTTTTGTAAATATATAATGTGTAAGATCTGTATAATACTTTTATTTAGTCATATTATGATAAAGTGCATATGTTAAATTGTTTAATATAATCTTCATTATTTACATTTTATAAATAAAATGAATCTTGAATTTGTTTTTATAGTTCCAGCTCAAAATAATTGGTTTTGGATTTCTAACTGCATTTGTAGCGTTTACTAAGACTTCGAATCCATACATGTATGAGTCTGACTATTGCACTATGTATCCAATGTTTTTTATTGTTGGCAACAACTGTGTTTTGCAATGAATGTGCCACACATTTCCTACGTGCTCAAATGCATTTGCATACCACCTTGCGTCATGGAAGATAATGTGTGTTAAGTTCATCATTGGGAATACAACACATTGGAATATTCTCTCTATTACATGGCTGTATGATGTGGTTCACTCTTAATGTAAAAGTTCATAATAAGAAAATTGTACTAAAATTTTATTGGATTTTTCGATTTCAATACCATCCGTCGTTGGCCCAAAAAATTGCTTTATATTATCTAAGTATGAGATTGATATTGTCTGCGTCGGTATCTAAATATAAAGCTGATGGGTGTGGCTAAACAATTCAATTTTCTAGTACTATAAACATTTGACCATAAACTAACTAAATAAATATTCCAATGCTTTCATAATTCATGTTATTATTGTTTATTATTAATAAACAAGTAAGGAAAGGCTAAAGTCGGACGGGGCCGACTATATAATACCCTACACCACTCCCTGCGTATGTACCTCGCTTTGATTACTAAACCCAGGTATTTCATGGGAGCAATATTATGTAGTTCATATAAATTATAAGTATATATATACGAATATGGTAAATAATTGATCCAATTTTCCGGCAGACAAATACAAATTATACAGTAGTAATAGGATGAATCGAACCGAAATTTGAAAGTGGGCCTATAACAACACTTGTGGCCTGGTCCAAAACATGGGCCTTTATATTTCTTATTCACGGTAGGTAATCCTAGTTGAAAAATATCATGATCTGCAAAATTTGATGAAGATCCGATGTAAGATGTAGTTTCTAGAGCTGTAATAATCAGGATGGGGCCCCATTTGGGTTATACCAAAGTATGGACATGTGGGCATCTCCCAAACAAGTAAGGAAAGCTAAAGACGGACGGACTTTCTGTCTCATTACAGTTCAATTCAGTAAAAAAGTGCAATCGGGAAGGATTTTTGCATCCTGCACATGTATGTGTTTGACAAAAAATGTTAAATCGGAAAGGACATTTCTATGGGGGTATATTGAAACCTGGAACGATGTGACATGCTTTCACCATGTATGTTTATTGGTGAAATATAATATGTAAAGTTTGGCCAAAATCGGTTAAACATTCGGGAGCAACATTTGTATGAGGGCTATATCTAAATCTGAACCGATCTTACCCACTTTCTCAATAGGTGTTTTAAGTTGGATTATTAGATGTTGTGCCAATTTTAAAAAAAAAACGGGTACAATATGTGGCTTTTAAAGCGGCAAAAGTCAAATCGGGAGTGACATTTATATGGGGGCTATATCTAAATCTGAACCGATCTTACCCAATTTCTGCATAGGTGTTTCTAGTAAGATTATAAGATGTTGTGCCAAATTTAAAGAAAATCGAGTACAATATGTGGTTTCTAGAGCGGAAAAAGTAAAATCGGGAGCGAAATTTGTATGGGAGCTATATATAAATCGGAACCGATCTGACCGATATTCACCATGGGTGTTTCTAGTGGAAATATAAGATGTTTTACCAAATCTGAAGACAATCTGATACATTATATGGTTTCTAGAGCGGAAAAAGTCAAATCTGGAGCGAAATTTGTATGGGAGCTATATATAAATCGGAACCGATCTGACCGATATTCACCATGGGTGTTTCTAGTGGAAATATAAGATGTTTTACCAAATCTGAAGACAATCTTATACAATATGTGGTCTCTAGAGCGGAAAAAGTCAAATCGGGAGAGAAATTTGTATGGGAGCTATATATAAATCTGAACCGATCTGTCCGATATTCACCATGGGAGTTTCTAGTGGGAATATAAGATGTTTTACCAAATCTGAAGACAATCTGATACAATATGTGGTTTCTAGAGCGGAAAAAGTCAAATCGGGAGAGAAATTTGTATGGGAGCTATATATAAATCTGAACCGATCTAACACATTTTTACCACAGGTGTTCCTACATGCAATATAAGATGTTTTACCAATTTTAAAGAAAATCTGTTGTAATATGTGGTATCTAGAGTGAAAAGAGTCAAATCGGGAGTGAAATTCGTATGGGTGCTATATCTAAATCTGAACCGATTTTCTTCAAATTAAATAGCGTTCGTCCTTATCCCGAAAAACATCGTTGTGCAAAGTTTCATTTGGTTCTGTCTACAATTGCGAGCTGTATCGTGATTATTAGAATAGATGGACGGTCGGACAGACAGACGGACATTGCTAAATCGACTCAGAAAGTGATTCTAAGACGATCGGTATAATTAACAATGGGTCTATCTCGTTGGGTGTTACAAACAAATGCACAAAGACATAATACTCTCGTGGAGTGTATAAAAAGCCGGATAGACACAAGTACTTGTGTCCTAGTGGATGGTATATTAAAGTCGGCACGGCCACATTAGATGCCGAATTATTTGTTTGTTTTAATTGCATTCTACTGAAACTCGCGTACATGCTATAAAAATGTTATATATGAGTTTACATCGTGTTGGTATTATTGCCCAAAAACGAAGAAACAACTTATAATTGTCCCTCAGTGTATTAAAGGTTCACAAAATAGTTCCTATACCGAAAGAAACTAATGCATTTACTTTGGATAAATATCGTCCCATTGCATTTTTATAGACAGTTGATAAAATATTTAAAAGGATTTTGGCTGATAAACTTGTTTTTATATGAAGTGATCTGACTGATTGATCGGATCGTTATAATTGAATGCCGACTTCACACAAATGATTTTCATGATAGAAATTTTTAAAATGTTGATATAAACAATTTTATGTTAGCATATTTTACATAGCGATATGCATATTTCTTGTAAATGTGGATTAAAATGGAATTTGCATAAAAATCCGCTGTCTTTTTATGACTTCCAGTTTGGATTTAGGAGACTTTGTGGTACAAATGATGCTGTGTTAAATGTAATTCAATATATTTGCAAAGATCTTGATGATGGATTCAGTGAGGCAGGAAACAGTACGCTCTCATCAACAATGTAGAAAGTTCTATAGGTTCGGGGGAGTATGGAGTACCACAGGGGAGTGGATTGTTTTCCATTTATTTGAATGATCTGAAAAACCTTGATTTGGGTTGAAGACTTTTCATGTTCACAGATGATGTCTGTTTTTTTATCCGTACAAGTTTGACTTGCTGGAAGCGCAAATGGAGCGAGATGAAGCATTAATATTCAAATTTGCACGATTGAATCGTTTATTGCTTAATCCGAATAAGACAAAACTGGTTCGTTTCAGTCTTAATATTCAATTCAAGTCTAATAATAATTTTAGCATCTATGTTGATGGCAAGTCTGTATGTGAAACGCATTCAGTTAAATGTCTGGCAATCACATTACAAACTAACTTATGCTGGGATATGCACATTAATGATTTAAATACGAAGATTGCACCGCAATTGGTATTTTATATCAATTTAAAAATAAATTGAATTTGAATTCAAACCAAATGATATTTCAATCCTTAAGACAATCACATTTAAGTTATTTGGCAGTTGTCTTTGTTCACAACAAAAGTAGTAGCTCTATGAAATCTCTTCAATGTATGCAAAATACAGCTCTTAAAGTAATATTCAATTTACCATTAACTTATTCATTTCATTATATAAAGATATTGTGAAAACCATATTGTCAATTTATGGATTACATGAGTATCAGGTGTTAATGTTTGTATTTAAGTGTATTAACAAAATTGGGTACCACACCATAACATTTTCCCAAAATCAAACTAATTTTAATACTTGAAATGGAACGAATTTTCGTATTCCAAGATGTAGATTGGAGAAAACTAAGCGACGTATAGATTACGTTGGTTGTATTCAATATAACGATTTGCCGTTATTTACCTAAAATCGCTTCGGACAATTTCAGTGTTTAAAACCTCTTGTAACAAATATTTGTGTGAAGCTTTTGAAATTCTGCTGATTTAATTACAGTTAAATATTACCGATATTTTATTTATATTTACGTATATTTTAAGTTACGAAATGTATTAATTTAATTTTTTTTATTTAAATGATAATTTCTGAATTTATTTGCATTTTAATGAATTTAATATGTTGCCTGCTTGCCTCAATAATGTCCTTTGGGTGCTGAGGCCAGAACTGAAGTGTACAAAATCTAATAAATAAACTTTAATATAAAAAATGGTTTACCTCCTTTTACATTCCATTCCTTGTTGTATCCATATTAAACTAAGCAATGACAATCCTCAAACTTCGAATTATTCTCAAAGAAGATTCGTCATCTATACCCAGATTTTTTTTATAATACGTGCGTGGACATAAAATGGTTTTCTCTCCGGTATTGAATAACAAATGACTGTCTCTACAAATGTCGCATGAATTTTATTTATAAAAATTTTGTCATAAATAAATTAATTTGTTTAAACATTTATCATAACATGACGCACAAGCGATTGCAGGTTTGCAAGTGTTTTGGACACACAAGCTCATTTTATGGTTGTATCACAATTTTAATTGTAATTCAGTCGAGGACGTTTAAATGGAAGCAGATTACTTATTTTATATTTTCTACGTATAATATAATAATTGCCAACAATTACGGCAAAATTTAAGTTTGCGTCGGGTCTGGTGCGCAACCTCTCTCACACACACACACACTTAAGAAGTCCGATTTATCACGTTAGGAACGTTTTAACAATATTTATCATACAACCCCTTTTCCATTAGACATGTTATGCAAGGTTTGATATATATGAATAAGAGTGTCTATCTATGTTTTGTATGTATGTAATATTGATCGTTCAATCTGTGTATTTTATTTATTAATATTTAATAAAAGAGAAAGAGAGACACGCCAACTGGAAACGTCAATTTTGTTTGGATATTTCAACCGTACACAAATTAATAATTTATTATTAAAAATCAACTAAATTGATTGAAAACAACGAACGTTTTTTGCCACTTAGTTTTAAATATATATTTTACCGAAATACTTGTAAACCAAGTAAATAATTATATACGTAATTAGTGCTCGGAAAACTTTTTTTCGCATAAATAGTGGTTTAAGGCGGATCCAAACATGCATATGACTCATTACAGCAATATTTCCAAGGTTGTAAGACAATAAATTGTTTAATGTCAGTGTGGGAAAACCAGCACGCTTCGTTTTGGTCTGGGCAAGATAAACTAAATATGATACCTATTTAATTTGCAAAGCGGATACATTTTTCTTATTGCAGACCACACGATAATAAACATTTCTACATCCTCCTTCTTGTACTTTTAATACTCTGTAATACATTAATAATTTTAGTTATGAAAATAAAATTGTGAATATACATATATTACACAGCACGATATCAGAAAAACACAGACGCGGTACAGGGAAGAACACAAATTTGTCCCTCTGTAACATTTTAACAGAACATTTTTCCTATTTGCGCGATGGCCGAAATTAGGACATTTAGTACACAACAACAAAAAACTACAGCAAAAACAGCAACGCCCATGCCAAAAAGGAGCTTATTTTAACATTTATTATTCGGCCAGCCTCCATGGAAAGGTGTTGTACAACAAATAAATTAAGCTCAGCAGAATGGTAGGTGGTCTGTAGCAGGAGTGGTGTTTCACACATAGAAAATTTTCAACGAACACCACAGATGGCTTTATATAAGTTTTTTACAAAATGGCCTAGAGGCAAACATTTATTTGCACATGGACACTGTGGGTACAGCACTTTGGACGTAGTCATTCATGGAAATAAATTGGATTCATATGATTCATCGAATTTTCGTTTTCAGTTAGTCAGAGAGAGAGATGAAAAGGCAAGCCGATGTTTCTAAATAATAACTGGAATCTTGTTGTTGGTAAAACACATTAAGTTTTGTGCTAACAAATAGAAGGACAAGGATTACCAAGGAAGGCGTTGGAAATGAGCTGTAAGTGACAAACAATCATTTTCATTTTCAGACTCATTTGGAAATGTCCAGCAAAATGAAGGTCGGTTCAATTGTATGTCCACTAGGATATGTCGGAATCTATATTTTACAGAATAAAATTATAATAGAGCATGGAAGATAAACATTGATTTTATTTAGATAAAGGGTGATTTTTTAAGAGCTTGATAACTTTAAAAAAAAAAAAAACGCATAAAATTTGCAAAATCTCATCGGTTCTTTATTTGAAACGTTAGATTGGTCCATGACATTTACTTTTTGAAGATAATTTCATTTAAATGTTGACGCAGCCGCTTAGGTGGTCCATCCGCTTAGTCCAATTTTGGCATTTCCACGTTTTTGAGTAACAGAGACCCAATTGGTGCGAACGGCGACGAATCGAAAATTGGTGGTCATCATTAACACTGGCCGATACAGCTGCGATATTTTCTTCAGTTCGCACTCTACGTAAGCGTGTTGGTGGTTTAATGTCCAACAATGTAAATTTGGTGCGAAATTTAGTCACAATAGCCCGAATAGCCGCTTCAGTGGGTCGATTAAACTGACCATAAAATGGAAGCGCGCAATGAACTTTCTTAACAGAGCACGCATTTTGATAATAAAATTCAATAATTTGCAAGCGTTGTTCGTTTGTAAGACGATTCATGATGAAATGTCAAAGCATACTGAGCATCTTTCTCTTTGACACCATGTCTGAAATCCCACGTGATCTGTCAAATACTAATGCATGAAAATCCTAACCTCAAAAAAATCACTCTTTATAAAAGACTGTCAGATTTTGGAATTTTCTACCATTCATTTGGTAATCATATATTGAATACGGAGGGTTTACAAATACATCTGAGTTAGATGGAATTTGCCTTTAGACAAAAGTTGTCAACAAACAAAAATTGATTAAATTAATTTAAAGAGCCTAATGCATGAAATTATTAGGCGTATGAGTAATATTACCCTAATAAATATCAGACATATGGCACCAGGAATACATGTGACCTCCGCAGGGTATTCCATTAGTTTCTCCGATATAATTAAACGATTGTCAATTTGCACTTCTAAATAAGGGAATTGCTTCAAATTGCTTTGATAATATAAAATTATCAAATTTCAATTTTTTTTCTTAAATCCCTGTAATTTGTTTAATAATCAAAAAAGTACCTCTTCAACACTATTATTAACAGATAATAGAATTTTAACAATTTTTTTTAAGATGGCTTAAACAATTTTGGATGTTTCCGTCTAAAATTAATCTTTGGTTTGTTAAATTCGTTGCTCCAAAATACCTCAGCTTTATCGCTGTTCATTCGTGAGCTAGGAAATTTTTTTACGATTTTAGTAATATTTTTAATCCATCTGATATCAAATCTGCTTAAATAATTTTGGTTCGATTCGGCTCTCGGGAAATGTATTGATCGCTAATTGTGATTTTTGGAATTTATTATCCCATTAAGGACCGTAACATTTTTTTAAATTGGTGAGGGGTTACCTTCGTAACCTAAGGAAAATATCTGCTTCGTTTCATATGGAATTAGCAATATCATTATTTACAGCTCTTAAACAAAATGCTTTTAACTAGTGTAATCACAAATTTGACTATAGAAAAACTATAAAGCCAAACATTTGGTTTTAAGTGTCGCTTATGGAGTGATCAGTATGTCCCGTAATTTATTTCGTGTTCTTTTGTGCCTTTTTCTCGTACTTGCATGTAAAGGGTGTTTTTTATTGAGGTATAGAACTTCGAATTGAAATAAAACACAAGAAAATCGTTTTAATGTCCATCAATTTGGCTTTATTGGAAGGATAATTTTATGCCATTAATGTTTAAATATGATTTCGGGCATGTGGCCGCCGAGGCTGGCTCGAATATAGCCAATTCTACAGGTCCAATTTTCAACCACTCCAATTGCTGTGCACGGTGGCGAATCGATTCATTCGGGTCCTCTTCAACACTTTGCTCTACAGCGGCAATTGTTTCTTCGCACTGTTTGACGTCTCTGCGGATGCGTATTATCACATAGAGTAAACGTAGTGCGAAAACTATCCATGGTTAACCGAATTAATTGCTCTGATGGACGATTATGTCGACCATAAAATGGTGAACTTCGCGATCTGAACCATTACTTTCGAAATAAATTTGCACGATTTGCAAGCGTTGTTCTTTTGTCAACCTGTTTATGATGAAATGGCAAACCAAACTAAATATTAATCACTTGACAGCTGACAAAATGGCCGCCAGTTAAAAAAGTGATGCCAACTTAAAGTTCTATACCCCAATAAAAAACACCCTTTATTTCCACGTAATTTGTAATCTAAATTGATCCAGACAGATTGTGAGCAATATACTAAGCCATATTGACACTTATGGGAGCTTCAAAAATGTCGCACAATGACTTACGCCGCGAAAATAAAAATAAATAGGATTATTTAATTTATAGAACCTCCGTTGCAGATACATTTAAAAGCTCCACTGTGATTCAGATAGACCGTTTGGCAAAATCTGACATTAGCATTTCCTCAAGAACCATAAGAAGAATAATAGATGAAAACAAGTAAGAAAAGGCTAAAGTCGGGCGGGGCCGACTCTATGATACACTCCACTTTCTAACCGAATACATGTTAAATCGGAAATGATATTTGTATTGAAATCTGGAACGAAATAGGTGAAATATAATATGTATAGTTTGGCCAAAATCGGTTAAACATTTGGGTGCAACATTAGTATTTGGGCTATATCTAAATCTGATATAAATAGATATATCTTACCCACTTTCACAATAGGGTTTTTATACACTCCACGAGAGTATTATGTCTTTGTGCATTTGTTTGTAACACCCAAAAGGACGAGAGATAGACCTATTGTTAATTATACCGATCGATTAAGAATCACTTTTTGAATCGATTTAGCGATGTCCGTCCGTCTGTCTGTCTGTCCATCTATTCTTGAAATCACGATACTGGTCGCAATTGTACACAGAACCAAATGAAACTTTGCACAACTAAGTTTTTCGGGATAGGAACGAACGCTATTTAATATGAAGAAAATCGGTTCAGATTTATAGATAGCTCCCATACAAATTTCGCTCCCAATTTGACTTTTTCCGCTCTAGAAACCACATATTTTAACAGATTTTCTTCAAAATTGGTAAAACATCTTATAGTTCAACTAGAAACATCTGTGGTAAAAATGGGTCAGATCGGTTCAGATTTATAGATAGCTCCCATACAAATTTCGCTCCCGATTTGATTTTTTCCGCTCTAGAAACCACATATTGTATCAGATTGTCTTCAAATTTGGCAAACTATCTTATATTTCAACTAGAAACGCCCATGATGAAAATGGGTCAAATCGGTTAAGATTTATATATAGCTGCCACACAAATTTCTCTCCCGATTTCACTTTTTCCATTCTATAAACTAAAGAGTGATTTTTTTGAGGTTAGGATTTTCATGCATTAGTATTTGACAGATCACGTGGGATTTCAGACATGGTGTCAAAGAGAAAGATGCTCAGTATGCTTTGACATTTCATCATGAATCGTCTTACAAACGAACAACGCTTGCAAATCATTGAATTTTATTATCAAAATGCGTGCTCTGTTAAGAAAGTTCATTGCGCGCTTCCATTTTATGGTCAGTTTAATCGACCCACTGAAGCGGCTATTCGGGCTATTGTGACTAAATTTCGCACCAAATTTACATTGTTGGACATTAAACCACCAACACGCTTACGTAGAGTGCGAACTGAAGAAAATATCGCAGCTGTATCGGCCAGTGTTAATGATGACCACCAATTTTCGATTCGTCGCCGTTCGCAGCAATTGGGTCTCTGTTACTCAAAAACGTGGAAATGCCAAAATTGGACTAAGCGGATGGACCACCTAAGACGCAGCCGCGGTCAACATTTAAATGAAATTATCTTCAAAAAGTAAATGTCATGGACCAATCTAACGTTTCAAATAAAGAACCGATGAGATTTTGCAAATTTTATGCGTTTTTTTTTTAAAAAGTTATCAAGCTCTTAAAAAATCACCCTTTACATATTTTAACAGATTTCTTTCAAATCTTTCAAAATATCTTATATTTCAACTAGAAACACCCATGGTGAAAATGGGTCAGATCGGTTCAGATTTACATATAGATACAAATTTCGCTCCCGGATAGACTTTTTCCGCCCCAGAAACCACAAATTTTCTCCGAATTTCTTTGAAGTGACCACCAAACGTTATATTTGAACTGGAAGAACTTATTTTGAAAGTTAGTCACTTTATTCCATGTTGGGATATAGCCCCGATACAAATATTCTTTTCGATTTGACAAATTGGACCAGGTCATATTAGCCTATGATAAGGAAACATACAAAAATTCTTCCCGTTTTCACTTTTTACCGAGTTGAATTGTAGTCGGATAGAAAGTGGAGTGTATCGTATAGTCGGCCCGCCCGACTTTAGCCTTTCCTTACTGGTTTTATTTGGATTATAAGCTGTTGTGCCAAATTTAAAGAAAATCGAGTACAATATGTGGTTTCTAAAGCGGCAAAAGTCAAATGGGGAGCGACATGTGTATGGGGGCTAAATCTAAATCTGAAACGATCTTACTCACTTTCTGCATAGGTGTTTCTAGTTGGATTATAAGATGTTGTGCCAAATTTAAATAAAATCGGGTACAATAAGTTGTTTTTTAGTGCGGACAATGTCAAATCGGGAGCGACATTTGTGTGGGGGATATATCTAAATCTGAACCGATCTTACCTAATTTCTACATATGTGTTTCTAGTTGGACTATAAGATGTTGTGCTAAATTTAAAGATAATCGAGTACAAAATGGGGTTTCTAGAGCGGAAAATGTCAAATCGTGAGCGAGTTTGTATGGGGGCTATATCTAAATCTGAACCGATCTTACACAATTTCTGCACAGGTGTTTTTAGTTCGATTATAAGATGTTGTGACACATGTAAAGACTCAGAAAGTGATTCTAAGTCGATCGGTATACTTAACAATGGGTCTATCTCGCTTCCTTTTGGGTGTTACAAACAAATTCACAAAGACATAATACTCTCGTGGAGTGTATAAAAATTTACTTGTATGCATTGTTCAACATAAGCCACACGCATCAGTGTCAAATTTCATTTTCGCAAGAGCATTTAGAAAAATCCAAGATTTTTGTGAAAATATCTCCTGGATTGGCGAATCAAAACTCTTTTCGGTTCGGATCTAATTGGAAACAATACGAATTATGCCCTCCAAACATGCAGCACATCCCAAAGTACAAATATGAGACGGTAAAGCTTGTTGGCGAAAATCTGATGGTGTGTACTGCGTTTTCTGCAAACGGTGTTGGTCCCATACACAAAATCTATGCACTAATGGATCAGTATATTTACAAAAATCTAGAGTATGTCCAGAAGATGTACAGCTATTACTTAAATAAAAATGCTTACTTTGAAAGTGATCTATAAGGGTCCATTTTTTAATGTAGTGAATTTACAAATGGCCCCAATTTTTACTTTTACCACACTAGAATACATAGTTCATCATAATATATTTCAACTAGAAGCAGCTATTGCGAAAGTCAAATATATGGGTCCATTTGTATGGGGGTTATACCAAGTCAAATATATATAACATACATCTTACATCGAATCTTGATCAACTTTTGCAAATCATGATATACTTCAATATGTTTTTTGCACAGGCCCCAAGTGTTGGGATAGGCCCCATACAAATATCCGTCCGATTTATCCTATAACTGATGTAAAATTTGCATTTTGATGTAAAATCTGCAGATTTTGTTCATTTTTACCAAATCATGTTATATTTACTCTCGGAATACCGGAAAATTAGATCATGGACCATATAAGGGTTGCCGCCATATGAACCTTCCGATTTGGTATGATAACACCTTTGATTCAACATATTACAGACAACCTTGATGAACATTATGTTATAGGCACTAGGAGCAGCTACAATGATATGGGATCACACCGACTTTGTGTATGGTCCCATCATTGTATGAGTAACATAATACAAAAGATTTATTTAGTAATCAAAATCTGGTATATACACAGAAAGAGGTGTAGGATATCATATTGTCGGCCCCGCCCGACTTTAAAATTATCTTACTTGCTTTCATAATTGGCAGTTTTTAAAGTATTTTTTTTTTGCATTTCTTCTACAGCGAATGTTGTGTGTGTGCCGAAATTTTTAATTTTTTGGTACTGAAAAAATGCAAGGAATTAACAACATTAAGCTGAGCGTAAATCATCGTCAATGCTGCCAATAAGCTTTAGTTCACAGGGTGAACTCTGTTTACAGAATAAGACCCCAACAGCTCTACAATAATTTACATGCTCAGCTCCCTTCGCTAAAAGTTTCATGAAATGCAGCATGTCTCTGTAAGCCGTATCATATCCCCAATTACCAGCAAAGGCAAACATGAGTTTACACTTTTACACAGATTTATACATACCATCATATACACCCGACTAAGTCTCTGTGGAGGAAAATTGAATTTCGGTTAATGACATATGGAAACGTGTCAAGGGAATGTCAGCTGGATGCTAATAACTGTAGATTGTGGTTGGGGAAGCAAGAGCATTGTGGCTGCTCTTTTACTTTTTTGTTCTTCGCCAAATTTGGTACGTTTATAAGCTACTCACATAGTGTGAAAATTAACAAAGTGTGTATGAACTTTAAAACATTCATGTGTTTCCATTCGTTGCCTCTAATGTTAGCCACCTCGAGGCTATGGTTTGGTTACTCCACAATATGTGTGTTAATTACATGACTTACTTTTCTACCACTGAAGTGAAATTTTTGCAATAGGGTTTTGTGGCAATAGAGGGCGATCGTTTTGCTTTATGTTTATATACCCTCCACCATACTATTTCGATGGCAAGTACAATTTCAGTAACATGAAAAATTCATTGGAGTCCTTATAAAGTATTGTCATTTGCGACATTAATTTGGGTCATGAAAATGTCTATCAAATACCGAAAGTATATACCAATCATAGCAAAACTGTATACTATTTTTTCATTTTCCGGCCAAGTTCTCGTTTAAAAGGTCTTACCATTTTTGAAGGATATAATTATTTAAAAATTGTTTGTAATTTTTCTGCTACGCGATATTAGCACCAAATGAAATAGATTAAAAATTGCATTAAAAATCCATTCTAAAAATTCTTCTCATTACCCTGTTCGTTCAACACGTCTTTGTCAATCTACTTAAGTTACATTGCCTGTATTACGTTAACTGTCCCATGTAGAATTAATTAATTGCAACATCCCTTAATGGTAAAATTGTCGTTCGTCACAACAAAAGTTTTCGAAGAAATTAATGCTGGTAGAAGTATCGATTGGTTAATATAGAAAAGACAAACTACTTTGAAAACAAATGTTTCTGAAGACCATCTGTCAAATATTGTTATTATAAACATCCGTGCTGGTATTTACCAACTCATACCAATTTGTATTTACCAAGGACTATTCAATAAGTCTTCGCAGTTTGAGTCCACCAGAGCAAAATGTCCAAAACTGCATTCGGTATTTTGCGTTTAAAAGGATTTTGAGACTTGTTTGATAACTAGGTTACTGGTGGACTAATTATTAGCGCAACAAAATAACCACCAAACAAAAAATAAAATTACACCTAAACAAATTCAAAACTGAAATAAAGCCCTAAAGATGGTTGAAATCGCCAAAAATGGAGATTAATTCAAAAATCAAAATTAATTTTTTTGAAAATTTTTTATTTTACGATCAAACAATATATAAAATTCTACATCAATACCGAAAATATCAATGACATATGTTGTTTACTTTTCGATTTGCACTGCCTTAAAGTCAAGCATGTTTTGAGTTTTACGCGAACAGTTCTGAAAATTGCAAATTGACATATTTCAAAGGTTAAAATATTTTTCCCCATTTTAAAAAGTGGCACTTTGATTATAGAATCTTCAAGTTCAGTTAATTTAGAGTGATTAAAAAAAACATTTTAACGAAAGTATTTTAGAAATATTTTTAAAAAAATGATGAAAATATGTCTAAATTTAAGGTATTTTCAAAATATATGTGGGGTTTTTAATGTGAATTCTGTAACGTACCGCCAGATGGCGAATTTCTAATTAAATTACAATGTGTTAGCTTCAATATTCCGCAATTACATGTTGCGCGTTTTTGCGCCAATTTACTTTATTTAATAAATTGTGAAAATAGTCACTATTTATGTTTTATTGTACAACTGGAATTTAGAATATGACGAAAACTTAATATTTAAATATGTTGTAATGAAAAGTAAGTCTTTTTAACACTTAATATTTAAATGAAACAATTATTTCTAATGAAAAGCATTCACATAAGCAGAATGAGATTCCAAGTTGCACAATAAATCTTAATATTCTAAACATCACTATATAAAAACGAAGTGGTGTAGGGTATAACAAGTACGGAAAGACTACAGTCGGGTGATGCCGGCTATATGATACCCTGCATCTTCTATCCTATTTAAAGTAATTTACTACCAATTCAAAATGTATTAAAATATCTGTGACAGTTTAATGTCGGACACATTCGAAACATTGTCCTTTATGAGCAAATGTCACCAAATCTGGTGGGACATTTGTATGGGGGCTTTATCAAACAATGAACCGATGTCACCAAATTTAACTACAGCTGTTTGTAGGTGCAATATAACGCTATGTGCCAAATGCGAACCAAATTGGGTAAACTATTTTGTTACTAGAGCGGAGAAGTCAAATCTGGAAAGATATTTGTATACCTACCTAAATCTAAACCGATGTGACCCACATTCACAATAAATGTTTCTAGTTGAAACATAACGTGTTGTACCAAATTTGAACAATATCGGTTAAAATATGTGGTATCTAGAGCGAAAAAAGTCAAATCGGGAGTGTAATTTGTATGGAAGATATATCTAAATCTGAACTGATTTGATTCAATTTTAATAGTGTCCGTTATTGATGCGAAAAAATTAGCTGTTTCAAGTTCTGTTGGGATTGGATAATAATTGCGACTTGTACTTCGATAACAAGAATATATACACGAACGGATTATTAATTTATTTTCCAGGAAAACCACTTTTTCCACTAAATTGTACTTAAATTGTGTTTTCTTTTACTGACGACGTAAACACGTAACGAATGCCGGATTCTCTTGAAAATTTTACTCTATCTAGCCTGTGGAAAGGGAATGTTTTCTGGCAATAATAGGGGAAGACACGACAAATGGGCATGACACCGCTCACAAAAATTATATTTTAAAACTATAACAAAATACATCGATTCACTTGAATATTTTATTGAACTGGGGATGACCCTTGACCGCTACGTTTAGGTAAGGGGTTGGTTCTTGAATATAAGTGGTCAAGGTATGCATAATTGGCGCGTCTCCTCATACTCGAACCAAGCAAGGTGTTCCAGTAGATGGGTATCAAAATGTTTACGCTTCATATGCATTGTGCCGTGTTTATACCGTACAAAACTGCAGTAACTGCAGTAACAAATGACAGCGACGGCCTTTTTTCGATGCACCAGGAGGTACAGTTAAAACCTTTCTCATCAGTTTGGAATCAGCGCACATTCGCTCTCAAAATGGGATATCTTTGGCTATTGCTTCCCCCGGTATTGCTGCTACATTATTTTATGGAGGACGAACGGCACATTCAGCGTTGAAACTGCCATGGAATATGCAATTTGTCGATTCTCCAACCTGTAATATTGGCAAAAGTTCAGGCATGGTGAAAATGCTGAAAACATGCAAGCTGATTGTGTGGAATGACTGCACCATGGCACATAAGAAATCCCTACAAGCGCTTAATCGGACACTTCAAGATTTAAGATGAAATACACAACCATTCGGTGGAACTCTTATTTTACTAGCTGGAGACTTCCGACAGACCCTTCCAGTAATTCCAAAATCAGCACCCGCATTTCTGGCGATATGTAAAAAAAATTAATGTGACCACCAATATGCGTGTACATCTGCATCGCGATAACTCAGCAACTATATTTTCGAAACATCTACTGGATGTTGGTAGTGGAAAAGTATCAGTTGATGCAGTGAAAAGGAGTATTACATTTTCAAAAATGTCATTCAGGAATCAATTCAGCAATTAATCGAGAAAGTCTTCCCACAAATTTCCACAAACTATAGAAACAAAGAGTGGTTTTACGTCCGTGCTATATTGGCTGCAAAAAAAAAACAACGATGTTAATGCAATCAATAATTTAATTCTGGAACAAATTTCTAGGTGAATTTCAGGACAATTTAATCTGGAAAGTCCATGTTTTTCACATGGTCAGTTATATGTTGCTTGCTCACGAGCTCAAAAACTTTAATGTACTTGAACACAAATTGTAAATATCGTGTATCCCGAAGCACTCCAATGAAATTCTGACTAACTTAACTAATAGACACAAAATACATTCTTCGAAAAAATTACCATAATTAATTAACTCTCTGATAAATGTTTCATTATACCCTACACCACTTCGTGGACTAGGGTATTATAAGTTAGTTTCGCGCCAAATGTTTGTAACACCAAGAAATAATCGAGCTAGACCCACCTTTAAGTATACCGATCGGCTTAGAATCACCAGCTGAGTCGATTTAACGATGTCTGTCTGTCCGTCCGTCTGTCCGTCTGTCCGTCTGTCCGTCTGTCCGTCTGTCCGTCTGTCCGTCTGTCCGTCTGTCCGTCTGTCCGTCTGCTGTCCATCTAAGCTTGTTCGCACTCTACAGGTCGCAATTGTTGTCCGATTGTCATGAAACTCGGCAGAAGTTATTTTTTCTGGCCAAGGACCATCGGTATTGAATTTGGAGGAAATCGGTTCAGATTTAGATATAGCCCCCATACAAATGTCGCTCCCGATTTGACTTTTTCCGCCCTATAAAGCACATATAGTACCCGATTTTCTTCAAATTAGGCTTAACACCTTATAATCAAACTAGAAACACATATGCAGAAATTTGGTAAGATCGGTTCAGATTTAGATATAGTCCCCATACAAATGTCGCTCCCTATTTCAGTTTTTCCACTTTAGAAACCACATATTGTACCCGATTTTCTTTAAAATTGGCACAACATCATATAATCCAACTAGAAACATCTATGCAGAAATTTGGTAAGATCGGTTCAGATTTAGATATAGTCCCCATACAAATGTCGCTCCCGATTTGACATTTTCCGCTCTAGAAACGACATAGTGTACCCGATTTTCTTTAAATTTGTCAGAACATATTATAATCGAACTAGAAACGCGTATGCAAAAATTGGGTAAGATCGGTTCAGATTTAGATATAGCCCCTATACAAATGTCGCACTCGATTTGTCATTTTCCGCTCTAGAAACGACATATTGTACCCGATTTTCTTTTAAATTTGTCAGAACATCTTATAATCGGACTAGAAACAAGTATGCAAAAATTGGGTAAGATCGGTTCAGATTTAGATATAGCCCCCATACAAATGTCGCTCCCGATTTGACATTTTCCGCTCTAGAAAAGATATATTGTACCCGATTATCTTTAAATTTTGCAGAACATTTTATAATCGAATTAGAAATACCTATGGTGAAAGTGGGTATGATCGGTACAGATTTAGATATAGCCCACATACAAATGTCGCTCCCGATTTGACTTTTTCCGCTCTAAAATCCACATACTGTACCCGATTTTCTTCAAAATTGGCACAACATCTTATAATCCAACCTATGGTGAAAGTGGGTAAGATCGGTTCAGATTTAGATATTGCCCTCATACAAATGTTGCCCCCGAATGTTTAACCGATTTTGGCCAAACTTTACATATTATATTTCACCAATAAGCATACATGGTGAAAGCGGGTCACATCGTTCCAGGTTTCAATATACCCCTATACAAATGTCCTTTCCGATTTAACATTTTTTGTCAAACACATACATTTACAGGATGCAAAAATCCTTCCCGATTTCACTTTTTTTATCGAATTGAATTGTAGTGATATAGAAAGTCCGCCCGTCTTTAGCCTTTCCTTACTTATTTGGGAGATGCCCATATGTCCATACTTTGGTATAACCCAAATGGGGCCCCATTCAGATCTATTACAGATCTAGAAACTACATCTTACATCGGATCTTCATCAAATTTTGCAGATCGTGATATTTTTCAACTAGGAATACCTACCGTGAATGAGAAATAATAGGCCCATGTTTTGGACCAGGCCCATAATGTTGTTTTAGGTCCCCTTTTGAAATGTCGGTCCGATTCATCCTATTACTACTGTATAATTTGTATTTGTCTGTCGGATAATTGGATCAATTACCATATTATTAACCATATTCGTTAAATATGACTAAAGATGAATTTATAGTAACTGTATAATTTATATGAACTACATAAAATTGCTCCCATAAAATAACTGGTTTTCTATTAAGAAAAAAATTACTTAAATTTGCATGAAGTTTTTATATTTTAAAAATCTAACTTATGAATTTAAATAAATACGTATTAATTTAAACTAATTTACAGAAGTACAGGAAGACGAAAACCCGTGCAACGCCGGGTACAAAAAAGTTAGTATAATATAAAAACTAAATATTCTCCAATGAAGCAAATTAAATCAAACCTAAATTAGTTGCATTTATTTGTGTATTATCTTACATATTTCAAATATTTACTTTGTTATTACTAAAGATTTCATAAAAGCTTGTACTCCGCAGATTATCTCTGGGAAAGAGTATAATATCTTTAACCCTGCCCTAAGGCTCGAAATACCTGAAACCTTAATACTGTGTAGCCGTGAATCGTATTCCTTGAGCCCTTTCACAAGACTACAAATTTCCAAAGGATACAATTTTTAAAAGAATTATTTTATACTAGCAAATACCCGCTACTTCGTACGCGGGAATTTTTCAAATGGGTTGGTATTTCTCGGTATGCAAACTGTTTTCTTGTATATTGAAATTGCCTTAGTCTAAGGATATCACATTCTGGGCAAATCGTTTGTAAATGCTCACAACTTTTGACAAATCGTTTTACTTTGCGCTACGTATTCAGCGGTATATTCACACTAATTTTTCGATTCGATTTATACACTTTGTACAAATTTAACAAAAGAAATCCATTTACACTGCGCCATCCATTTATACGTAGTCAATAGTTTAATTTGTAGGCACAAAATGCAAAAAATTTTTTACAAAAATCATATAAAGCTGTGATAAATACCCTCACTACAGAATAGGAGCGTATATGTCATTTGGGATAGAAAAAAGTGTAACGCATTGAAGGAGAGATTTAAAGCCATAAATATGTCCCACGTCCCTTTCCCGTCCGTCTGGCTCGATGGTATACACGAAAACTCTGGAAGGGATGGGGGAAATTGATATACATCTTATCTTACCCCCACAGGTATAGTCGGTATTCCAAAATAAACGACCCGTACATGCATAAAATTAAACCTAAATATTATATTTAGCAATATTATTTCATAACATATTTTCATTTTGCGTTTGAAAGCATTTTCAGCGATATACATCCCGAATTTCATGATTCCAGCTCTGTCTGTTTGATTGGTACCATTTTTATCCCTTTCTACCTAATTTCACCCTTATAAAGTACGAATTATGAAAACTATTTTCTTAGCCTCATTCGGGTTGTAAAAGTAATGCCCGTTCCGAATTTCATGACTCTAGGCCCAGTCGTTTGGTCTGGGTGGTGGTACAATTTTTATCCCATTTAATCCCTTAAAAGTACAAATGTTGAAAAATTCCTTCTTATCAGTGATCTGCGCTGTAAAATTAATATACACACCGAATTTCATTATTGTAGCGTCATTCGTGTTGTTGGTACCTTTTTTATCCCCATTTTCCCGTTTACCTATTATAAGTACGAATTTCAAAATATTCTGTCATTTTCAGTTTCTAAGCATTTTGAGGGATGTTCACACCGAATTTTATGATTCCAGCTTCATCCGTTTAATTAGTACTATTTTTACCCGATTTCACCCACAAAAAGTACGAATTTTGAATAATATTATCTTGTCGCACTCGTGTTATAAGAGTAATGTCCATTCCAAATTTCAAGATTCTAGGCCCCGCCGTTTGGTCAGGGCGGTGGTACAATTTTTATCCCATTTAATCCCTTAAAAGTTAAAATGTTGAAAAATTCCTTCTTATCAATGATCTGCGCTGTAAAACGAATATACACACCGAATTTAATTATTGTAGCGTAATCCGTGTTGTTGGTACCTTTTTTACCCCCCTTTTTCCCGTTTACCTATTATTATATAAAATATTCGGTCATTTTCAGTTTCTAAGCATTTTGAGGGATGTACATTGTACACACCGAATTTTATGATTCCAGCTCCATCCGTTAAATTAGTACCATTTTTACCCTTTTTACCCGATTTCACCCACAAAAAGTACGAATTTTGAATAATATTATCTTGACGCAATCGTGTTATAAGAGTAATGCCCATTCCAAATTTCAAGATTCTAGGCCCAGCCGTTTTGTCAGGGCGGTGGTAAAATTTTTATCCCATTTAATCCCTTAAAAGTGCAAATGTTGAAAAATTCCTTCTTATCAGTGATCTGCGTTGTAAAACGAATATACATACCGAATTTCATTATTGTAGCGTCATCCGTGTTGTTGGTACCTTTTTTATCCCTTTTTACCCGATTTCACCCCCAAAAAGTACAAACTTTGAAAAATATTTTCTTGGGCGCGTTAAAGCTAAAAGATGAATTTGTGTACCAAATTTCAAGATTCTAGGCCCAACCGTTTGCTCATTGCTATGGTACCATTTTTGTCCCTTTTTGCCCCATTTAACCCTCCAAAAGTACGAATTTTTCAAAGTCCACTTTTCGCGATGCCTTCATGTCGTAAGAGGAATGCCCATACCAAATTTCAAGATTCTAGGCCCAGGCGTTTGGTCATTGCGGTGGTACCATTTTTTAGCCCGTTTTTCCTCTTAAAAGTACGAATTTCGAAAAACCCCGTCTTATCTCACCTCTGCACTGTAAGAGAAATGTACACACCAAATTTCATGATTCTAGCTCTAGCCGTTTGGTCTGGGGAGTGATCAGTCAGTCTCTCAGTCACTCAATCACGCAACTGTTTTATATATATAGATATAATAACGGTCAAATTAGAGGAAAATATCTATAAAAACACACAAAATGTCGAAATTATATCTGAAACAGTTCAGCATTAACGTCTATTTCAAGTTTAACCCGAATGGTGTCACACACAAATGACGTTCACCAAAGCTTCTGGTGTGGAGCACTGATAACCTGAAAGTTTTATTTCAAAATTCGAAAAAATAATTACAGCACTATTCGTGTTAACCCTTAGTTTTTCTAGTTTGTTCATATCTTGCTTTTTAAGAGACAACATTTTAAATGTTTGTTAATACTAACCAAATACAGCTAGAAACTTGAAATGTTAAGTATTTTTGGCACATATACTCTTCTTTGATTTGGATTATGACACCCAGAGTCATAAGGTGGCAATAGGTATTAAAAATAATATTTGAAAAATTGTATCCTTTGGAAATTTGTAGACCTTTTAAGGAGCAACAAGATGAGAAAATGAAAAACTAACAACGTCAATTAACTCTATTTTGCCTATAGTTTCAAGTATTTATCATTTGGTTCAAGTGTAATATGGACTGTCGGACAGTGTTATCCATATTCATTTAGATTTCGTAACAGTTTTTATCCGAATGAAATATCAAAGAATCATAAGATAATTATTCAATGGTAATTTTGTAAACGTGCTTCCAGTTAAGTGAATGTGACGAAAGCATATTTTCGTCAACTACCAATGCATATTGTCAATTCAACCGGCATGGAAGTGGGCGATAATAAAATTAAATTAAAGGGAATTTTTATTCCAGGCTGAAATAGCAGAGCAACAACATTCGAATGTATATGAAATGAAATAATTTGAATAACCAATTAACTCCGCTCAATCGAATGAGAATGCTGGATATTCAGTGAGTTTTAAACTAAAATAAATTGTTTGTCTACGAACAAAAAAGTTATTTGAAATCACAATATATGCAAATCAAATGTGTTGCTTCAGTTTAGTTGTAATTGAGGTCTGCGTACATACATTCGTATATAGAATAAATTTATCCAGTGACCTATTGTACATTTTAGATCGAGTTGAAGAAATTTTTAAGCAAATTTATATATTTGTTACTATTTCGTCTAATGTTTTAAATAAATTGCCATGTTTCACTTTTTTATGTCTTTGTGCATTTGTTTGTAACACACAAAAGGAAGCGAGATAGACCCATTGTTAAGTATACCGATCGACTTAGAATCAATTTCTGAGTCGATTTAGCAATGTCCGTCTGTCCATCTATTGTTGTAATCAAATTACAGGTCGCAATTATAGTCCGATCTTAAAAAAAATTGACACAAATAAGTTTTGTGGATCAAGGACAACGCTATTTGAGGCAAATCGGTTCAGATTTAGATATAGCCCCCATAGAAATGTAGCTGCCGATTTGACATTTTCCGCTCTAGAAACCACTTATTGTACCCGATTTTCTTTAAATTTGGTACAACATATTTTAATCCCACTAGAAACACCTATGCAGAAATTAGTTAAGATCGGTTCAGATTTAGATATAGCCCCCATACAAATGTCGCTCCCGATTTAAATTTTTCGCTGTAGAAACGACATATTGTACCCGATTTTCTTTAAATTTGGCACAACATCTTATAATCCAACTAGAAACGCCTATGTTGAAAGTGGGAAAGATCGGTTCAGATTTAGATATAGCTTTAGATATAAATGGCGCTCCCGATTTGACTTTCGCCGCTTTAGAAACCATACTCGATTTTCTTTAAATATGGCACAACAGCTTATAATCCAAGTAAAAAACCTATGGTGAAAGTGGGTAAGATCGGTTCAGATTTATATATAGCCCAAATACAAATGTTGCTCCCAAAATGTTTACCGATTTTGGCCACACTATACATATAATATTTCGTTCCAGATTTCATATATAAATGTCCTTTCCGATTGATTTTTTTTGATTGATATTTTTTTTCAATTTCGCATATACATTAGCTCAATCAGATACCCACTATATTTCATCTAGAAACATCTGCATATAAAGTGAACTTTCTCGGTCCATGCTTTGATGAAGGAGCCATAGATATGACCCTCTAAAAGCCTCTTATTGCAAAAGTATAGTTTATAATCCGACACCTTGTGTTTTCATGTTTTGATACAGCTCTAATACAAATGTCCCATTCGATTTGGGTTCAAATTTTATCAACGACAAGTACTCTGGAACACTCTACATTTCTTTTCGCCATGTATCTAGTCTAGTCCAGATAAACAATATACAACTTTGGAACTACGGAACATCCAAAGTCGTATAGATACATAATCTATAATTTTGGAGACATAATATAAAATAAATTCTATATGTATAATTAAACTAGTGTACCATCTTGACGAAAGGCTGTATATAAAATTTTCAGAAGCTTTCTTTGTCATAAACTCGAAAATGATATTAAATGCAATACATAAACTAAAACTCAAATTAAATGCTTTTTGGTTAATTAGTTTAAGAGGCAAAATTTTTCGTCGAAATAACTTAAATATAAAATTGGGTTAAGTCACGACCCCGCCTGCCTAATTACTAAACCAATGTCATTATACGGGCTGCGAATTTCACGTTCACAAATGGTTTTGGTACTCTCGCCAGAAAATTAGAAACATTTTTTTTTGGAATAATCGTTAATTTTTAGTGGCACGAAGAAACCCATCAAAATAAAGAAGAAACTATTTTGTTTTAGTTTCAAATAGCAGGCACCCTAACGAAGAAAACATCTATAGTATATATGGATATTTTTATACCCTCCACCTCCAGGATGGGGGTATACTAACTTTGTCATTCCGTTTGCAACACCTGGAAATATCGACCTGAGACCCTATAAATTATATATATTCTTGATCGTCATAAAATTCTAAGACGATCTAGCCATGTCCGTCTGTCCGTCTGTTGAAAGCACGCTAGAATCTAAACGAAAGGAGCTAGAACGTTCAAAATTTCCACAAATGCGTCTTATAGTCGTAGATCGGTTGGGATTGAAACGGGGCGAAATCAGCCCAAAGGGAAAACTTTTTCCCTCACAAGGACTAAAAATTCCCATAATAATCCCTAATATTTCAGCGTATTTAAGCATGTTTTTTGAATACGTCTTTTTATATTTGCTTGATATTTAGTATGCGCATTTTCCTTATAGCAAAAACGTGCACCATAAAGTGATTCTTATTTGTAGGAGGTGAAATGGGGCAAAAAAGGGATAAAAATGGTACACATTAAACGACAACAGCTAAAAACACGAAATTCGGTGTGTACATTCCTCTAGTTGAGTAGATACATAATATAAAAGTATTATTTCCAAATTCGTACTTTTAAGGGGTAAAATGGGAATAGAGGGATTAAAATGATACCAACCAAACGGCTATACCTAGAATAATGAAATTCGGTGTATACATTCCTCAGATTGCATAGACAAGTAAAATACACGGATTTTTCAAAATTCGTACTTTTTAGGGTTAGAATGAAAAAAGGGGATAAAAATAGTACCAATCAAATGACCGCAGCTAGGGTCATGAAATTCGGAGTATACATTCCTCTGACTGTGTAGATACGGAAAATAAACTGATTTTTCGAAATTCGTACTTTTGGGGTCAAAATAGAAAAAGGGATAAAAATAGTACCAACCAAATGACCGCAGCTAGAGTCATGAAACTCGGAGTATACATTCCTCTGACTGTGTAGATACGGAAAATAAACTGATTTTTCGAAATTCGTACTTTTGGGGTCAAAATAGAAAAAGGGATAAAAATAGTACCAACCAAATGACCGCAGCTAGAGTCATGAAACTCGGAGTATACATTCCTTTGATTGCATAGACACGCAAAATAAAAAGTTTTTTCCAAATTCGTAATTTTTCTTTTACGGCAAAAATTGGTTGAATTATGAAGTTAGGTTATTTTGCATTAAAATAAAAGTTTTTTTTTCCAAATTCGTACTTTCAAGGGATACGATGGGCACGGCACGGAGGGATAAAAATGGTAAAAACCAAACAGCTACACCTGGAATAATGAAATTCGGTGTATACATTCCCCTGACTGCTTAGACACTTAAAATAAAAAGAATTTTCGAAATTCGTACTTTTTTGGGGTTAAAATGGAAAAGGGGATAAAAATAAAACCAATCAAATGACCGCAACTAGAGTCATGAAATTCGGAGTATACATTCCTCTGACTGCGTAGACACGGATAATAGACGAATTTTTCGAAATTCGTACTTTTTGTGGTTAAAATGGAAAAAGGGGTACAAATAGTACCAACCAAATGACCGCAGCTACAGTCATGCAATTCGGAGTATACATTCCTCTGACTGCGTAGACACGGAAAATAAACGGATTTTTCGAAATTCGATCTTTCAAGGGATACAATGGTACAGAGATATAAAAATAGTACCAACTAAACGACTACAGCTAGAATGATGAAATTCTAATTACGTCAAGGGGGTAAAAATGGTACCAACCAAATGGGCGCAGCTGGAGTCATGGAAGACGGTGTATACATTCCTCTGATTGCATAGACACGCTAAATAAAAAATTCAAAATTTTTCTTTTACGGCAAAAATTGGTTGAATCATGAAGTTAGGTTATTTTGCACTATGTACGTCTGATAATGGATTTTCAAAATTTGTACTTTTGGAATTAAAATAGAATGGAAATACAACCAACTGTAGCACCCACTATCTGCCGGTATTTATGGTATTTAAGCTTTTTGAAAATATAAATATAAGAAAATTTAGTTTTTGATTTGAAATATTTATTTATAAAATTATTTTTTCAATATTGTATTTGTTTTGGTTTGGCTATATTAAAAAAATTATATTTTCCTGTAATATTACTACACTTCTACGAAAACCGACAATCTCTGTGGAATGCAATCCAAGGTGAAGGGTATATAAAGTTCGGCCCGGCCGAACTTAACACCGTTTTTGCTTGTTTAAGTCATGATCCTTCTAAATATTTGTTTTCGAGAATATTGTTTAATTTAATCTTTTGTTCAAAGTATAACATAACTTTGAAATCAATAGTTTACATTTTGTTTTCGGTACAACACTTTTACCCATTTTAGGGTGCTATCGATTTGCATTAGTGGCAGCACTACTTAACACATTTCTACAAGTCACCACCACCAGCAGTTCGCGCAAGCACCATTACTCTGGCATTTCAATATTTTGCATTGGCACAGATATACCGTCAGAATTTAATCTTTCGTTATTTCCGAAATTTAATAATTCACAATATGTCTAAATTATTTATTAACTAGCTGACGCGACAAAAATGTTCCTGTCCATATTCCAATTAATTTGTTTGTGATCATCGTGTGAATTTTTGAAAAGCTATTTCAAATGTTTAAGCAAACCTGGAATGAGAAAAAATGATGTTCTCAGCGATTATTGTATCGATTAACGTTTGCTGGCATAGATATTCAATTTAATGATACGAACATGGATATCTAATTCAGATTACGCCAATGGAAGTGTCTGCACTTTCACTTAAGTGGATTTTGAACAATGTTTCATCAGTTCGATTTTTCAAACGGTGAACTGAAAAAATCGGCGGGGAATATATTGCATTTCTAAGGCGATTTTGCCATTGACACTTTCAATATAATTGTGCAGATTCGTCGTTCTGCATCTCGAAACTGTTGATATTACTTAATTTAAAAGTCGTGATGTTTCCCACAAAAAGAACGTATTCGAGCACTCATTTAGTTTATTGGGTGGAGTAGGCCGTGGAATCACTGGTAGAGTTTGGTAAAAATCATCAAAATATCATTAATAGACAGATGATTTTTATGCAATTTGAATTTTCAATCTATGCAACATATGCAAACATAATATTGGTTAAATCGATTTTTTTAATCTTGAAATCATGAGAATTATTTTTATTCAATTATATTATTATTCAATTATTATTATTCAATTATAATCATCCACTCAAAATATACTTTGAATAAAAATTGCCTGCATAGTCATTATTCGGTCTAATTATTCAAAAGACTGTGAATGTATATTCATTCCGAGCTATCAATATACGTTACTGCACAACCATGATCACCGGCACAGCTCTTCGACAGTTTGCACGTTGAAAGTTCTTTAACATGCGTATTCAGCGGCAATTTGCAAGAGAATCGTAGCCAACGTGATCGTTCAGAGGATAACAGTTCCATCTTTCAAGACTTTCATGAGTGTCGTATGTTAATCGCCGCTTTAACTGCGAAGCGTGCTCTCAAAATGTCTTCATCATCGTTCTTTCCTTTAAGAAGCGTTTCTTCAATAAGCTATTTGTTAATTTTCACACTTCCCAGTGTCATTGCAAAAAATAATCTGGTATTAACAGAAGATTCTGAGGCGATATTCTGAGATTGTCAACATAATTTTCTCTAGAAACAGAATCCTCCAATTCAATGTTTTACGCAGCCAATATAGCATGTTCGCTCAACGACACGCGATTTGGAGACAACGTATGAGAACACAAACTGAAAAATGTAAATATCAACATTGTCCAGCAATTGTTTTGAAAATACTCCAAATTGGCCGTTCCACGACACATGATTCTGATCGTCAGCTGGAGTTTGCTGTGGAATCGGCCGTAATGTAAATCGAAAATCACCTACCACCATAATCATTGAACCAACAGTGCGCCATAGTACACTCCTCCGGACCGATCAAAACGTTGGCTACCTCAGATCTTTGAAAGGTTGCACGATGGAGGTTCGTTAATTTCCATATTCATCGCAACCTGAGTGCATTTCAGCAGCCTTCGAAAGGAAAGGAAACAGTTTGTAACAAAGATCAGCCAAATCTGTTCAGCTGTTCTCAAGTGATGCGATTACCAATGAACATCATTTCATTATACACTCCAGGAGAGTATTATGTCTTTGTGCATTTGTTTGTAACACCCAAAAGGAAGCGAGATAGACCCATTGTTAATTATACCGATCGACTTAGAATCACTTTTTGAATCGATTTAACGATGTCCGTCCGTCCGTCTGTCCATCTATTCTTGTAATCAAAGTACAGGTCGCAATTGTAGCCAGAACCAAATGAAACTTTGCACAACAAAGTTTTTCGGGATAAGGACGAACGCTATTTAATTTGAAGAAAATCGGATCAGATTTGGATATAGCCCCCATACGAATTTCACTCCCGATTTGACTCTTTTCACGCTAGATACCACATATTAAAACTGATTTTCCTCAAACTTGGCAAAACATCTTACATTTCAACTAGAAACACCTATGGTGAAAATTGGTCAGATCGGTTCAGATTTAGATATAGCCCCCATACGAATTTCACTCCCGATTTTACTTTTTCTGCTGTAGAAACCACATGTTTTAACAGATGTTCTTCAAAATTGGCAAAATATCTTATATTTCAACTAGTAACACCCACGGTGAAAATTAGCCAGATCGGTTCAGATTTAGATATAGCCCCCATACGAATTTCACTCCCGATTTGACTCTTTTCCCGCTAGATACCACATATTAAAACAGATTTTCCTCAAACTTGGCAAAACATCTTACATTTCAACTAGAAACACCTATGGTGAAAATTGGTCAGATCGGTTCAGATTTAGATATAGCCCCTATACGAATTTCATTCCCGATTTGAATTTTTCTGCTGTAGAAACCACATATTTTAACAGATGTGCTTCAAAATTGGCAAAACATCTTATATTTCAACTAGAAACACCCACGGTGAAAATGAGCCAGATCGGTTCAGATTTAGATATAGTAATATAGTAATAAGTAATTCAAGATTATCTAACATACACTCGAGGATAAGTTTAGGGAAATGTATGAATTTCATATTGTAATGTTTGATAAACTCTATGAAAAATACGCAAATTTATACAAATTATAACCACGTATATGACCAAAAATGAGGTACTTTATCTATTTATGAAATATTTGTGAAGGCAAATAATTAGTCTGAAGGTGATGTGAATAATTTCCAGGAACAGTGAAACAGTTTCCACGTCGCGCAATATAACCACATATATGACAAAAAACGCAAATTGTTTAGAATTTCCGTTACTACATCTAAAAACGAGAACTGCTGAGAACATTTTGAAGTCATTCATTCATGCAACGCACTGAAGACTTTCGAAATTGACTACAAACTCTCCTGTCTAGCAATTGACTTTCGGTCCAGTAAAAAAAAAATCAATTAGCGATAGTTTAATTTTGAGTATATAGGGCTGTTAAACCCCAGTTTTGCTTTTCTTCCTACATTTATTTTTTGCCCAAAATCACAGATGTGAATGAATGAACAATTTTTATTTCTGAATCTGTGGCCCGCTCTGAATTTTTGATATTTTGTAGAGAATAACAAAAGCTAAAATACAAAAAAATAAATCTGTGCTTCAGGAAATCCTTGAACCACAAGGAAATTCCCTTTTACATACAGACGAGATCTAAAGTCCATCTCTTCACAAAAACCCTCTAGAATGGAATTACCCAACCGACTTTTGATACACATACACTCAAGGAAGGAAATCGAATTTAATAATAATAATATAATAATAATATTTATAATCGTTTTAATTAGCATATGCATATTTAACTTAATTAAAGATCAATATTTCGAATACACATTCTTATTGGTCAATGGTAACCATGTTTCCCTTTTCGACTTGCTCATCGTTCGATGAGTGGAGTAATGGTTCGCAATCCATAAATGTTAAGTTTTTCTAGCTGGCTGGCAGTCGCTATAAAATAGCGAAGTGTATGAAGAGCGAAAGCAACAGTTAATTGAGCAACCCTTCAATTCCTCCCTTGGTCATCATGTAAATCGTAGCTGTATTATAATCCGCCAAACATATTCGCCATCATGTACTAATTAAGCCTTTTGATGGCATCAACAAGATAAAAAGTAAGGAAAGGCTAAAGTCGGGCGGGGCCGACTATATGATACACTCCACTTTCTATCGGAATACAATTCAATACAGTAAAAAAGTGAAAATGGGAAAATTTTTTGTATGTTTCCTAATCACAAGCTAATATGACCTGGTCCAATTTTTCAAATCGATAATTATAACATGGAATGAAGTGACTAACTTTCACAATAAGTTCTTCTAGTTGAAGTATAACGTGTTATGCTCAATTTTAAGAAATTATCTGAAAATATGCGGTTTCTGACACATTTTTACCACAGAAGTTTCCAGTAGAAATATAAGGTTTTTTGCGAATTTAGAAGAAAATCTGTTAAAATATGTGGATTATAGAGCGGAAAAAGTCAAAATGGAAGCGAAATTTGTATGGGAGCTATATACAGGGTGTTTTTTATTGGGGTATAGAACTTTAAGTTGGCATCACTTTTTTAACTGGCGGCCATTTTGTCAGCTGTCAAGTGATTAATATTTAGTTTGGTTTGCCATTTCATCATGAACAGGTTGACAAAAGAACAACGCTTGCAAATCGTGCAAATTTATTTCGAAAGTAATGGTTCAGTTCGCGAAGTTCACCGCTCCGTCCATTTTATGGTCGACATAATCGTCCATCAGAGCAATTAATTCGGTTAACCATGGATCGTTTTCGCACTACGTATACTCTATGTGATAATACGCATCCGCAGAGACGTCGAACAGTGCGCACCGTAGAAACAATTGCCGCTGTAGAGCAAAGTGTTGAAGAGGACCCGAATGAATCGATTCGCCACCGTGCACAGCAATTGGAGTGGTTGAAAATTGTACCTGTAGAATTGGCTATATTCGAGCCAGCCGCGGCGGCCACATGCCCGAAATCATATTTAGACATTAATGGCATAAAATTATCCTTCCAATAAAGCCAAATTGATGGACATTAAAACGATTTTCTTGTGTTTTATTTCAATTCGAAGTTCTATACCTCAATAAAAAACACCCTATATAAATCTGAACCGATCTAACACTTTTTTACCACAACTGTTTCTAGTTGGACTATAAGATGTTTTGCCAATTTTGAAGAAAATCTGTTGAAATATTTGGTATCTAGAGTGAAAAGAGTCAAATCGACCCTGTCTGGACGATGGAGATGAATTAAGGGAGGCAGAATGGGATTGCATTTTCTTAAATTATAATTTTTTTTTAATTTAAATATATTATTAATGCAAATATACTTTTATAAAGATTGTCAGAGCATTTCATTTAAAGTTTGGTTTGCTTTGGAGTTTGGTTCACTTCACCGTATTATTTTCTTCTGTTGCCTGGAACGTAAATTACGAAACATGGAATTTTCAATTTAGTTCTCATATTGTAAAATTAGCAATATCGTGATATAGACAAATTAGGTCCATGTTAAAATGTAGGCCCCATGCTTACTTTGTACTAGTGTTTATTTTGAGTAGACGACTTTTTGTCAGAATACTGCTCGATCGAATCGAAAATCTTTTTCCTCAAATGTTGTAGTTTATAGATGATATTTTTCTAATTCTCCAAATTTTCTAATTGAATCGTAATCGATGTTGTGTATGAAACTACGAGGCACCTCTGACGGAGTTCAAATTTTAGTTATAATGAAAATGTCACGTTTTAATCAGCTGCATTGCACATAAAATATATTCAATGTCATCACGTTTCCTTTCAATGCAATCACTGCAGTGCTCTCAGAAAAGCATTACTTTCGATGTTTCTTGACTGGATGATGGCGCTGTACAGGTGCTGTTTGAAGTGTCACGTTCACGTTGTTAAACGTGCACTTGGAAATTTGTGTATCGTCGTCAGCAAACGTAGCGACTTATTTGTACCCAAATCCGGTTGTGAGAGGGCATCTGATGTCACGCTTATATGTACGTGGGCAACTGCAACTAGGCGTTGCTTTTTTTCAGCTGTCGATCCTTTTTGCAACATACTACATATTTAAGTTATAATTTTATCAGAAGTTCAGTTGGTTTAATTATAAAAAGAAAATCAATGGATTTAACGAATAAAAAGTTATTGAAATTTTTTCAAAACAGATGTTATTCATTCTCCACCATGAACATTCTCGTTTTGGGCGAAAACGTTTAGTGTGAAATTACGCTACGTCATTTTGGTACCCCCTTTAAATATATACACCGAATTTCAATTTCTAGCTTCAGATATAAAATGGTACGAATTTCGAAAAATCCATTTATTTTGTGTTTCTATGCATGTACAAACCGAATTTCATGAATTTCCGCTGTTATCCGATTTTACCAAATTTCACAACTAAAAGATTAAATTTTGCAAAAATATTTTCTTTGTCGTATTCCATTTAATTCCTTAATATCGGAAAATTCCTTGTTATACACTCCACGAGAGTATTATGTCTTTGTGTATTTGTTTGTAATACCCAAAAGAAAAGGAGATAGACCCATTGTTAATTATACCGATCGGCTTAGAATCTCAGTCGATTTAGCAATCTCCGTCTGTCCGTCTGTCCATCTATTGTTGTAATCACGATACAGGTCGCAATTGTAGCCAGAACCAAACGAAACTTTGCACAACGAAGTTTTTCGGTTCAGATTTAGATATAGCCCCCATTCGAATTTCACTCCCGATTTGACCCTTTTCATTCTAGATACCACATATTTCAACAGATTTTCTTCAAAATTGGCAACACATCTTATAGTTCAACTAGAAACAGTTGTGGTGAAAATATGTTAGATCGGTTCAGATTAATATATAGCTCCCATACAAATTTCGCTCCCAATTTGAATTTTTCCGCTCTTGAATCCACATATTGTGACATATTTTCTTCAAAATTGGCAAAATAGCTTATATTTCAACTGGAAACGCCTGTGGTAAAAATGTGTTGGATCGGTTCAGATTTATATATAGCTCCCACACAAATTTCGATCCCAATTTGAATTTTTCCGCTCTAGAATCCACATTTTTTAACAGATTTTCTTCTAAATTCGCAAAAAAAATATATTTCTACTGGAAACATTTGTGGTAAAAATGTGTTTGATCAGTTCAGATTTATATATAGCTCCCATAAAAATTTCGCTCCCAATTTGAATTTTTCTTCAAAATCTGCAAAACATCTTATATTTAAACTAGGAACACCTATGGTGAAAATGGATCACATCGGTTCAGATTTACATATAGCTCTCATATAAATTTCGTTCCCCCAGAAAACGCGTATTTTCAGAGAATTTTTTAAAATTGAGCATAACACATTATACTTCAACTAGATGAACTTATTGTGAAAGTTATTCACTTCATTCCAGGCTTGGATATTTTTATCGGGCTCAAATATTATTCTCGATTTGACAAATTGGACCAGGTCATATTAGCCTGTGATTAGGAAACATACAAAAAATTTCCCCGTTTTCACTTTTTTACTGAATTGAATTGTATTCCGATAGAAAGTGGAGTGTATCATATAGTCGGCCCCGCCTGACTTTAGCCTTTCCTTACTTGTTATTAATCATATACGCTGTAAGACTAATATTCACACCGAATTTTATTATTGTAGCATCATCCATGTTGTTGGCACCTTTTTTATCCCGCTTTTCTCGTTTACCCTTTAAAAGTACAAACTTCGAAAAATTCCTTCATTTTGTGTTTGTAGCATTTTCAGGGATGTACACACCGAATTTCATGATTCCAGCTCCGTCTGTTTTGTCGGTACCATTTTTTAACCCTTTCCACCCAATTTCACTCACAAAAGGTACGATTCCACCTCCATCCGTTTGATTGATACCATTTTTATCCCTTTTTATCCGTTATCACCCACAAAAAGTACGAATTTTGAAAAATATTTTCTTTATCGCATTCGTGCTGTAAATGTAATGTTCGTTCCAAATTTCTAGATTCTAGGCCCAGCCATTTGGTCAGGACAGTGTACAATTTGTATCCCATTTAATCCTTTAAAAGTACAAATATTGAAAAATTCCTTCTTATCACTGGTCTGCACTGTAAAACGAATATACAAACCGATGTAGCGTCATCCGTGTTGTTGGTATCTTTTTATCCCCTTTTCCCTCTAAAAGTACGAATTTCATAAAATTCGTTCATTTTGCGTTTCTAAGCATTTTGAGAGATGTACACACCGAATTTTATGATTCCAATTCCATCCGTTTGATTGGTACCATTTTTATTCCTTTTTACCCGATTTCACCCCCAAAAAGTACGATTTTTAAAAAATATTTTATTGGGCACATTGAAGCTATAAGATGAATTTGCAAATTTACCAAATTTCAAGATTCTAGGCCCAACTGATTGGTCATTGCTGTGGTACCATTTTTATCCCATTTTACCCCTTAAAAGTACGAATTACGAAAAACTCCTTATCTATACGCTGTAAAAGAAATGTACACCCCAAATTTCTAGCTTCAGCCGTGTTGTTTGTACCATTTTTTCCCCTTTTGCTCCATTTAACGCCCCAAAAGTACGAATTTTTCAAAAGCCTTCATGGGATGCCTTCATGCCGCAAGAGGAATACCCATACCAAATTTTAAGATTCTAGGCCCAGCCGTTTGGTCATTGCTGTGGTACCATTTTTATCCCTTTTTATCCCATTTTTACCCCTTAAAAGTACGGATTTCGAAAAATCCCGTCTTATCACACCTCTACAGTCAGTGAGTCACTCAATCACGCAACTCTTTTATATAGATTTGTTTCCATTTTTCTTTATGATGATTTTTGATTGAATCTTCTGCATAATCTTTAAACATTCAACGTAAGCATCTTATAAAGTATTAGAGTGTTCAGAAGGTAGAGAAAACCCTCTGAATACTCTCTTAATTAAAACACCTTTGAAAGTTGTCGGATTGTTTCAAATTGACTTTTGTAGTTTTTAACAAATTGTGCAATTGTCTTAAATAGAAAGGAGCTATACCAACATCCTTGTAACTAATCTAATGATATTAGTTTAATGTTTGTAAATCCAGGCAAAAGTTTTGTACAATAAACAAGTAAGGAAAGGCTAAAGTCGGGCGGGGCCGACTATATAATACCCTACACCACTCCCTGCGTATGTACCTCGCTTTGATTACTAAACCCAAGTATTTCATGGGAGCAATTTTATGTAGTTCATACAAATTATATAAATTATATGAATATAATTTATATGCTATAAATTCATCTTTAGTCAAATTTAACGAATATGGTAAATAATATGGTAATTGATCTAATTGCCCGACAGACAAATACAAATTATACAGTAGTATACCAAAGTCATACCAAAGTATGGACATATGGGCATCACCCAAACAATTCTCATTGCAATTCAATTTGGTAAACAATTGAAATCGGGAAGGATTTTTGCATCCTGTAAATGTATGTGTTTGACAAAAAATGTTAAATCGGAAAGGACATTTGTATGGGGGTATATTGAAACCAGGAACGATGTGACGTGCTTTCACCATGTCTGTTTATTGGTGAAATATAATATGTAAAATTTGGCCAAAATCGGTTAAACATTCGGGAGCAACATTTGTATGAGGGCTATATCTAAATCTGAACCGATCATACTCACTTTCACCATAGGTTTTTTAGTTGGATTATAAGATGTTGTGCCAATTTTAAAGAAAAACGGGTACACTATGTGGATTTTAGAGCGGAAAAAGTCAAATCGGGAGCGAAATTTGTATGGGGGCTATATCTAAATCTGAACCGATCTTACCCAATTTTTGCATACGTGTTTCTAGTTCTATTATAAGATGTTCTGCAAAATTTAAAGAAAACCGGGTACAATATGTCGTTTCTAGAACGGAAAATGTCAAATCGGGAGCGAAATTTGTTTGGGGGCTATATCTAAATATGAGCCGATCTTACCCAATTTTCGCATACGTGTTTCTAGTTCGATTATAAGATGTTCTGCAAAATTTAAAGAAAATCGGGTACAATATGTCGTTTCTAGAGCGGAAAATGTCAAATCGGGAGCGACATTTGTATGGGAGCTATATCTAAATCTGAACCGATCTTACCCAATTTTTGCATACGTGTTTCTACTTGCATTATATGATGTTCTGCCAAATTGGAAGATAGTCGGGTACAATATGTCGTTTCTAGAGCAGAAAATGTCAAATCGGGAGCGACTTTTGTATGGGGGCTATATCTAAATCTGAAACGATCTTACCCAATTTTTGCATAGGTGTTTCTAGTTGGATTATAAGATGTTCTGCATAATTTAAAGAAAACCGGGTACAATATGTCGTTTCTAGAACGGAAAATGTCAAATCGGGAGCGACATTTGTATGGGGACTATATCTAAATCTGAACCGATCTTACCCAATTTTTGCATACGTGTTTCTACTTGCATTATATGATGTTCTGCCAAATTGGAAGATAGTCGGGTACAATATGTCGTTTCTAGATCAGAAAATGTCAAATCGGTAGCGACATTTGTATGGGGGCTATATCTAAATCTAAAGGATAAAAATTTGAAAGGAATTTTTTATCCTTTTTGGTCCATATGGCAAAAATAAAAAATCTAGGAAGAAAGCTCAAAATGCCACCTTTAATTTGATACCCATGTTGTGATAATACGACTTGCACAAAAACGGCGAAAATTCAAGAAAGGGGACATGTCCTATGCAACTTCAAAGTCCTTTTAAAGGAAAATTCGACCAAAGAATGAAAAACTTAGTATGAGGTTTTGGCATAGTGGGTCACTACTTTCATAAAAATATAGTTTGGTTGATGTGCATTAAAATTTTTTTTATTTTTGTTCAACGGTGTTATGTATCAGAAGAAATTCTTTTAAATAGACCCTAGAGTGTATGATACAGTAAGTATGAGGAGATGATTCTCACAAACGAACGAGAATCACAACTCACTTGCCGAATTTGCGTTTGTTGTTGAAAAGTCGCTGCGAAGCCACTTGAAAAGACTTTTGACATGGTCGAAATCATGATCGCGGTAGTCTGCAGCCAAGTAATAAATGTCACCATGCCATTTAAAAATTTTATAAATAAAAAAAAATTTATATATAAAAATTTTATATATAAAAAAAAAATGCCATGAAAATTCTGAAAATCTTGATGTTTTGCAAGTCTTGAGATTATCTTGCGCGAATTGAAAAGACTGTTATTAACACTTATCCACACCATTTTAAATATTAGTTAATATTCTTCATATTATATTTTATACTCACAAGGGCGGAAAATATCCATAGCTGACATGTCATTAAATTTTGCTAATATTTGATTGATGAAACAGAACAATTTCTTCTTTCTTTCTGCCACCCCCATCCATAGAGTTAGCATGCACGTGACTGTTAACGGAATTTTAACATAAACTTAAAAACCAAAAAAATTGAGAAATAACATGATTGTCCCTCCCTGTTGTAGAGCCGCCCAAAAATTATTAACACGTCTAAATAATTGTTACCTCAGACAATTGCGATATCAGTCTCTGTAGGCAACAAACAAACAACCCAAACAACAACCCAAATACCTGACAAATAAATTATTATGTTTTATTCTTGGGGAACCTAATTTTGTACTGAGGATTCTTCTACTGACGAAATTTGTATACACACACATGAAATGTCATATATTCCCAGCGGGAAAATTTGGAAGGCCTCCCCATAGAAGGCCTTCTAAAATGCATTCTCTTCGGATCCGAAACACATTCCTGTATGCCTTCTGCAAATTGGCATTCCAGAAGGCCTTCTTCGCGCATGAAAAAAGATTCGGCACACATTCTCACCTCGCTTCTCAAAGAAGGCCTACCAGAAGGCCTAATCATCAGCATTTAGAAAACCTATAATCATTCTTGACTGCCTTCTTTGAGAAGGTATTTAGAAAGGCCTTCTCATTTCCTATTAGATAGATGCAATGGACATTCTTCATTGCCTTCCTTTAGAAGGCCTGCTGGAAGAATGAAGGCAGGACGGATGGAGTCGATTTTATTATTTTTACGATTTTATTATTTTTATGAAAGATATTTTTACAATTCTCTTGATTTGAACTCAATTAAAGTACATTTATTTAAAATAATAGGAAATTATTACATTTAAAATTATTTTTTAAATGTTTTGTTTGTTTAGTGTTAAATCATATTTGTTGTTGTTGTCGTTATGCCTTTGTTTGTAACAACTAAAAGAGACAATATAATACAGATCGACATAGATCCACTTTCTGAGTCGATTTAGCAATGTCTGTCTGTCTGTGCATCTATTCCTGTAATCAAACTACAGGTCACAAATTTTGACCGATTCAAATGAAACTTTATATTGTGATTTTGTCGGGGTAATACGAACGATATTTAATATTAAGCAAATCGGCTTAAATGTAGATATAGCCTTTATACAAATGTCTTTATACATGTTTTCATATAGACCCATTTATCAGGGATGGAAATGAAAAATGTTTAACTCCTCTTCAAGAACAACCAAAAAAGTTCTTTCTTTATTACCAAAATATTTATCATATCCTTCATACTTTCTTCAGAAATATTATTACACGCCTGACACCCATTCCTGAAGGCCTTCTACGAAATGGCATTTTAGAAGGCCTTCGATAACTCATGCTTGCTTGCCTTCTTCGGATAGGCTTGCTAGAAGGCCTTGCGAGAGAAGGCAGCGCGGAAGATGTTCGATTTATCGATGGGTATTTTCTACACACTTTTTGTTGCAAACGCATAACAATATTCTGTGGCTCATTCCTACTTCCCTTCTTTCGCCAGGCATGCTAAAAGGCCTGCCAAAAGAAGGCAGCAGCGAAAGTGTTCGCTTTGATAAAGGGTCGTGTGTTTCTATAAACTTTTTGACACAAACAGACATTAAAGTTCTGTACTTTAGTAGATAGTACTTCCGATTAACAATGCGAAGGTCATGGGTTCAAATTCCAGCAGAGGCAAATAAAAATGTTGAAATATTTAAATTGAAAATTAATATACTGCCAATAAAAAGGCCAGAAATATTGAAAAAATTCTGGTCCATCAGTTCGTCATATTTTTTTATTTTTCGCCTTTTTTGACTTTCTAGAAGGCCTTCTGGAAGTACTTTGGTTACAGGCCTTCCAGAGGAACTTTGGTTGCAGGCCTCCCAGAAGGACTTTGGTATGAGGTCTTCTAGATGGCATTTTGTCAGAGGTATTCTAGAAGGCCTGCAAATAGAAGCGAGAGGGAAGGTCTTGCTCTCCAATCTTATCCAGTTTTAATTTTAAATGAGTATAGAAGCAGCAATCATGCCTTGCACCTCCCTAAGAAGGCCTTGCGTGCGCCTTCCTTTTCCCGCTGGGTTCATTCACAAATGTGGTTTCATACTATAAACAAAGGAAACAATAAAGAACAAAATACAACGATAGAGAAAACGAAGGAAGTCATTAAGGGTACTTAACACATGAGTGCTTAACAAATACATATGTATCTACATATGTAAGCTTTTTCAACATATTGAGAAAATGTTCGGTACAAAACATGTTGTTTTGTTGTCTGGATAAGTGATAGAAGGGTGTGGTACGGTAAAAATATCCATTTTAATTTAACTAAAAGAATATTTGATATTTCCACTTTAACTGACTGTTGGCATGGGAAGGTTGCTTTTGGTGTAATTTATCCAAGGGACAATGAACTTTGTCATGTATAGTTGGCACGGCTGATTAACGTAACATTCGAAATTGGACTGAATTTACCATTATATACCTTTATATCAAGGTATCGGTATCGGAGTAAGAGGATTATTATATACCGACTCAGAATCTGATAGCCAACGTAATTTGTTACCATTAAAAACACAAAATAATATTAATCTTGAAGAAAAGACAAGAACGTGGGCTCTTTTTTCCCACATTTCTTGAATTTTCTGGAAATCGGTGAAGACGAGGAAAATAGATGAATAACAGTTCTCAAAAATTTAAATTAAATTTAATTTAATTTACATTTAATTTAAAAGAAGCTTCACAAGGAACAACTACAGCCTCCAATAGAGAAACATGACTCATCGTTAAGACAAAATTAGATACCAAAAGTTGAGCTTTAAAAGACTCTAATATTATTTTTGGGAACACAATGGAATAGTTATAAACACTCACAAGGGTGGTTACAATCAAAATACTGACTAGATTGTAACGAAAAAAAAGAAGAGAGAATGCAGACCGTTTATTTCAGAGATCGACTTAGAATTACTTTTGAATCGGGTTAATTACGTTCGACTGTTCGTCTATTCTTGTAATAACATTTATAAATAAAATTACATGTCGCAAATATTATCCGGAGGTGAAATATAATGTGTTGTACCAAATCTGATTAAAATCCATTGATTAAAATCAAAAAATTGACTGATTTTTTCAGATAGATGTTTCCAAGTGAAATATAACTTGCAGTAAAAAAGTTTAATATAACTTGCAGTAAAAGTTTATAAAATTTAAAAACGTGTTGCTTCGAGAATGGAAAAAGGCAAATCGGAAATAACGTTTGAATGAGAGCTATATATTAATCTGAACCAAAATTAAATAGCGTCCGTTCTTGTCCCGCAAAACTCACTTGTGCCAATTTCGGTTCAAAAAGTCAATCAAAGTCGATCGCTATAATAAATGATAGGTCTAACTTTCTTCCTTTTAGGTGTAAATAACAAAATCAACCAAGTCGAGGGTACACACAAAATATATTAATTACCCAGAACAAAGTTTCGGAAAAAGTTTCCGTGTAAAATCCAAACAAGTCCGTTCATGTGGCTGCTATGTGTACCGTATATGTAATATGAATATTTAATATTACTCATACGTTTAATGTTCTCCATATTTAGACTACATTAAATTAAAAAATGGTTACAAAATTGTTATGTTTGTATTTAAAATAAAAATGCAATAAACAAGTAAAACGGCGATAATTACCAAGGCGTTACCTTCCACCCTAGAGTGCATTCCACAGTATTTCCGGTAAATTAGAGGGTGCGACTTCACCTAAAATTGTTGTAAAATATTAGGGAAATAATGATATTCTTGTTAATTGCGATATTTATTAAAAATCATGATGTTTTGAACTAAAATTAAATAATAAATTGAAAAACAACGCCCAGATTATATATATAAAAATAATACTTCATTCTACTCACATAATTTTACGATTCTAGCTACAGCCATTTGTTTGGTACAAATTTGAATAATATTTCATTATTCCAACTGCAGACGTTTGATTTTTACCTTCCTTATCCTTTTTTGACAGGTTTTCTCTAAAAGTACCAAATTCATCGCTTTTTGCTCATTCAAGTCTACTCAGCTAAAGGGAATTCTTGCGGAAAAGCCCTAAAGTCATTCAGAGCACTGTGGCCATTGTTAAATCGACGTTCGATGCTCAATCTTAAAAATAAAAATTTAATTTTCAAAAGTGTTATAAGACCAATTCTATCTTATGGTTCCCCTATATGGTACAAAGCTGCAAAATGTCATTTAAAGCGAATGCAAGTCATCCAAAACAAGTGCTTGAAAATGATACACAACAAACATTGGAGATACTCCACCAGTACGCTACATGACGAAACTGGATACGAGTTGTTCTTTGACTTCATCAGCAGACTTAATAATAATTATTTTTCTAAGATTGAATAATTACCCCATGTTAAGAGAATGTAGAGATTTACCATAATTACTATGTATACCGAAATTTAACAAATTGAAAATGTATGCATTATGTCCGAATATTTTCATTAATATTCGCATTATAAGCATTTATATTTTCAACTTATATTTGACTACATTATTTAATTCTCATATAAAGGTTTTTACCCTTTTTCCTTTTACAAGATTATCATCAAAACATGTAAATAAATTTATTTTCGTAGAGCATAAATTGTAATATCCTACTGATAAAAACTCAATAATAATTAATTCAAAATTGTAATATGTATAAGACATTATTTGGATGAATAAAATTGAATTGAATTGAATTGAAAGCTAAAAGGAATTACATACTGATTTCTCATTCATTTAAATTTTATCTCTTTTTCCACAAGAAAACCTGATTTATGGAGGTTATTTTGAACGCGTTCAGCTCACGAACGGGCAATGATAATATTGACATATTTTGGGAAAACACATAAAACGAACCAATCACATTTTTTCCTTCCTCACAAAAGAAGCAACTCTAATATATATGCGATTTGAGGGATTTACATACCACATTACTATCTTCTTTTTTTAAACAAGGTAATTAATTATTATGAACATAAAATAACCCTGAAACACTAACTGTCCAAGTTAATTATAGACAATTAGTACGGCAATTATTAAAAAGCCTTACACTAGAATCAGAAGGAATATTTCAGTTGTTATACAATCCACTATAGTACTATATCTTTGTACATTTGTTTGTAACACCCAAAAGGTTGTTAATTATACCGATCGATTTAGAATCACTTTTTGTATCGATTTAGCAATGTCCGTCTGTCTGTCTGTCCGTCCGTCCATCTACTCTTGTAATCACGATACAGGTCGTAATTGTAGACAGAACCAAATGAAACTTTGCACAACGAAGTTTTTCGGGATAAGAACGAACGCTTTAATTTGAAGAAAATCGGTTCAGATTTAGATATAGCCCCAATACGAATTTCACTCCCGATTTGACTCTTTTCACTCTAGATACCACATATTTTAACAGATTTTCTTCAAAAGTAGCAAAACATCTTATAGTTCAACTAGAAACACCTGTGGTAAAAATGGGTCAGATCGGTTAAGATTTATATATAGCTCCCATACAAATTTCGCTCCCGACTTGACTTTTTCCGCTCTAGAAACCACATATTGTATCAGATTGGCAAAGCATGTTATATTTAAACTAACAACACCTATGGTGAAAATAGGTCAGATCGGTTCAGATTTATATATAGCTCCCATTAAAATTTCGCTCCCTAGTTAACTTTTTCTGCTCTAAGAACCAAATATTTTAACATATCCTCTTCAAATTTGGCGAAATATCTTATATTTGTTTTATAGACAGGTATGGTACAATTGGGTCAGATAGGTTCAGATTTATATATAGCTGCCACACAAATTTCACTCCCGATTTCACTTTTTCAAATCTTTCAAAATATCTTATATTTCAACTAGAAACACCCATGGTGAAAATGGGTCAGATCGGTTCAGATTTACATATAGATCCAATACAAATTTCGCTACCAGATAGACTTTTTCCGTTCCAGAAACCACGAATTTTCACCGAATTTCTTTGAAATGAGCATAACACGTTATATTTGAACTGGTAGAACTTATTTTGAAAGTTAGTCACTTTAAGCCATGTTTGGATATAGCCATATATATCGATTTGACAAATCGGACCAGGTCATATTAGCCTATGATTAGGAAACATACACAAACTCGTCCCGTTTTACTTTTTACCGAGTTGAATTGTATTCGGATAGAAAGTAGAGTGTATCATATAGTCGGCCCCGCCCGACTTTAGCTTTTCCTTACTTGTTGTTTCTCGGTCTGCTATTTCGTCTATTTGATTGAGTATTCTCGTAGTACATGGAACGTCTCGTCTCGTAATACATGGATATTTTAAGGTTTAAAGGTTCAGAAAAGACTCCCCATCCCGTACCTGTCTCCATTTTTGAGCTATCAGTAAAGATTGAGTTTTTCGCATCGGTCATGACCATGTTGGATGGCCATTCATCTCTGGTGGGGATTAGCAATTTGAAGTTCTTATATAGGGCGTAAGAAAATCTGAATCTTTATCTAGCCTCCCATATGATTCGGTGGCTCCTAGAATGGAGCTGTGTCCACGCGTGTCGTTCTTCAGCATGCCGAGCTCTCTTATACGCAATGCTACCCGTGCTCAACATCTCCTTACGAAAATGTCCACGGGTTGTATATTGAGTATAGTTTCTAGTCCGGCTTGAGGGGCTGATCTCTTTGTCCCAGCAATGCCCACGCGTGCCATCCTTTGTACTTTGTTGAGATTTGCTAGGAGCGATTTCCTTTTTACCGCGCTCCACCAGACCAATGCCCCGCATGTGAGTATTGGTCTTACTATCGCCGTGTACAGCCAGTGTACCATCTTTGGTTGCAGTCCCCATGTTTTCCCGAATATCTTCTTGCAGGTATAAAAGGCGCAGTGTGCTTTCCTTCCTCTCTCTTCTGTGTTCCTTTTCCAAAAAAGTTTCGAGTCCAGGATTATGCCAAGGTATTTTGCTTCCTTTGATAGATGCAATATCTCCCCGTCCGATTTGGGTAGATCGAAGTGCGGAATTTTATATTTTTTCGTGAACAGAACCAGCTCTGTTTTCCTTGGGTTAACTTCTAAGCCATTTCTTGTCGCCCATCTTGAGAGCTTCCTTATCCCGCTCCCGATTTTACTTTTTCCGCTCTGGAAACCACATATTTTATCAGATTGTCTTCAAATTTGGCAAAATATCTTATACTTGAACTAGAAACACTTCTGGTGAAAAAAGGTCAGATCGGTTCAGATTTATATATAGCTCTCATAAAATTTCGCTCCCGATTTGAGTTTTTCCGCCCAAGAAGCCACGTATTTTCACCGAATGTCTTTAAATTGCGCATGACACATAATACTTCAACTGGTAGAAGCTATTGTGTATGTGGGTCAATTCATTCCATGTTTGGATATTGCCCCAATACAAATATTCTTCTCGTTTTGACAAATTGGGTCAGTTAATATTAGCCTATGATTAGGAATGTATGTTTCCTAATATTTTTTCATTCTTTTGCCGAATTGAATTGTAATTGTCGTCCCCGCCCGACTTTAGTCTTTCCTTACTTGTTTTAGTTTTGTCAAATGTTACCAGAAATCCCGAACGAATAGCAAAGAAACTACATAGTTTCTAAATATTGATGTCAATAAACTGACACAAACAAAACGTTTTCTAACATGACTGAGAGAACTTAATTGGTAGACTATGTATAGCAGTGGAGTAGTGAAAATTTTTTGCAGAAGTTTAGAGTCATTATTTTTTCTTTTTCAGTTCTTCTATTTCAATTAGTTGCCCGACTTCTTTGTTGCCTGCTTCTCTCTATTTGTCTGGTCTCATAATTGAATTTTACTTTGTTGGGGGTACTTAATTGTAAACGATAAAAAGTTCAAGTATACTAACATGAAAACTTTTTAACTTGTTTGTACAGTTTGACGTTGGCTATTGAATTTAATGGCAGACAAATGCATTAAATGTAACCAAAGATGTGAAAATGATTTGGTGTGAATTTACAAATTTGTTTTGAAGGTTTGTTCATTTCCTTTCTTTTTACTTACTAACCGGCGTGTGCTACTACGCTAGAAGTGTCCCTAACAAATGCATTTTGTTTATTTGTTAGGGAAATAGGCAATTTTGTTTATTTTCAACCTTTTTGTTTTAATGCTTCCGAATAAACAATATTGTGAGTTTTTTCGGTAGGTGCCTGAACTTAAAGATTTTTCGGTATTCCAACTCTGGAACAGTCACACGCACTGGAAACTGCAATCGTGTGAAATCAATAGTTATATATTCTCCTTTGCCGATGACGATTGAGGCTTCGATTAAATTCGACAATGGTTAGTTTGGTTTACGTGACTGCTCTCACGGGAGCGTCAAGTAGTGTCTTTTTATCGATTTCTACTTGATAACTTCTCTGGGTGTATTCAATTGAAGTTGGTTATTTATTTTACAGACATTACCATCAATGTGATCCGTTTTGCAGATGAAAACAAGTGATTTTGAATATGAGTAAATAGAAATAACAAATCTATTGTCAATAATATTTAGATATGGATAATATGTTGGTGTTCAGATTACTTCAATATTTAAATTTTATGTAATAAATAATTGTTTAAACATGAATCCTGAATTTGGATATATATGTTTGTATAGCTTCAGTTCATAGTAGTTGTCTTTCTTCGCTTTGAATTTTTAACTGTTTTTGCCATGTATGACTACGATACGATAGTATCAGTTTGGCCATAGCACCGGGTGAGGGATTTATTTCATTCGCATTTGTTCAAATGGTTTTTTTATTTTTGGCAACGACTGTGTTTTGCAACTGCAAACTTGCAGCACTCGTGTTATTGCCACTATGATGAATATGCTAACAACAGACACATTTCGTACGTGCCCAAATGCATTTGCATACCATCCAATGGAATGTACATATATGAAATTTCATCAGTGCGAGAATATTCCAACTCTCGCTTAAAAGGTTTAAACTCGCATAACCTACATTGTTTCCAAAATGTAATTTGGAATATTTTATAAGTAATTCCAATTTATGACATTTATGAATTATTCTTTTGCCGAGCATTTTGTAAATAACTGTAAAAGTTGAACTGGCGTCTGGCCACAATAACATCCTGGTTAAGCTTATGCTTATTCTTTTAGTTTCGATAAACGGCTTACAATTTTTTAGACTATATGCGAATTTCTTTATAGATAGAATAACAAAAATATTTTCAATAAATGGCTTTAAAATTTGTTTAGGGCTACTTTTAATTATTTTATTGCATTAAATTTTTTGGATACTTGGATTTTTTGTGTAAAATTTTGTATTCTCAAAATTTACCAAAAGTGACCGGTATATAACGGCAATGGCTTCAGTAGGTGTTCAAAAGTAGATAATTGTACGTGTATTTTAACATTTTTTCGACTTCAATACCGACCATCGTCGGCCCAAAAAGTCAATTGTTTTAACGGGTGATTTTTTAAAAGCTATAGGAAAGTTTTTCAATAAAAAACACATAAAATTCAGAAAAATGCATGAAATCTTTATTTGAATCGATAATACGTTCCATATAATTTAATGTTTGAAGATTATTTCATGCAAATGTTGACCTTGACTGCGCCTCAAATGGTCCATCCTCTTAGTCCAATTTTGGCATAATTTCCAACATTTCTGCCGGTATCTCACGAATAAATGCTTCAATGTTGTCTTCCAATGAGTCAATTGAAGCGGGCATGTCTGTATAGACATGAGCTTTAACATAGCCCCACAAAAAATAGACTAAAGGCGTTAAATCGCACGATCTAGACGGTCAATTGAGCGCACCCGAACGTGAAATAAAATGTTCACCGAACTCGCCTCGCAATAAGTCCATTGTTGCGCGTGCTGTGTGGCATGTGGCACCGTCTTGTTGAAACCACATGTCATGCAAGTCCAGCTCTTGCATTTTGGGCAAAAAAGTCGGATATCATCTCACGGTAGCGCTCACCATTCACAGTTACGTTACGATTCGCATCGTCTTTGAAGAAGTACGGTACAATGATGCCACTAGCCCATAAAATGGAAGAAGCGCGCGATGAACTTTCTTAACAGAGCACGCATTTTGATAATAAAATTCATTAATTTGCAAGCGTTGTTCGTTTGTAAGACGATTCATGGTTAAATTATAGACCAAACTGAAGATGTTTGACAGTGAAACAAAACACGAAACGTGCGTCAGCTGTTTAAGTCAATGTTGTCAAAAAGATAATGGCTAAAAAATTACCCTTTATATACCCTGTGATCGATATAATAGTTGAGGGGTTTGGGAAAACTATTCAGTTTCCAGTTATTACAAACATTTGGCCATGAACTAATTAAATAAATATTCCAATGCTTTCGGTCAATTAAATTAAAAAAACCAGATATTATTTGAAAAATCTCTCGTAGTGGATGGTATATTATAGTCGACACGACCACACTAGATGTAGATTTATTTGTTTTCGTACATTTTATTTTAATTACATTCAACTGAAGCTCTCGTACATTATATAAATAATGTTATATTTACGTTAGGTCGTATAGATATTTTAAGTCGCTTTGCAATATCAAGAAAGTATTACACAGCAAAAAGGAAAAAATAATTAAAATCATTAAAATAAAGTCCTGCAGGTTGCACAAGGACGATATGTAAAAACTCGGAAATTGGTCTTTTTAAATTTTTCCCTAAAACAAGTGTTTAAGGTCACTGGAAACATTTATAATTTAAACCAAAAATAGGTAATATCTGCCGCAATATATAAGTGTATTAGGGGTCCGTAATTGACGCTGAAGCAGAAATTTATAGAAATATATTTACTTTAAATAAATTTTGTTATTGTTTTTATAATTGTCATGTTAAAGTGAAATTACTAAATATATTAACTGGTGTCTGCCTAGTTTCATTGCATCATTTGTTTTTTGCAACACACGCTTAGAGTCATATTCTAAGTCAAATACTTTTCAATAAGAACTGAATGCCTTTAGATGTATAGGCTAATTCATGGCCAATTCTAAGACCGATGCGATAGAACAGACATAAGTCATGTCATATGTTGTTATTACATAACTTCAATGACAAACATATGTTAAAGTGAAGTTTCCCACCTGATACCAGTCACAGGTCTAGTTACATAACAACTAATTTTGGCATCACAATTTCAATGTTACACATATCCACACACAGTCGAATTTATTAGCTGAAATGGTTTACCCTTATCACTTTACTTTCCTTATTGTATCCGTATTAAATAATGGTATGGAATGGTAATCCACAAACTTCGAAATATTCTCAAATAACATTCCCAGATTTTTAAAAACCCCCACCCGTGCAGAATAACAAATGATTGTCTCTACACATTTTGAATGAATAGTATGTATGAAATTTGTGAAACTTCTGTCATAAATAAATAAATTATATTATATAAACATTTATCACAACATGACGCACAAGTTATTGCAGTTTTGCACAACGATTGCATGTGGTTTGGACACACAAGAATATTTTATGGTTGTATCACAATTTTAATTGTAATTCAGTCGAGGTCGTATAAATGGAACAAAAATGGACCAGAATTCTTTATTTCTATACCCTACATCACAGTTTGCGTAACAACCGCTTTTACAAGTGGTTATACGCAGAACAATACACATGCCAACGCCAGGCAATACACATCCCGTAAATAAAACGTTGCGATAGTCCAAAACTCCTGGAATAACGCTATTTTTCTTGTAAGTGTTGTCGAGTAAAACAAGAAACTGTGTACGAAATTTACAAGACACTCCCAAAATCTTCAGCACTATCAGTGTTAAAAAATGTAATCCAATTTCGCGTATTAATATTTATTTAACTCTCACAATATTTCAAAACTTCCGGTGCTACAATACTTCAAATATGTTACTTTAAAAAGTGAACAAAGAATCAATTAGTGTGATTTTTAGCGGTGCTACGCTCGCTGGAAACATCAATTTTATTTGGCTATTACCTCCGAACCACCAATTTATATATAACAAGTAAGGAAAGGCTAAAGTCGGGCGGGGCCGACTATATAATACCCTACACCACTCCCTGCGTATATACATCGCTTTTATTACTAAACCCAGGTGTTTCATGGGAGCAATTTTATGTAGTTCATATACATTTTACAGTATAAATTCATCTTTTGTCAGATTTAACGAATATGGTAAATAATTGATCCAATTTTCCGGCAGACAAATACAAATTATACAGTAGTAATAGGATAAATCGGACCGACATTTGAAAGGAGGCCTATAACAACACCGGCTCAAAACATGGGCCTATATATTTCTCATTCACTGTAGGTATTCATAGTTGAAATATATCATGATCCGATGTAAGCCGTAGTTTGTAGAGCTGTATTAGAGTAGAATGGGTTATGGGGTTATTCCAAAGTGTGGACACATATATTTGACTTTGTGTGCTTAGTGGGAATATAATATAATCTGCAAAATTTGAAAAAAAAAATCCGATGTAAAATTTGCGTTCTTGAGGGGTAAAAATTAAAATGGGGCCATTTGTAAGTGCTCAACATTAAAAAGAGGTTCCATATAGATCACTTTCAAAGTAGGTATTCTTAGTTGAAATATGACATGATATGCAAAATTATATCCAGATCTAATGCATAATGTGGGTTCTAGAGATGTAATAGAGTGGAAAGGGGGCCCAATTTGTATGGGGGTTATACCAAAATATGGACCCATATATTTGACTTTCATAATATGTCTTCTTAGTTAAAATGTATGAGGGCTATATCTAAATCTGAACCGATCTTACCCAATTTCACCATAGGTTTTTTAGTTGGATTATAAGATGTTGTGCCAATTTTAAAGAAAAACGGGTACAATATGTGGAGTTTAGAGCGGAAAAAGTCAAATCGGGAGCGACATTTGTATGGCGGCTATATCTAAATCTGAACCGATCATACCCACTTTCATCATAAAATCGGGTACAATATGTGGTTTCTAAAGCGGAGAAAGTGAAATCGGGAGCGACATTTGTATGGGGGCTATATCTAAATCTGAAGCGATCTTACCCAAATTTTGCATACGTGTTTCTAGTTGGATTACACTGTGCAACATTTTTGAAGTCATTTCAAAATAACCATATACGGACACCGCTACATGATAAAAGACCAAAAAAAAGACCCGTGTTTTTTTCCCCCAAAGTCATGCACTTTTTTTTATGGGCCCAAGAGATTTGAGGCCTCTTGCAAACCGTTCGGAATTTTGATTTACTCTCTGAGGCAAAAAAAAGCTCTTGTCATAAAGAACAAAAATTGTGAACATATAAAATCAAAAAAACTTCATCTTCAAGGTCAAAATCGCAAAAAACTTAAAAAAATTCGATTTTTTTAACCTTTTTTCCCCTGTTCAGGTCCATAGGTAGCAAACCGCTGAAAATTCAGGGAAACAATCAACTACAAAAATGTACCTACGATCTCAATAAACAACTTTCTAGAACATATGAACTTCCTAGGAATTATTCTTAACACCGTTTAGGTAGCGCTTAGGTAGCCGCAAAATTGAAAAATTTCCCAAAAATTTTTAATTTCATTTGTTTTTTCTTTACTTCAACATTAACATACTATGCTATCTAATACAAAAATAATAAAAAAATATTCGTATTATGTTTATAATGTTGATGGCCCTGGACTTGCATATCGCACTCTCTTAAGTTGTGGATCCAAATCGTCCTCCGAATCGTCCGAATCTGACTCTGATTCAGAACTTATGGTGTGCAGAGGCACGTTGCTTCCAGACTGCCCTCCACCATCAGTTTTTTCTTCTTCATATACTTCATTAACATCATACAGGGTGATCTTGTGACTCCACCAACATACCTGAAATGAATTAGAAAAGAAATCAAAAAAGGAATGCAAAACAATGATCAATAAAATTGATATTACCTCTGCAAGCAATGCGTCGAGTTTTTTGCCTTTGTACCGTTTTTCTATGGGCATTGTGGTTTGGTGAAACCGCTCTCCTTGCTCATCGGATTCGGTAGGGAGTTGTTTAATAAACTCGTCAAAATGAAAATGAAGAAAATGCAGCTTTAAGGTCATCGATGTGCCGATTTTCTCAAAATAATACAGCATTTCTTTCACCCATTCTCTTGCTTCCGGTTCCGCGTCTCGATCCCCTCCCAAGACCCTGGTGCATACACGCTGAAGGTAAATCCATGCCATTGAATGATTTTCATCAAGCGATGAATCAAAGTTACTCTTCAATAACTTTCTAATGTCAGGGCCATTAAGTACGCCTGTTAAATGAAGACAAAAAATAAAGACAGAAAAGAAAACATTAACGTAGTGTAAATAGTACAATGAGGTGAACAAAAATTCGTTTTAAATTTACTACAATACCTTTTTTAATTTTAACATCGCTACGCTTTGGGAAAACGCTTTTCAAATAGTCGAATGCGTTTGGACAATTTACAACGGCCACTTCGATGAATTTTTTAACAATTCCCAATTTTATGTGGAGCGGTGGCAGCAAGATGTCTTGAGTATTGTCAATTAAAGGTTTATTCCTCAGTCTATGTTGTTTCATTTGTTCCTCCACACTTCCTCTTGGTCTCCACGAATTACATTGGAATTGATTCAGAGGTGAGCGCGAATCCCAATTACAAAGAAAACAAAAGAATTTTGGGATGCCGCCCTTATCGATGATCCCTTGCAAAATGTTGATGACCTTCAAATCACAGCAAATCTTCCATTTATTTTCGTAGTATTTGATTTTTTCCATTATATCTTTCAATACTTGATAGGTTTCTTTCATGTTGATATCCATTGCTAGCGGAATGGAAGGTTTTCGGTTCGATACATGCAACAACACTGCTTTCAAGCTTGAAACAGAACCATCAATAAATAATCTCCACTCACTAGCGATGTAGTTCATTCCCATTTTTACCACCAAAGCTTTTATATCGTTGCAGTAAGCGAACGAATTGTCATCATTTAGAGTGTAGAGGCTCTGAAATTCAGCTTGCCGTTTGAGGTACGCGCTAGAGTTAACATTAGCAAGTGTGAGTTTTCTTTGCTTTAGAAACGCTGTCAAAAATATGGCAAGTCGCTGCGATAGTCCCAATATGGCCACAATAAAATCCATTTCCATTTGTGTTATTAGTTGTGGTCCATCTCTTCCCTGTTGGAGCTCATAATCGGTATCAAATGGATCTTCATAAGTAACACTACTTGATCTACTCATTCCTTCTCTTAATTCTGTCCAACGATCTGGAGTTGGCGGCCTTGGTGATACAAAATCTTCAGGTGCAAGCACTGGTAGTGTTGCTGTTGCAGTTGCTTTATAGATTTTGTTCTTCTCAGCATGTCGATTTAGACGACATGTATAATTTACGCATGCATAGCAACTGGTTGCATCATGATCACCTGGGTGATTAATCCAGTTTACCGGCTTACAATACTTCATACTAACATTTCCTCACTCAACCATGCCATGAGATTGTTATAACATTGACGACACACTGTATTAGGTGTGTAATTTTCACCGGTCAAGTCTACTTCGTCGAAAAACAACTTATATGCTATAATGAATTCACTAGTTAAAAGATTCTTTTGCTTTTGAAATCTTTTAGAATTTTGTTTTCTGATTTGATGACCGCAAACGTAGCAAAATAAATCAATTTTTTCACATTGCATATTGAAATTGTTAGTTGCCAATGTTGTGTGTGAATTATGCCGTAGCACTTTTTCTATAACTTTGTCCGCTGAGTTCTCGTTGACGTCGCGCTGTGTACAGCCTCAATGTGAGCGTCGTGTCGCTTTTATATTGTGTGCTGCGGCTACATATGTGTTGTTAATGTTGTTGGTACAAATGGATTGCGACTACTTCGCTGCTTTGAATTGTCATGTGTTTTGTTAGTGCAAATTTTTGGACCGACGACTTTGTTGTTGTTTGTTGAATGGCATCGAAGATGTCGTGTGGGTAAGAAATACTGGAATAAACAATTTTTCACTTTTGCGGCTACCTAAGCGCTACCTAAACGGTGTTAAGAATAATTCCTAGGAAGTTCATATGTTCTAGAAAGTTGTTTATTGAAATCTTAAGTACATTTTTGTTGTTGATTGTTTCCTTGAATTTTTAACGGTTTGCTACCTATGGACCTGAACAGGGCAAAAAAGGAAAAAATCTAATTTTTGGAAAATTTTTCACTTTTGCGGCTACCTGAGCGCTACCTAAACGGTGTTAAGAATAATTCCTAGGAAGTTCATATGTTCTAGAAAGTTGTTTATTGAGATCTTAGGTACATTTTTGTGGTTGATTGTTTCCCTGAATTTTCAACGGTTTGCTACCTATGGACCTGAACAGGGGAAAAAAGGTTAAAAAAAATCGAATTTTTTTAAGTTTTTTGCGATTTTGACCTTGAATATGAAGTTTTTTTGATTTTATATGTTCACAATTTTTGTTCTTTATGACAACGGTTTGCAAGATATGAGCCTGAGAATATGATCATTTTTTTCCAAAAATTACACCGAGGCCTCGAGGGAAAAAAAAAAACACGGGTCTTTTTTTTTTGGTCTTTTATCATGTAGCGGTGTCCGTATATGGTTATTTTTTTTCGTGTTGCACTGTGTTATAAGATGTTCTGCAAAATTTAAAGAAAATTAAAGAAAAATTCAATATGTCGTTTCTAGAGCGGAAAATGTCAAATCGGGAGCGACATTTGTATGGGGGCTATATCTAAATCTGAAGCGATCTTACCCAATTGCATACGTGTTTCTAGTTGGATTATAAGATGTTCTGCAAAATTTAAAGAAAATCGGGTACAATATGTCGTTTCTTGAGCGGAAAATGTCAAATCGGGAGCGACATTTTCTTGTAATCACGATACAGGTCGCAATTGTAGACATAACTAAATGAAACTTTGCACAATGAAGTTTTTCGGGACAAGGACGAACGCTATTTAATTAGAAGAAAAGCGGTTCAGATTTAGATATAGCCCCCATACAAATGTCGCTCCCGATTTGACATTTTCCGCTCTAGAAACGACATATTGAATTTTTCTTTAATTTTCTTTAAATTTTGCAGAACATCTTATAACACAGTGCAACACGAAAAAAAATAACCAAAAATAACCAAAAATAAAGCCACATGTTGTGCTCGATTTTCTTTAAATTTGGCACAACATCTTATAATCTAACTAGAAACACCTGTGGCTAAAGCGGGCTAGATCGGTTCAGATTTAGATATAGCCCCATACAAATGTCGCTCCCGATTTGACTTTTGCGCTATAGAAACCACATATTGTACCCGATTTTCTTTAAAATTGGCACAACATCTTATAGTCCAACTAAACAAAGTGGCTAAGATCGGTTCAGATTTAGATATAGCGCAAATACAAATGTTGCTCCCAAATGGTATACCGATTTTGGCCAAACTATACATTTTATATTTCACCTATTTCGTTTCAGGTTTCAATATATCCTCATACAAATGTCCTTTCCGATTTAACATTTTTTGTCAAACACATACATTTGCAGGATACAAAAAACCTTCCTGTTTTCACTTTTTCACCAAAATAAATTGTATTCGGATAGAAAGTGGAGTGTATCATGGAGTCGGCCCAGCCCGACTTCAGCCTTTCCTTACTTGTTTTTAAATAATATTTCTCACAAATAGAGATTTGAGTCTGATCCCTATATCTGATCCCTGATCTAATATACTGCTAATAGGTGGAGTCCACGTCAAGGTGAACGATTCGGCCGGTACTCATTATTTTCCTTCGATTTAACTAAACTGAATTTAAACGAATAAACTAATATTGATAAAGAGATATTCGACCAACATAATAAGTCATTTAAAATTTTAAATTTGAACTACCGGTTACTTTGATTTTTAAAGGTGGAATAACATTCATTTTTATTTTTTTTAGGTTTATGTTTGACATTTGCAAAATGGTACGCTAAGAAATTAAAAAAAACGAGTTTTCAGATGAGGCTCATTTTCATCTCGGTAGTTATGTCAATAAGCAACGAGTCACTGTTTGGTGTGGATTTTGGGCTGGTGACATCAGTGGGCCATTTTTCATCGAAAATAAGCATGGAGCAGCCGTTACAGTCAATGAAAATAATTATTTAGCGTATGAGTAATTTTACCCTAATAAATATAGGTATACGCCATCAGGAATACTCATGACCTACGCTGGGTATTTTAGTATTTGATTAATGTGAAACCGAAAAACAATTTTCCTTAGTTTCACCGATTTTAAACAAAGTTTGCCTATGTGTACTTCTGATTAAGGGAAATAGAATACATTTGCTTCATGTTTAATATAAAAAACCATCAAATTAATTAATTTATTTTTTATTAATCTCTCGCTAATTGCGATTTTTTGAATTTATTAAACCATTAATGACCGCAATATTTTTTGTTTCAGATTGGCGATCTTTAGAAATTTAAACAAAGTACAAATTTCCAAACTTTCATTAAAATCGACGAACCTAATGAAAATTTCTGTTCCGTTTCCATGGAATTAGTTAATATCATTATTTACTGTTCTTCAACAAAATCACAAATCTGACTATAGAATAACTACAAATCAATTTATATGGCTCTGCAATAAAACAGTGTTGATACTGGTTTTCGCACCTGTAAGTAAATAGAGGTTTTAATATGGTGTGTCCTTTTTCGGAGTTTGTCGAATATTTTATTTGCTGTTGCTGATTGAAAAAATTTTAAAAATTACAATTATTTATTTTTCATAATTTGTCAGTTTTTAAAACATTTTTTAAATTTCTTCTACAGCGAAAGTTGTGTGCTTGACGAAATTTTGCTTTAATATTTTTAAATTTCGTACTGACAAAGTGCATGGAAGTAACAACATTAAGCTGAGTGTCAATCATCGTCAATGCGGCCAATAAACATTTGTTCACATGGTGAACCCTGTGTACAGAATAATCATTATCTTTGCACTGATTTATGTACATGCTCAGCTCCCTTCGCCAAAAGGTCCCTGAAATGTTGTCGCAGTACAACATGTCTCTGTAAGGCATATCATATCCCCTGTTACCAGCAAAGGCAAACATGATTTTACACTTTCGCAGATTAATGCACAGGCTAAGTCCATGTGGGGGAAATTGAATTTCGGTTAATGACATATCGAAACGGTCAACGTTAAAGCCAGCTGTATGCTAATATCGGTAGCTTGTGGTTGGGGAATAGCATAGCTTGTGGCTGCCTTTATTTTTTGTTCTTCGCCAAATTTGGTGCGTTTACATAGTATGAGTGTTCACAAAGTGTTGTGCCACAATATATGTATCTTTTAATAATATTTATTTGCTTAATTAAATTAGTTTCAATTCATTTTTACTACAAATCCCCCGAAGCCTTATGGATGGTAGAGCGGAAAAAAGTCAACTTGGTTAGGACATATATGTCCTCCTATTGTAAAAACATTGACCAATATTACCCGCTCTCACTCTACAGGTGTTCCTGTAACATCTGGAAAACTTGGTCAAAATCCAATGTGGGTTCTAGAGCGGAAATAGCGCAAATCGACGGGGACATTTGTAGTTGGGCTATATAAATCGTAACCAAATTCCCCATATGTAATAATATTTACCCACGTAAGAAAAAAATATTATTTCGATTCAGCTGGCGATTATAACCCGGTATTTTTAGTGGACCACATTTTTGTTGTCGCATAGTGTAGTTAACCAATAAACATTTCTGTGTACCGTTTAAACCTTTTTCCCCTATTATCCTATTAAATATTTTTCATGGGTTTTAACTATCTCCGTCCTTTTATGCTTATCTTTCCTTATAACGTTTTGTAGCATTTTATCTTAGGGTTGATTCCAATTGCAAAAGTTTCGATTTTAGAAAATTTTCGTTTTTAAATGACTGTTTTTTGTTTAATAGTTGATTTATTAATTTCTTTTTAATAATTCTTGCCATTACCCTGCTCTTTCAACCCATCTTTGTCAACATACTTATTTTAGACAGCGGATTTTTTATGAAAATTCCTTATTATCTTTAAATATGAATAACCCTATGCAAAATATACTAAGATAACCTTGTTTATATTTTTATAATGAAAATCATTTGTGTGAAGTCGGCATACAATTATAACCATCCGTCCAAAATATTAATTTGCATAAAAATCCGCTGAATACTTATCTTACATTGATTGAATCACGTTGTCACTTCCATGTATATCAAATAAATACTGGCACATCAGCCGGAACATTTAGAGATAAAATCGGGATTTATCGTATCAAAAGTTTTCTAAGAAAGTAAATTAAAAAATGTGTATCAGCGTTGTTGTACTAGATGATGGCAGAAGTTTCCATAGGTTAACATAGAAAAGATAAAATACTTTGAAAACAAATTTTATTAATGACCATCTATCAAATATTGTCAATAGAAACTTCAGTGCTGGCATTTACTAATAAATGTCAATTTGTCTTTACCAGGGACTATTCCATAAGTGTTTATACATGTATGAGTCCACGAGAGCTAAAATCTCCTAACCGCGATTTTGTGTTTATTTTGTGTTAAAAGGATTTTGTGACTTGGGACAAAATAATAAATAAAAATAATTCTAAAGACTTGTAAAGTATTTTTATATTTCATAATGAAACAAGTAAAAGGGCGTTACATAGATGGACAGACAGACGGACATTGCTAAATCGACTCAAAAAGTGATTACAAGCCGACCTGTATTAATAAACAATAGGTCTAACTCGTTTCTTTTTGGGTGTTGCGCCAGGCAAAAAAGCTAGTATCATTTCAATAAACTATTGGTGCAATGTAAAATCAGTGTTTCGAAAAAAAATAATAAAATTTGTTATATCTTTAAACAGGTAATGGTTAAAGTCGGACTACATCATTTGTCGTAATACAAAATAAGTCGGTAAAAGTTAATTTTAGAGTATTTTATGCACTCCACGAGAGTATTATGTTTTTGTGCATTTGTTTGTAATACCCAAAGAGAAGCGAGATAGACCCATTGTTAAGTATACCGATCGACTTAGAATCACTTTTTGAGTCGATTTAGCAACGTCCGTCTGTCTGTCTGTCCATCTATTGTTGTAATCAAATTACAGGTCGCATTTATAATCCGATCTTAACAAAAATTGCCACAAATAATTTTTGTGGATGAAGGACGAACGCTATTTAATTTGAGGCAAATCGGTTCAGATTTTACAAATCTCGCTCCCGATTTTCTTTAAATGTGGCACATCATCTTATAGTCCAACTAGAAACACCTATGCAGAAAGTGAGTAAGATCGGTTCAGATTTAGATATAGCCCCCTTACAAATCTCGCTCCCGATTTGACATTTTCCGATCTAGAAACCCCATTTTGTACCCGATTTGGCACAACATCTTATAATCCAAGTAAAAAAACCTATGGCGAAAGTGGGTAAGATCGGTTCAAATTTAGTTATAGCCCAAATACAAATGTTGCTCCCAAATGTTTAACCGATTTTGGCCAAATTATACATTTTATATTTCACCTATTTCGTTCCAAGTTTCAATATATCCTCATACAAAACATTTTTTGTTAAACACATATATTTACAGGATACAAAAAACCTTCCCGTTTTCACTTTTTTACCGAATTGAATTGTATTCGGATAGATAGTGGAGTGTATAATAGAGTCGGCCCCGCCCGACTTTAGCCTTTCCTTACTTGTTTTTATTTAAAATTATAGTAACTAAACACCATAATTAATTAAACAAATATTGCAAATAGCAAAAATATCACAACATCCCGAATATGTTACCGCTTCTCGGCAGCCTCTAATCGGCCGGTAATACTGTGGAGGGTATAAAAGATACGGTCCGGGTGAACCTAGTTTTAATACGAATATACAATTCTTTTAATTCGTTGAAATGGTCAAATGTAGGACATCGAACGTATGAATAACATTAACATTAAATATTAATATTACGTACACGTAACAAATAGCAGCCACATAAACCGACTTGTAGGGATTTTACATGGGATTTCCAAAACTTTGTTCTTGAGAATTTATGTATTATTTTTAAGGTATAAAAAGGTTTTATGTACTTAATCAATTTGTGTTGCACCCGAAAGGAAGAAATGTTGACCCATATTTTACATTGCCGTCCAACTTGGAATAATTTTTCGAATCGAAATTAGCACAATCAAATTTTGCGGGACGCTATTTTACTTGAAGCAAATCGGTTCAGATTTTTATATAGCCACTATACAAATGTTACTCCTGATTTGACTTTTTTCGGTATAGATACTACATACACACAATTTTGTTACAGAAAATTAAATTTCATTTGGAAACATCTATAGTGCTATTTCCACCAAAGATATGCAATACAATTTCGAATGTCACGCTAATCGGCCATGCTACCGAAGCATGACTGAGTTCAATGTCCCTTGTATAAATGACACCAAAAACAACCTTCCCATCATAACAGTCAGTCACCAGTAGACATAACAAATATTTCTTTTAGTTAAATTAAAATGGACATTTTTACCGCTCCACACCCTTCTATCACTTATCCCGACAAAAAACAACATTTGTTTTTGTACAAAATGAACATACTGAGCAGGGGTATGGTTGAGAAAACATACATATGTATTTGGAAAGCACTCAACTGTTAAGTATCCTTTATGGCTTCTATCCGTTTCTCTATCATTGTCTGTCGTTCTTTATTGTTACCCTTGTTCTGAGGAATAAATCCATATTTGTGAAAAGGCAATTGTTTAACGAATATATGGCGTTTCATGTGTGTATACATCTGTGTATGCATTTATCTATATGTGCATAACAATTTCGTTAGAGGAGATGTCCTTAGTGAAAAATTAGGTTTACAAATCAAGAATAAAACATAATAATTTATTACCCAGAAATTGGGCAGGCAGTGTCTCTTGTACACGGATATTTCAGTGGTAATTTTATGGCGGTTCTAATAAAAAGGACATAAATTGTTTCCTTTTCATATTTTAGGCTCCGCATATTTGCTTTTTGATCATTCCCAAAATATTTCGGTTCTACTAACATCCGCTGGCGAGCGAAATCGTTTACAAACTATATATAAGTAATGGATGAGTGTTGAAACTGATAAGTATTATTAATTTTGGAAAAAAAAATCCCCAAGATTGAAATTGATCATAATTGTTTTCGAAATTGTAGTAACCACATCTGACATATCCCAGTCTCATATCCGTTGTCCGTTGAGACCATTAACATGACTTGAGATCATTCTCTACCAGGCACACATTCAACAATGTTATCGCGAGTATTTTAAAGACCAGAAAAAACATAAAATGCAAATTCATTCTAACTCACGCTAGACGCACTAATTTGCCATTTTAGATTTTCCTTTCTTCATTTTAATATCAGTGCCGACATCTTAATGAAGGAATAAATATTAGTTCTTTTTAGCACACGAGGTCACACTATGAGTAACTGAATACATTGTTTGGTCTAAAATATCTGTTAGATATCGATTTTTACAAGAGTTCAAGAAAGTTAGCATGACATGTATTGAACTATGTTGTGCAATATTTTTATTCCCAACATTCTTCTTCTATAATTTAGATCCGCTTCACCTCGATGACTTTCCGTTGCAGTCCATTTAAATTTTTGCTGTCCAATTAAACACAAATGTCACCTGTGCCCTCTACGATATCTGATCAATCGAATTTGAAAAATTAACTGACACATTAATCACACTAATTGGGACCAAATATTGGCGATATTGCACCAAGCAACGTCCTCACGTCAATGACACCAATCGTTGTTCACGACGTTGCTGTTTATGCATTGAGCGTTTTTATTCAACGTTAATATGTGTACAGAGTTATTATATTTATTTATTTACAAAAAACGTGTAACGCTCTATTGTAAAATGAATTAAATGGCAATCACACACTATTCTGATTTTTAAATTGTTTATAGTAACTACACGTCTGAATGAAATAAACGTACACAAAACAAGTAAGGAAAGGCTAAGGTCGGGCGGGGCCGACTATATAATACCCTACACCACTCCCTGCGTATATACCTCGCTTTAAATACTAAACCCAGGTATTCCATGAGAGCAATTTAATGTAGTTCATATAAATTATACAGTATACTTTAAATTCATCTTTAGTCAAATTTAATGAGTATGGTAAATAATAAAGTAATTGATCCAATTTGCCAGCAGATATTCCGAGTAAAGTAAATATAACATGATCTGGAAAAATTGATCAACATCGAATGATAAATACAGATTATACAGTGGTAATAGGATGAATCGGACGGACATTTGAATGCCTATAGCAACACTTGAAGCCTGTGCAAAAACATGCACCTATATATTTCTCATTCACGGTAGGTATTCCTAGTTGAAACATATAATGATCTGCAAAATTTGATGAAGATCCGATGTAAGATGTATTTTCTAGAGCTGTAATAGAGCAGAATGGGGCCCCATTTGGGTTATACAAAAGTATGGACATATAGGCATCTCCCAAACAAGTAAGGAAATGCTTAAGACGGACGGAGCCATTATGTGATACACCCCACTTTCTATCTCATTACAATTCAGTTCGGTAAATCGGGGAAGATTTTTGAATCATGTATATGTATGTGTTTGGTAAAAAATGTTAAATCGGAAAGGACATTTGTATGGGGGTATATTGATACCTGTAACGATGAGACCCGCTTTCACCATGTATGTTTATTGGTGAAATATAATTTGCAAAGTATGCCAAAATGGGTTAAACATTCGGGAACGACATTTGTATTGGAGCTATATCTAAATCTGAACCGATCTTACACACTTTCACCATAGGTGTTTTTAGTTCGATTATAAGATGTTGTGCCAATTTTGAAGAAAATCGGGTACAATATGTGGTTTCTAGAGCGGAAAAGGTCAAATCGGGAGCGACATTTGTATGGGGGCTATATCTAAGTCTGAACCGATTTCCTCCAAATTCAATACCGATTGTCCTTGGCCCAAAAAAGTAACTTATGTCAAATTTCATGATAATCGGTCAACAATTGCGACCTGTAGAGTGCGAACAAGCTTAGATGGACAGCAGACGGACGGACTGACAGACATCGTTAAATAGATTCAGCTGGTGATTCTAAGCCGATCCGTATACTTAAAGGTGCATCTAGCTCGATTATTTCTTGGTGTTACGAACATTTGGCGGAAAACTAACTTATAATACCCTAGTCCACGAAGTGGTGTAGGGTATAAAAATATACACGTCTATTAATACGAACGTTTTCGTTTGAAATGTGATGATTGTAAACCTCAAAACCATTGCGCAGTTTTTGTTTTACAATCATTTTTGTAAATGATACAATCAAATTAGTAATGAAATAACTGTGGTTTAGGATATATACATAATTTTTAGAAAATTTGTAATATAATGTGTGTGAGTATTGTTGACCTGTTGTTGAATTATGTTTTTGATATTGTCCAGCTTGAGGCCATAAAATAATAATACCTGGATTGTGTTGGTATTGTTGTTTTCTTTTTATTTGAATTGTTGTCCAATATTTCGATTCGACTTTGTCGATCATCTTCAGGGGTGTTACACTAAACAAAATTACATAAATATCACAATTAACATACATAAAATTTACTAACAGTCGAATATTACAACAATTACATTTCAATAAAACGAACTTTGTTCCTTCAAGAGTTGGTGATAACTAATGTGTGATTTCTCTTTCTATTTTTGTTTAAAAGTTGCCTATATATATGTGAGCAACTGTCTGTGTCTTTCTTATAATTTAATCTCTTCTCTGTTGGAACTTCTAATAAAGGGTGTTTTTTATTGGGGTATAGAACTTTAAGTTGGCATCACTTTTTTAACTGGCGGCCATTTTGTCAGCTGTCAAATGATTAATATTTAGTTTGGTTTGCCATTTCATCATCAACAGGTTGACAAAAGAACAACGCTTGCAAATCGTGCAAATTTATTTCGAAAGTAATGGTTCAGTTCGCGAAGTTCACCGCAAGCTCCGTCCATTTTATGGTCGACATAATCGTCCATCAGAGCAATTAATTCGGTTAACCATGGATCGTTTTCGCACTACGTTTACTCTATGTGATAATACGCATCCGCAGAGACGTCGAACAGTGCGCACCGAAGAAACAATTGCCGCTGTAGAGCAAAGTGTTGAAGAGGACCCGAATGAATCGATTCGCCATCGTGCACAGCAATTGGAGCTTTGTCCATCAACTTTATGGAAAATTTGAAAATTTGAAAATTGGACCTGTAGAATTGGCTATATTCGAGCCAGCCGCGGCGGCCACATGCCCGAAATCATATTTAAACATTAATGGCATAAAATTATCCTTCCAATAAAGCCAAATTGATGGACATTAAAACGATTTTCTTGTGTTTTATTTCAATTCGAAGTTCTATACCTCAATAAAAAACACCCTTTATATGTAGCATTTCTAAAGTGTATCTACTGTTGTAGTCGCTCTCTGCTGCTAGTATGTCGACGTCGTCATAGTGGGCTGTAAGAACAGTTTTTTGCTCCAAAGGTTTGTCAAAAGCTTTATGGTCGGATTTACGGGAAGATATGCTAGTCTTTAATTTTTTCTTTGTAGTGCCAACATATACTTTATTGCATAAGTTGGACTTGTCACCGTTACATCTAATTTTATATACCACGTCAGATTTTTGTTCTTTTTATACACTCCACGAGAGTATTATGTCTTTGTGCATTTGTTTGTAACACCCAAAAGGAAGCGAGATAGACCCATTGTTAACTATACCGATCGACTTAGAATCACTTTATGAGTCGATTTAGCAATTTCCGTCTGTCTGTCTGTCCGTCTGTCCATCTATTGTTGTAATCAAATTACAGGTCGCAATTATAGTCCGATCTTAACAACATTTGGCAGTTTTGTGGCTCAAGGACGAACGCTATTTAATTTGAGGCAAATCTGTTCTGATTTAGATATAGCCCCAATACAAATGTCGCTCCCGATTTGACATTTTCCGCTCTAGAAACCACATATTGTACCCGATTTTCTTTAAATTTGGTACAACTTCTTATAATCCAACTAGAAAGACCTATTCAAAAATTGGGTAAGATCGGTTCAGATTTATATATAGCCCCCATACAAATCACGCTCTCGATTTGACATTTTCCGCTCTAGAATCCCCATATTGTACTCGATTTTCTTTAAATTTGGAACAACATCTTATAATCTAACTAGAAACACATATGCAGAAACTAGGTAAGATCGGTTAAGATTAAGATATAGCCCCAATACAAATGTCGCTCCCGATTTGACTTTTGCCGTTTTAGGAACCACATATTGCACTCGATTTTCCTTACATGTGGCACAACATCTTATAATCGAACTAAAAACGCCTGTGCAGAAATTGGGTAAGATCGGTTCAGACTTAGATATAGCCCCCATACGAATTTCACTCCTGGTTTGACTCTTTTCACTTTGGATACCAGATATTACAACAGATTTTCTTCATAATTGGCAAAACATCTTACATTTAAACTAGAAACACCTGCGGTAAAAATGTGTTAGATCGGTTCAGATTTATATATAGCTCCCATACAAATTTCGCTCCCGATTTGATTTTTTCCGCTCTAGAAACCACAAATTGTATCAGATTGTCTTCAGATTTGGCAAAACATATTATCTTTCAACTAGGAACACCATGTGGTGAAAATGTGTTAGATCGGTTGAGATTTATATTTAGCTCCCATACAAATGTAGCTCCCGATTTGACTTTTCTGCTCTAGAAACCACATATTTCACTCGATTTGCTTCAACATCTTATAATCCAACTAAAAACACCTATAGTGAAAGTGCGTAAGATCGATTCAGATTTAGATATAGCCCCAATGCGAATGTTTAACCGATTTTGGCCACACTTTACATATTATATTTCACCATGTTTCATAATCCGTACAGATGTCCTTTCCTATTTAATTTTTTTTTTGTTAAACACATACATCCTTATGTAGGTGTATTAATTGAAGAACTCAATATACAACGTTAATTAGAAGTTCAGACAGAGAAGAGATTAAATTATAAGACAGACACAGACGGTTGCTCACACATATATAGGCAACTTGTAAACAAATATAGAAAGAGAAAACACACATTAGTTACCACCAACTCTTGAAGGAAAAAAGTTCATTGCTTGTTTTATTGAAATGTAATAATGTAATAGTCGATTGTTAGTAAATTTCATGTATATTAATTGTGATATTTTTGTAATTTTGTTTAGTGTAACACCCCTGAAGATGATCGACAAAGTCGAATCGAAATATTGGACAACAATTCAAATAAAAAGAAAACAACAAGGCCAACACAATCCAGGTTTTATTATTTTATGGCCATAAGCTGGACAATATCAAAAACATAATTCAACAACAGCTCAACAATACTCACATACATTATATTCTAAATTTTCTAAAAATGATGTATATATCCTAAACCACAGTTACATCTTTACTAGTTTGATTGTATCATTTACAAAAATGATTGTAAAACTAAAAACTGCGCAATGGTTTTGAGTTTTACAATCATCACATTTCAAACGAAAACGTTCGTATTAATAGACGTATATATTTTTTTGTACGTTTATTTCATTCAGGCGTGTATTTACTATAAACAATTTAAAAATCAGAATAGTGTGTGATTGCCATTTAATTCATTTTACAATAGAGCGTTACACGTTTTTTGTAAATAAATTAATATAATATCAAGCCACCATAACTCTGTAAACATATTTACGTTGCATAAACAATGCATAAACAGCAGCGTCGTCGACAACGATTGGTGTCATTGGCGTCAGGACGTTGCTTGGTGCATCATATCGCCAATATTTGGCCCAATTATTTTTATGTCAGAGGAATATACGATGCCAATGTGAACGCCGTCATGCAGACATTAGTTCGATTAGCTTCATCTGCATAGGAATCAGTGCAGAACGGCTTAGTGTGATTAATGTGTCAGTTAATTTTTCAAATTCGATTGATCAGATATCGTAGAGGGCACAGGTGACATTTGTGTTTAATTGGACAGCAAAAATTTAAATGGACTGCAACGGAAAGTCATCGAGGTGAAGCGGATCTAAATTATAGAAGAAGAATGTTGGGAATAAAAATATTGCACAACATAGTTCAATACATGTCATGCTAACTTTCTTGAACTCTTGTAAAAATCGATATCTAACAGATATTTTAGACCAAACAATGTATTCAGTTAGTCATAGTGTGACCTCGTGTGCTAAAAAGAACTAATATTTATTCCTTCATTAAGATGTCGGCACTGATATTAAAATGAAGAAAGGAAAATCTAAAATGGCAAATTAGTGCGTCTAGCGTGAGTTAGAATGAATTTGCATTTTATGTTTTTTCTGGTCTTTAAAATACTCGCGATAACATTGTTGAATGTGTGCCTGGTAGAGAATGATCTCAAGTCATGTTAATGGTCTCAACGGACAACGGATATGAGACTGGGATATGTCAGATGTGGTTACTACAATTTCGAAAACAATTATGATCAATTTCAATCTTGGGGATTTTTTTTCCAAAATTAATAATACTTATCAGTTTCAACACTCATCCATTACTTATATATAGTTTGTAAACGATTTCGCTCGCCAGCGGATGTTAGTAGAACCGAAATATTTTGGGAATGATCAAAAAGCAAATATGCGGAGCCTAAAATATGAAAAGGAAACAATTTATGTCCTTTTTATTAGAACCGCCATAAAATTATTATGGCACCCAAATAATTGATACCTCAGACCACTGAAATATCCGTGTACAAGAGACACTGCCTGCCCAATTTCTGGGTAATAAATTATTATGTTTTATTCTTGATTTGTAAACCTAATTTTTCACTAAGGACATCTCCTCTAACGAAATTGTTATGCACATATAGATAAATGCATACACAGATGTATACACACATGAAACGCCATATATTCGTTAAACAATTGCCTTTTCACAAATATGGATTTATTCCTCAGAACAAGGGTAACAATAAAGAACGACAGACAATGATAGAGAAACGGATAGAAGCCATAAAGGATACTTAACAGTTGAGTGCTTTCCAAATACATATGTATGTTTTCTCAACCATACCCCTGCTCAGTATGTTCATTTTGTACAAAAACAAATGTTGTTTTTTGTCGGGATAAGTGATAGAAGGGTGTGGAGCGGTAAAAATGTCCATTTTAATTTAACTAAAAGAAATATTTGTTATGTCTACTGGTGACTGACTGTTATGATGGGAAGGTTGTTTTTGGTGTCATTTATACAAGGGACATTGAACTCAGTCATGCTTCGGTAGCATGGCCGATTAGCGTGACATTCGAAATTGTATTGCATATCTTTGGTGGAAATAGCACTATAGATGTTTCCAAATGAAATTTAATTTTCTGTAACAAAATTGTGTGTATGTAGTATCTATACCGAAAAAAGTCAAATCAGGAGTAACATTTGTATAGTGGCTATATAAAAATCTGAACCGATTTGCTTCAAGTAAAATAGCGTCCCGCAAAATTTGATTGTGCTAATTTCGATTCGAAAAATTATTCCAAGTTGGACGGCAATGTAAAATATGGGTCAACATTTCTTCCTTTCGGGTGCAACACAAATTGATTAAGTACATAAAACCTTTTTATACCTTAAAAATAATACATAAATTCTCAAGAACAAAGTTTTGGAAATCCCATGTAAAATCCCTACAAGTCGGTTTATGTGGCTGCTATTTGTTACGTATACGTAATATTAATATTTAATGTTAATGTTATTCATACGTTCGATGTCCTACATTTGACCATTTCAACGAATTAAAAGAATTGTATATTCGTATTAAAACTAGGTTCACCCGGACCGTATCTTTTATACCCTCCACAGTATTACCGGCCGATTAGAGGCTGCCGAGAAGCGGTAACATATTCGGGATGTTGTGATATTTTTGCTATTTGCAATATTTGTTTAATTAATTATGGTGTTTAGTTACTATAATTTTAATTAAAAACAAGTAAGGAAAGGCTAAAGTCGGGCGGGGCCGACTCTATTATACACTCCACTTTCTATCCTAATACAAATTCGGTAAAAAAGTGAAAACGGGAAGGTTTTTTTGTATCCTGTAAATGTATGTGTTTGACAAAAAATGTTAAATCGGAAAGGACATTTGTATGAGGATATATTGAAACTTGAAACGAAATAGGTGAAATATAAAATGTATAGTTTGGCCAAAATCAGTTAAACATTTGGGAGCAACATTTGTATTTGGGCTATATTTAAATCTGAACCGCTCTTACCCACTTTCGCCACAGTTTTGTTTAGTTGGATAAGATGTTGTGCCAATTTTAAAGAAAATCGGGTACAATATGTGGTTTCTAGAGACATTTATATGGGGGCTATATCTAAATCTGAACCGATCTTACCCAATTTCAGCATAGGTGTTTCTAGTAAGATTCTAAGATGTTGTGCCAAATTTAAAGAAAATGGAGTATTGTACTGGTTTCTAGAGCGGAACAAGTCAAATCGGGAGCGTCATTTGTATGGGGCCTATATTTAAATCTTAACCGATCTTACCCCATTTCTGCATAGGTATTTCTAGTTAGATTATAAGATGTTGTGCCAAATGTAAAGAAAGTCGAGTACAATATGTGGCATTTAAAGCGGAAAATGTCAAATCGGGAGCGACATTTGTATGGGGCTATATCTAAATCTGAACCGATTTGACCTTTTTTCACCATAGATGTTCCTAGTTTAAATATAAGATGTTTTGCCAAATCTGAAGACAATCTGATACAATATGTGGTTTCTAGACTCAAGTCGGGAGCGACATTTGTATGGGGGCTATATCTAATTCTGAACCGATTTAATCCATTTTCAACACAGATGTTTCTAGTAGAATTATAAGGCAATACAAGGTAATTTGAGGCAAATCATGTGAAATATGTGGTCTCTAGAGCGGAAAAAATCAAATCGGGAGCGAAATTTGTATGGGAGCTTTATATAAATCTGAACCGATCTAACACATTTTTACCACAGGTGTTTCTAGTTGAAATATAAGATGTTTTGCCAATTTTAAAGAAAATCTATTGTAATGTGTGGTATCTATAGTGAAAAGAGTCAAATCGGGAGTGAAATCCGACTTTCTTCAAATTAAATAGCGTTCGTCCTTGCCCCGAAAAACTTCATTGTGCAAAGTTTCATTTAGTTATGTCTACAATTGCGACCTGTATCGTGATTACAAGAATAGATGGACAGACCGACGGACGGACATTTCTAAATCGACTCAGAAAGTGATTCTAAGCCGATCTGTATAATAAACGGGTCTATCTCGTTTCCTTTTGGGTGTTACAAACAAATGCACAAAGACATAATACTCTCGTGGAGTGTATAAAAATTGGTACCTACAAAATGGCTGCTAGAATCATGAATTAATAATTTCAAAAGTCCATTTTCTTTCGCCTTCACAGCGGAATGTACACACCTAATTTTGTGATTCTAATTACAAACATTGATTGCCAATTTTGCCGATACCCCTTTTACCCTGTTTGTTCATTTTATCCCATAAAAATACAAACCTCTAAAACCCTTCTTTTTGGGTGTATGTGCGATTTAAGGGACGAATTCACCAAATTTCACGATTTTAACTATTGGTACCACTTGTATCCCTCTTTACTCCATTCAATCCCCTGGATCACGCTATAACAGTATCGAACTTACCAAATATCAAGTAAATACTAAAAATGTGCGACATATTTCCTGTTCCAACCAACAGATCTACAACTATTCAACGTATTCTTGGACATTTTGCTCCCTTCATTTTGATGACAGAATTCTCGCAATAGTGGAACAAACGAATTGATATTTCTAGATCGCCGTAGAATTTTATTTTATACGATCCAGAATATTTTTACTTTATAGGGTCTATGGTCGTTATTTCAGGGTGTGTACACCCCCATCTTTTGGTGGAGGCTATAAAATAAGTTTAACTGAAAGGATATTATTGCATTCTCGAATACAAATCTATCTACGTTGTTATTTATTTCATTTCAATATCAATCTTTTAAATAATATATTTCCACTTTAGACTTTATTCATAAACAATTGCTTTAGGTCCTGACTTAGAGATTTGAATTAAGCAGCAATATTGTAAGTATATTGCTTGAATGGTAGCGTACGTGCCGTTATTGTTTTGAAGTGCTAGAAATACAGAAAACAGTACTGTACTGCTAAAGGAACTAAAAATAAACATAAAACACTAACTGTGCAAGTAAATTATATACTATTGTACCGTACGACAATTATTTAAAAAAACATTACCCTTGAAACGTTTGGTATACGTCTGAAACAAAACGCAAACTAGTATTTTCAGTTTTAAATGTTTATTCGCTCCTGTTGTGAAAATGCATAAGATCGGTAAAAATTTATATATTATTCCCTTACAAACCACTTAGTTTAACAAATTTTCTTCAAGTTTGACACGACACCTTATATTTCAACTATAAAAATGGTTAAATTTTAAGGACCGATGTTGAATGTGAACCACATCTAAAGTTTTTTTCTGCATTTCATTTGACATTTCTCAATTTCAGACTAACTCAATTTGAGCCACGGAAAGATACACAATCGAGCAACACGTTAAAGTTATTCAGGCTTATTATGATAATGGGCGTTCAAATCAAACTGCATATCGTGCACTTCGTGATTTTTGCGGTCAATTTAATCTTCCAAATGTGCGTACAATCGGAAAAATCATGCAAAAATTTGAGCAAACCGGGTCTGTAGGAGATGTGAAAACACAGCTCGTACTGCAGAAAATATTGCTGCTGTTCGTTATAGTGTGACTGAAGAGTCATCCACCTCAACTCGTCGTCAACAATTGCACCTCTCACGCTCGCAGTTGAAGAACATTATGCATAAAGAGTTGCATTTACACGCTTAAAAGGTGCAATTGGCTCAAGAATTAAAGCCTCTTGACCATTCCAAATGTCGTCAATGGTCAGAATGGTGGCAAGAAATGGCAACAGTGGATTATCAATTTTCGAAGAAAATCATCTGCAGTGATGAGGCACATTTTTACCTCTGTCGAATCGTCAATAAGCAGAATTGCTACATTTGGGCGAATGATACTACAAGAGTGGATGTCGAAAAACCAATGCACCCACAAACAGTGACTGTTTGGTGCGGTTTATGCGCTGGCAGCATCATCGGACCGTATTATTTCCAAAATGAGGCCGGTCAGGCAGTTACTGTGAATGGTTACTGTTCGCTATCGTGAGATGATAACGAACTTTTTATGGCCCGATTTGGAAGATATGGATGTTAACGATGTGTGGTTTCAACAGGACGGTGCCACTTACCACACAGCTAACGAAACAATGGCTCTTTTGCGCGATAAATTCAATGGTCGCGTTATCTCACGTGGTGGCGATGTCAATTAGCCGCCAAGATCATATGATTTGACACCGTTGGACTTCGATACGTACGTCGATAAGCCAGCAACAATTCAAAAGCTAAAGGATGAGATAATTCAGCACATTAACGGAATACAATCACAATTATTCCTCAGCGTCATCGAAAATTTGGATCATCGGCTGGAGGTGTGCTGCCGAGGTGGCGGCGGCCATTCGGCCGATATTTTGTTCCATACATAATTGAAACATACCAGTATTATCATAATAAAAAGAAACGACAATAATTTCCAAAATAATTTGTGTTTTATTCAAAATGAAAATCATCGGCCCTTAAAATCACCCCTTGCATACATATCTTGTGCGTTGCTTCAGCTATGATTGTTGCAGAGTCCTTTGATAGAAAGTTTATGTATAGTTCAAGTGATTGAAGCCATATTACTAGGGTTTGGGGTTTCCCGGACTTTTTTAATTCCCGGGAATGAAACTTTTCATTCCCGTTTTCACGGGAAAACATAATTTATTTTAGGTACGTCCAATATGGTTTAAAATATCAACAATGGTGTGATTTTAGCCCATTAAAGTACACCGTACACTTCCGTGTACACTATTTAAAGGTTTTCGTACATTTTTGATAATTTTTAATATGAATGCAATTCCAATAGAACTATATGGCACAAGGGATCGGGAAGAACAGAACAAAATAATAATGATCTAAAAATGAATATTTTTATACACTCCACGAGAGTATTATGTCTTTGTGCATTTGTTTGTAGCACGCAAAAGAAAACGAGATAGACATTTTTAATTATACCGATCGACTTAGAATCACATTTGAGTCGATTTAATAATGTCCGTCCGTCCGTCTGTCCATCTATTCTTGTATTCACGATACAGGTCGCAATTGTAGACAGAACCAAATGAAACTTTGCACAACAACGAACGCTATTTAATTTGAAGAAGATCGGTTCAGATTTAGATATAGCCCCCAAACGAATTTCACTTCCGATTTGACTCTTTTCACTCTAGATACCACATATTACAACAGATTTTCTTTAAAATTGACAAAACATCTTATACTTCAACTAGAAACACCAAAAATGTGTTAGATCGGTTAAGATTTATATATAGCTGCCATACAAATTTCTCTCCCGATTTGACTTTTTCCGCTCTAGAAACCTCATATTGTATCAGATTGTCTTCAGATTTGGCAAAAAATCTTATATTTAAACTAGGAACACCTATGGTGAAAATAGGTTATATCGGTTCAGATTTATATATAGCTCCCATTAAAATTTCGCTCCCGCTTTGACTTTTTCAGATCTAGAAGCCACATATTTTAACAGATCCTCATCAAATTAGGCGAAATATATATTATATTTGTTCTAAAAACAGCCATGGCGAAATTGGGTTAGATCGGTTCAGATTGATATATAGCTCCCACACAAATTTCACTCCCGATTTAACTTTTTCCACTCTATAACCATATAATTTAACAGATCTTCTTCAAATCTTTCAAAATATCTCATATTTCAACTGGAAACAGCCATGGTGAAAATGGGTCATCGGTTCAGATTTACATATAGCTTCCATGCAAATTTCGCCCCAAAAATTTCCCATACAAATTTCGGATAGACTTTTTCTGGATGAACTTATTGTGAAAGTTAGTCACTATATTCCATGTTTGGGTATAGCACCGATATAAATATTTCCGATTTGACAAATTGGACCAGGTAATATTAGCCTATGATTAGGAAACATACAAAAATTCTTCGCGCTTTCACTTTTTTACCGAGTTGAATTGTATTCGGATAGAAAGTGGAGTTTATCATACAGTCGGCCCCGCACGACTTTAGCCTTTCCTTACTTGTTTATTATTGTAGCAGTTATTACGAAAATATTTAAAAAGAAAATTAATAAATGAAAATAACATTAGGGTTTAGGGTTAAAATACTGACATATTACAAATTAAAAACGATCGTTTCTGTTAAAATATTTAAGAATTTTTTTCCATTTTAATATTTTACTCTACACAAATCAGAAAGGATTGGAGGAGTTATAATATTGGACATTTAAATCACAAGCACAACGGACTGTCACCTACACTAGATTCAAAATTAAAAAAAAATGTTTAAGGAAACAAAGAACTTGTATGACTGAGAATGTTATGGCGTGTTTAATTTAGAAGATTCATTCGTCTAGAGAGGAAACTATTTTGCAGAAAAAGAGGAAAAATATTCTAAATTATAGAAGCAATAGAAACATTAACAAATGTAATATTAATATTAATCAAATAAAAAAATAACAGCATTGAAATAGTGCAGTACTTAGTTCTCACAAATGGTTATTTAAATATTTCTATTCATATAAGATTTCTCTTGAAAGTTTCCAAGTGAACAATTTTAAATTTTATCCCTATTTTTACACCATTTCTTACTGGTTTCACATGTAAAGTAAATTCTTCTTTGAGAAGATTTTCGCTTTTTATTTCGTCGATTTTTTGGGGAAAACAAGAAATTTAATGCAAGCCATAGTATTGTCAGTATGATGTTTTTGTTTCACGATAAAAATATTGCAAATATCTTCACAAAAAGTGTGTATTCGCCTTCCTTTCATATAGTATAACTAAACTAGTGCTCAAAATAATCAATAAAATATTTTTTAATATTCTCGTATTCCCGGGAAATTTAAAATTTTTTCACGGGAATTCCCGTCCAAATTTTTTCAGGAATTCCCGGACCCCAAACCCTACATATTACTTATAACAACAATGTTTTCATTTTGTTCGACGTTCACAGGGTCAAATCCACGATCATAGAGGTGTTTTCCAGATGATTTGCAAATCTTTGGATCACTTATGGAATGCGAACTTCCGGGAGTCCCTCCAATTTTGAAAGGACAATTATAACAATTTTGCAGGTACAATTATGTACAGATTGCAAAGACAGGAAATTTGTACAAGTAATTGCTTGCATGTATGTGTACCTCTATTAATTAAAAATGTTGGATATTTTGTTGTAAATAATTTAAATTTTAAGAGAAATTTTTCTACATAGTCCCACAATTTTTCAAAATATAAATTATTTTTTTTTCTAAAAAAGTTACTTGTTTACGAAATTCTTAGTACTACTTGCAATGAAGCACAAATAGAAATTCGCTATTGATTACCTGTACATATTTCTGTCCATTTTGTGAGTCAAATTGTTGGAGTAAATTTTTATTACTAATGTTATCCATGGATCTAATAATAATAGTTTTTCGGAATTGTGCAATTTTTATACAATTTAAAAATTTGACATGACCGAGGCGATCAAATTTGGAGGGTCACCTAGAAATTCCGCCTACCAAAATTTTGCTAATAATCTGGAAAACATCTCTATTCTAAACGTGTGAAATTTTATCAAGATATGTTTTCGCTCTAAAGTTATAGAATATTTTTTAAAATCTATATGACAAATACATATACGTCAGATACATTTTCATTTTTTTTGTCTTTAAGTGAATCCACCCCACGCTCCACATAGCAGATGCAAAATGACATTCCTGACATAGCTTTGCCTTTATTGTTGGCACAACGTTCTCGTAGCTAAGAGCTGCTGGATAAAGGAACTCCACTCCATCAGTAGTGCATTATTTATAACATTATTTAGTAAGTGACGTAAATAATAAATTCATTCACTTCCTTGATTGGAATGTCTTTGTTCAAGTTACCCGGCATTGTGGATGTGCTTTAATAGAGTGAAACATAAGGGTGAGCTTTTTACAATATTTTCAAAATTTATAACTGGCGGTAGCTTAATGGGATTGGAAATTGAAAGTAGGAAAAAACTAACTTATTTAGTTTCTGAGGTCGAAAAGGTTCCCGGAAAACGGCTGAAAAATCTTAAGTTAATGTATTTTTAAAATACACATGGTTCTATTTCGTGGTGTAGTTGTATGTAATAGCTTAAAGAAAGAGATAGATATAAATAGCCCTTTATTATACCGACCGACTTGGATTCACTTTATTTGTCGTCTGTCTGTCTGTGTATATCCGTCTGCCTGTCCTGCAAATTTGTTTATAAAACGAAGTAAACTTTCGGCGCTTTAGAATACTAAAAATACAGATCGACTTTTTTCTTTTTCTCTTATTTTAGACGTAGTTTAAAGCGTGCGGATGTCGCTTCCGGGCCACTGAAAGCATTGCATTGGCAAAAATCATATAATGTTTAAGTAGGCGGTGTCATATAGTCACCCGCATCCATTATTGTCCTCCTAGTTATACCCTATACCACTTCGTGGGCTAGGGTATTATAAGTTAGTTTCGCCCCAAATGTTTGTAACACCAAGAAATAATCGAGCTAGACCCAGCTTTAAGTATACCGATCGGCTTAGAATCACCAGCTGAGTCGATTTAACGATGTCTGTCTGTCCGTCTGCTGTCCATCTAAGCTTGTTCGGACTCTACAGGTCGCAATTGTTGTCCGATTGGCATGAAACTTGGCAGAAGTTATTTTTTCTGGCCAATGACCATCGGTATTGAATTTGGAGAAAATCGCTTCAGATTTAGATATAGTCCCCATACAAATGTCGCTCCCGATTTGACTTTTTCCGCCCTATAAAGCACATATAGTACCCGATTTTCTTTAAATTTGGTACAACATCTTATAATCCAACTAGAAACAACTACGCAAAAATTGGGTAAGATCGGTTCAGATTTAGATATAGCCCCCATACAAATGTCGCTCCCTATTTCACTTTTTCCGCCTTAGAAACCACATATTGTACCCGATTTTCTTTAAATTTGGCAGAACATCTTATAATCCAACTAGAAATACGTATGCAAAAATTGGGTAAGATCGGTTCAGATTTAGATATAGCCCCCACACAAATGTCGCTCCCGATTTCACTTTTTCCGCTCTAAAATCCACACATTGTACCCGTTCTTTTCTTTAAAATTGGCACAACATCTTATAATCGAACTAGAAACATCTATGGTGAAAGTGGGTAAGATAGGTTCAGATTTAGATATAGACCTCATACAAATGTTGCTCCCGAATGTTTAACCGATTTTGGCCAAATTTTACATATTATATTTCACCAATGAACAGACATGGTGAAAGCGGGTCACATCGTTCCAGGTTTCAATATACCCCCATACAAATGTCCTTTCCGATTTAACATTTTTTGTCAAACACATACATTTACAGGATGCAAAAATCCTTCCCGATTTCACTTTTTTACCGAATTGAATTGCAATGAGAATTGTTTGGGTGATGCCCATACGTCCATACTTTGGTATACTACTGTATAATTTGTATTTGTCTGTCGGACAATTAGATCAATTACCATATTATTTACCATACTCGTTAAATTTGACTGAAGATGAATTTATAGCATATAAATTATATGAATATAATTTATATAATTTGTATGAACTACATAAAATTGCTCCCATGAAATACCTGGGTTTAGTAATCAAAGCGAGGTACATACGCAGAGAGTGGTGTAGGGTATTATATAGTCGGCCCCGCCCGACTTTAGCCTTTCCTTACTTGTTTTAAGATGAGTTACATTAGGAGTACACTATCTCGTAGTAGGCGAGCTAAAAAATATCAAAAAAAACTTACCCTAATGTATAAATTTTTGCAAAGACCATTGACGTCAGTATTGACATTGTTATAATGAAGACAATGAGGAAAAAATCAACGATGGTTTTGATGGCTTGTTACGCAATGGGAATAATGGGGATAATCATTATGATAGCTATATTGAATAAATATATAGCAGCGAACATTTATGCAGGTATTGTAAAGGATTTAGGTCTGCGCCGAATACCACAAAAGCTATTATGAAAACTAGCAGAGTTCGGTATTAAATGTCTTACGAACGAATTACTCCAGGGGTTATTACGGATATTTGCAATATGTGTTAGAGAAATTTGTTTAGGCCAAATTGGGCCGTTTGCAGCCATTAGTCGTATACTTGTAGACCTGCCAGAAAAATTCGAATAATGCGACGTTCACATAGTCTGAGGAGCGTACATACATAAATCTTTGTAGGTAAATGTCGTAAATACAGACAGCATGAAAAACGAATGCTTCGTTTTTTCTCTGCATGTTGGGAGTCAAACTTAAAATGTACATTTTGTTATGTTTTTTATTAATATTTATTACAAAACAATTGAGAATAATTTCACAAAATTTTCACAATTTCAAAATTTTCACAATCTAAAAAAGTTAAAAAAAAATCATTTTTTCTGCATGAATGTCAAAAAACATAAAAAAGCTTTTCTTTTAACGCGAAAAATAAGGAAAGTTATGAAAATTGGGTTAAGTTTACCAAAATTGGGTTAAAAATCCTTGCCATCATTATTTTTATACACTCCACAATAGTAAAGGGTGATTTTTTAAGAGCTTGATAACTTTTTAAAAAAAAAACGCATAAAATTTGCAAAATCTCATCGGTTCTTTATTTGAAACGTTAGATTCGTCCATGACATTTACTTTTTGAAGATAATTTCATTTAAATGTTGACCGCGGCTGCGTCTTAGGTGGTCCATTCGGAAAGTCCAATTTTGGGCAACTTTTTCGAGCATTTCGGCCGGAATAGCCCGAATTTCTTCGGGCTTGTCTTCCAAAGCTGGAATAGTTGCTGGCTTATTTCTGTAGACTTTAGACTTGACGTAGCCCCACAAAAAATAGTCTAAAGGCGTCAAATCGCATGATCTTGGTGGCCAACTTACCGGTCCATTTCTTGAGATGAATTGTTCTCCGAAGTTTTCCCTCAAAATGGCCATAGAATCGCGAGCTGTGTGGCATGTAGCGCCATCTTGTTGAAACTACATGTCAACCAAGTTCAGTTCTTCCATTTTTGGCAACAAAAAGTTTGTTAGCATCGAACGATAGCGATCGCCATTCACCGTAACGTTGCGTCCAACAGCATCTTTGAAAAAATACGGTCCAATGATTCCACCAGCGTACAAACCACACCAAACAGTGCATTTTTCGGGATGCATGGGCAGTTCTTGAACGGCTTCTGGTTGCTCTTCACTCCAAAAGCGGCAATTTTGTTTACTTACGTAGCCATTCAACCAGAAATGAGCCTCATCGCGGAACAAAATTTGTCGATAAAAAAGCGGATTTTCTGCCAACTTTTCTAGGGCCCATTCACTGAAAATTCGACGTTGTGGCAGATCGTTTGGCTTCAGTTCTTGCACGAGCTGTATTTTATACGGTTTTACACCAAGATCTTTGCGTAAAATCTTCCATGTGGTCGAATAACACAAACCCAATTGCTGCGAACGGCGACGAATCGACATTTCACGGTCTTCAGCAACACTCTCAGAAACAGACGCAATATTCTCTTCTGTACGCACTGTACGCATTCGTGTGGTTGGTTTAATGTCCAATAAAGTAAACTGAGTGCGAAACTTGGTCACAATCGCATTAATTGTTTGCTCACTTGGTCGATTATGTAGACCATAAATCGGACGTAAAGCGCGAAACACATTTCGAACCGAACACTGATTTTGGTAATAAAATTCAATGATTTGCAAGCGTTGCTCGTTAGTAAGTCTATTCATGATGAAATGTCAAAGCATACTGAGCATCTTTCTCTTTGACACCATGTCTGAAATCCCACGTGATCTGTCAAATACTAATGCATGAAAATCCTAACCTCAAAAAAATCACTCTTTATTATGTCTTTGTGCATTTGTTTGTAACACCCAAAAGGAAGGGAGATAGACACATTGTTAACCAGTAAGGAAAGGCTAAAGTCGGGCGGGGCCGACTATACGATACACTCCACTTTCTATCCGAATACAATTCAACTCGGTAAAAAGTGAAAACCGGAAGAGTTTTTGTATGTTTCCTTATCATAGGCTAATATGACCTGGTCCAATTTGTCAAATCGAAAAGAATATTTGTATCGGGGCTATATCCCAACATGGAATAAAGTGACTAACTTTCAAAATAAGTTCTTCCAGTTCAAATATAACGTTTGGTGGTCACTTCAAAGAAATTCGGAGAAAATTTGTGGTTTCTGGGGAGGAAAAAGTCTATCCGGGAGCGAAATTTGTATTAGATCTATATGTAAATCTGAACCGATCTGACCGATTTTCACCATGGGTGTTTCTAGTTGAAATATAAGATATTTTGAAAGATTTGAAAGAAATCTGTTAAAATATGTAGTTTATAGAGTGGAAAAAGTGAAAACGGGAGAGAAATTTGTGTGGCAGCTATATATAAATCTGAACCGATCTGGCCCATTTTCACCACAGGTGTTTCTATTTGAACTATAAGATGTTTTGCCAATTTTGAAGATAATCTGTTAAAATATGTGGTATCTAGAGCGGAAAAAGTCAAATTGGGAGCGAAATTTGTATGGGTGCTATATATAAATCTGAACCGATTTGACCCATTTTCATCATGGGCGTTTCTAGTTGAAATATACGATAGTTTGCCAAATTTGAAGACAATCTGATACTATATGTGGTTTCTAGACCGGAAAAAATCAAATCGGGAGCGAAATTTGTATGGGAGCTATATATAAATCTGAGGCGATCTAACACATTTTTACCACAGTTGTTGCTAGTTGAAAAATAAGATGTTTTGCCAAATCTGAAGACAATCTGATACAATTTGTGGTTTCTAGAGCGGAAAAAATCAAATCGGGAGCGAAATTTGTATGGGAGCTATATAAAAATCTGAACCGATCTAACACATTTTTACCACAGTTGTTGCTAGTTGAAAAATAAGATGTTTTGCCAAATCTGAAGACAATCTGATACAATTTGTGGTTTCTAGAGCGGAAAAAATCAAATCGGGAGCGAAATTTGTATGGGAGCTATATAAAAATCTGAACCGATCTAACACATTTTTACCACAGTTGTTGCTAGTTGAAAAATAAGATGTTTTGCCAAATCTGAAGACAATCTGATACAATTTGTGGTTTCTAGAGCGGAAAAAGTCAAATTGGGAGCGAAATTTGTATGGGAGCTATATATAAATCTGAACCGATTTGACCCATTTTCATCATGGCCGTTTCTAGTTGAAATATAGGATAGTTTGCCAAATTTGAAGACAATCTGATACAATTTGTGGTTTCTAGAGCGGAAAAAATCAAATCGGGAGCGAAATTTGTATGGGAGCTATATATAAATCTGAACCGATCTGACCCATTTTTACCACAGATGTTTCTAGTTGAACTATAAGATGTTTTGCCAATTTTGAAGAAAATCTGTTAAAATATGTGGTATCTAGAGTGAAAAAAGTCAAATCGGGAGTGAAATTCGTATGGGGGCTATATCTAAATCTGAACCGATTTTTTTCAAATTAAATAGCGTTCGTTCTTATCCCGAAAAACTTAGTTGTGTAAAGTTTCATTTGGTTGTGTGTACAATTGCGACCTGTATCGTGATTACAAGAATAGATGGACTGACAGACAGACAAACAGACAGACGGACGGACATCGCTAAGTCGATTCAAAAAGTGATTCTAAGTCGATCGGTATAATTATACCGAGTTGAATTGTATTCGGATAGAGAGTGGAGTGTATCATATAGTCGGCCACGTCCGACTTTAGCCTTTCCTTACTTGTTTTTCTTGCAAAACTCAAAAATGTTTGCTAGGTTTACTCTGGTATACTGTTGAATCTGAACGTTGCAGATTTACATATGACCTTTTTCCATTCCATAAACCATATAATCGATTTTTGTCACACATTGAAAGTGGGTCACATTGGTCCGACACAAATATCCCCTATTTCATTAAACATATTTTAAAAATCCTGTAAGGATGTTGTTTTTCCGCCCCATCATTTCATACCCCCGACTTTCCGACACAGCAAAAACCTCCAATTTAATCAAGGTAATTAATGTTTACCCTTTATTTATTGTCAGGATTAAAAAAACATCTCAATGATGTGAGAATGGTGTGGCGTATTCAAGCTCATTTTCGATAATTTCGTTTATTTCAATTTCTTTAGTTTATTTAAATTTATTTATTCGTTTATTTCAATTTATTTAGTTGTTGTGCAATCATTAAAATAATAATAATTCCAGAAGTTTATTTTCAAAAACTTCTTAAATTTTAATTAACAAATTTAGAGAATTTAATTGTACGTACGGCGAGTCTAAAAAGTAATCTCCTTTAATTAAATATTCTTTTTTATACAAAATTACCATATTTATAGATTTTCAAAAACAGAAATATTTTATTTTTGACACAACATGAGATCGGTTGTATCCCTAAGAAATACCCCTTTAATACTCTCGCGCATAAGTGATAATGCTAAGGTTTGTTATACATAATATTTTAATGCTATAGACGGGTATTATTATAAATGGATTCAATAAATAATCTCTAATTGCTAATAATCTACATCTGTTATATACAGATGAAAATTATATTCAGGCGTATGCCATAGACATGAGCCACTTTCAACCACTCGTATTGAAATTTTACTCCTATTTTCAATCTAACCTACGCTATTTAGCACTCAAAGAATATATGTATGTATGCTTTAGAATATTTTTATGGTTTGGAGCATCTTGATTCAATTCAATTTGAGATAATTTATTATCTTCTATTAAATTTATGTCTAAACATAAAAACCGCTGCAACTTTACACACAAGAAGACCAAGAAAAATCATACATCAGCATAAACTCAACCATAGTAAAGGCATTTGCTCAAACTGGTCACGTTGAAACTAAGTGGGGAAGTCACCCTGATGTAAGGGAGGCTTGTTGCCTTTTCGGTTTTTATAGCGGACATTTTTCGAAAAACGTATTGTCAAACATTAACGTATGTGTTTCTGTATTTTTCGTCATTAGTTTCTTTTTTAAGATTTAAAAAAAGACATTCCCACAAAACATATCGATGTTGCTTTGTCAACACTGTTTTATTTGCCTTCAGTTTTCATTTCAGCATCAGATTGTTATGTGCTTATAGCATTGAAAATGCTACATATTTTCGGTACCTTCTAATTTTACTTTATGTGTCCCATATGTCAAAGATATGGTTAACTAGGCTGCACAAAGCTTTCCGTTTAAGAAACAATCAACCAGAGAATATTTGGCGGACAACATAAAGCAACAAACATTTTAAAATAAAATTAAGATCAGCTCTTTAAAATGACTAAACAATAAAGTTTATAGCATCAAATATAGTTTTGTAACTTCTTTCAGATTTCATTATTCCCTTCAAATATTTTCAAGGATATTTTCGTTTATAGTATACGAGGGAAAATGAGTTTGGGCTAAAGATGCTACCCGTCGAATCTTGTATTTTTATACCCTCTACCTACACCTTGATATCGACGATCTAGCCAGTCTGTTGAAAGCACGCTAGCATCTAAACGAAATGAGATAGGACGTCAAAATATTCCATAAATGTCTCTTATAGTC
>OX377620.1:134611211-134717408 GCA_947397865.1 Polietes domitor
GTCCTTTCCAAAATTTGCAATTCAAAAAACATAGATGCAAAAAATTCTCAAACCGCAAAGCACAGATTAGAAAATGAAAGTCATACCTTCGACAATTCTTACAACTTACGTTAACTAACTCCGTGATTAGGTCCCAACTTCGTCACTCAAAATAACTTTTCCATATTAGAAAGTGTCGTAAAACACTATTAACTCAATCAAAATTATCATTTAGTTTCATTCCAAATTGCTTTCGATTTAACTTTATCGCTCTAGAGACCACATATTTTAACCGATTTTCTTCAAATTTGGCACAGTTCCTTATAATTCAACTAGAAACATCTATTGTGGATTTTATTTTTACTACTGTACTGTAGTTTTATAGAGTGATTCGAGGCTGATAGCTCATAATACAATAATAAAAACCTTGATACGGGGTAGAGAGTGGATGTTCAAATAAAATCGGACACACCAATAATAGTCGTTTTTACAGTATTTTCCCCATTTCTTACAGCTTTCGGTGTGACCATTTTACCAAAATATATCCGATTCCCGATTTTTAATGTTAATATTTCAAAATAATCCTTGGGTCCTTGTCTAATTTGGTTTTTTACAGAACTCAAAAATGTCTACTAGAACAAAAGTTATTGAAGTTTGATTATGAACCACTGTGCGTCGACCTCCAAAAACACCTCTACGAAACTAACTACTAATGTGTCCAAGCGAAAGGCACGAATGGTGGACAGAAAAGAATGGAAGGACGAATGCGAATGTAAATGTAGACAGCATGTCGAAGATTGTGTACGATGCAATTAAGTCTATCAATTTTTGTCTGGCTCCAGAAATATTTATGCAACACGGGTTTTGTTATATCCTTTTTCACTTCTCATGCCGCCGTTCATTTTCACTTCCGTTTCATATCCATACACTTTTTTGCAATCTATAGTTTGCCATTTTATATGCACTTACAATGTTTTCCTTTTTCCTGTTGACTTTTAATTCTTATAAATATTTCTAGATTTCTGCACTTGACAAACATTGCACTTATATGATATGTTATTTCCTTTATATTTCGTGGTCATGTCCTTCGCTCAATATTATCGGCTATACTGTTCAATACTGATTAGTGTCATTATTTTATAAATATCGGTAAGTTGTCTGAGTTATGTTCGAGTTGCGGCACAAGCCCTCAGAAATGTTGCGTTGGGTATAATGTCGATGAGTTCCACGATGGGTGTGTGTTGTGTGCAGTGGCGATTCAACGAATTGTTACAGACTTCCCACTTGACGTATAAGCAACAGAATCATGTGTGTATCACTTATACGTCATGGTGTTCGCAACGATTACTTCAGATTTAGGGGCATTTTTTGTATTTTTCACTATGAGAGATTTAGGAACAAACTTCATCCTAGGAATTTAATGATATCACGGTATGGATTGACTTTTATACATTGACTTTTATACATTTTGGACTTTAGGAATGCTCTGGTTAAAAATGAGTCAGTTTTCAAATAATCAATATTTAAATGACAATTAAGCCCTTAGAACAAGTAGAAGAAGACTTGACTTGCTCCTAATAACATAAAAATTGTTCGTCGAAGTACAATTTAGCTAAACTGTTTATGTACAACTTTCATAATTTGTAGGTACATGTTTAATGTTTTAATTTTGTTTTGAATAAATTGAGCCTACATGACTGAAGTGATTTAGATGGTACTATCAAACACAGTGGGGTATCTAAAATAAACATATTATTATGTTTAGTATCTATAATTTCATATAAAGGATAAATACATCTCCCAAGCTAAAATTTAGTATTTTGTAAATTTTAATTTCCCATTTTTATTTCCAAATTAAAAATTTAAAAAAATCTAGAACAAAACTTCAATGGGTTGACTGCCTATTACACACACACTATTATTATAATTATTATACCCTACACCACTTCGTGGGCTAGGGTATTATACAGGTCGCAATTGTTTTCCGATTGTCATGAAACATGGAAGAAGTTATTTTTTCTGGCCAAGGACCATCGGTATTGAATTTGGAGGAAATCGGTTCAGATTTAGATATAGCCCCCATACAAATGTTGCTCACGATTTGACTTTTTCCGCTTTATAAAGCACATATAGTACCCGATTTTCATCAAATTTGGCTTAACACCTTATAATCGAACTAGAAATACCTGTGGCGAGAGCTGGTTAGATCGCTTCAGATTTAGATATAGCCCCCATACAAATGTCGCTCCCGATTTCACTTTTTCCGCTTTAGAAACCACATATAGTACCCGCTTTTCTTTAAATTTGGCACAACATTTTATAATCGAACTAGAAACACCTATGCTGAAAGTGGGTAAGATCGGTTCAGATTTAGATATAGTCCCCATACAAATGTCGCTCCCGATTTCACTTTTTCTGTTTTAGAAACCACATATTGTACCCGATTTTCTTTTAAATTGGCACAACATTTTATAATCGAATTAGAAACACGTATGCTGAAAGTGGGTAAGATCGGTTCAAATTTAGATATATCCCCCATACAAATGTCGCTTCCGATTTCACTTTTTCCGCTTTAGAAACCACATATTGTACTCGATTTTCTTTAAAATTGACACAACATTCTATAATCGAACTAGAAACACCTATGCTGAAAGTGGGTAAGATCGGTTCAGATTTATATATAGCCCCCATACAAATGTCGCTCCCGATTTCACTTTTTCCGCTTTAGAAACATATTGCAGAGATGCAAGCCGACCGATTTTAAGCCGACAAGCCGCCGCCGCCTCATGTTTCTGCACCAGCCGCGCCGCCGCAGATTTCATCGGCTCAAATCGACTCAAGCACGGCGCCGATTTCATCGACTCATATCGACTTCAACCACGCCGCCGTGATTTGACGGAGTTCTAACTCAGTCAAATCTGACTACCAAAATAGACAACCCACTTAAAATTACCAAAGAACATATAAATGTCAACTTAGACAACCTACTGCTATGAAATATATTGATCTTTCCAGTACGTGTGTTCACGTGTTCCTATAAATAACAATATCTATTGTGCTTCTTTAGTGTGTCAAAGTAGGTAGAGTATTATCATTCTTTGGAAGGATTAAGATATTCAATAACGTCTGGTCAAATATGCCTCACATGAAAAGCTTTAATTGCAAAAATATTTATTAAATTTATCCATATTATACATTTTGGGAATGGATTCCTTCTCCCAAAAAATAATTGTATGGGTTAACAATTAGGGTATCCAACCGATTAAATTTTATTCGATTAATCGAATAATTTTTGTCAAATATTTGTTCGAATAATAAAAAATCATGATTTTCGAATAATGAATAATTCGAATAAATTGTCCCAAATAATCGATTAATCGATATTATGAAATCGTCGTATGCTTTGTATGATAAATTAATTTTGAATAGCCAGTTTGCTCCATTTGGGTACACCAAATATAAAACCAAAATTTTTTTCGATTTTTGATTGGTATGCTCCACAGATATTAACATAACGATTTATCCGACTTCATTTAAAAATAGCATACCTTCGGAATTATTTAAAATTTAAAGAATAGTAATTTCATAGAATAGTAAATTCATAGAAAAAATGAGGTTAACACCGTGATAATAATGTCAGTTCTGTTATAAATCATATGATCCATATTTGAAAAAAGTGAATGGATAATTTCTGATATTATGCTCATTTAAGGGAATGTTCATTATTTTGATAAGATATTAAGATTTTTGTCAACTTCTAGTGAATTTCGAATTTGATGTTACAATTTTTTAAATAAAATCAGATACATAATAAACGTTCAATATATAGTTGAACTACCCGTAAACTGCCTTGTCTTGTCTATATAAATCTTATGAATAAAATTTTATTTAAGTGGAAAATTGTTCGATTTATCGGTTAATCGAATAACTCTCGACTTCATTATTTGATTAATTGGAAATTTTTTGTTTTCAAATAAACGAAAAGTCGAATAACATAAACGTCCGAATAATTGGATACCCTAATAACAATATTAAATTATTGGAACATTGGCTAATATTAACGAATATTGAACTACTTGACAAAAAATAAAAGAAAATTGTTCCTTCCATTTTCCCAAAATTGTCAAATGAATAGGGGTATTCGAATGACTGAACGAGCCGGCAAATCAGCCGAAAGCCGCCGCCGCCGACCCATTTTGAACAGCGCCGCCGCCGCCGATAATTATGGTTCGGCTTGTAACTCTGACATATTGTACCCGATTTTCTTTAAAATTGACACAACATTTTATAATCGAACTAAACACACCTATGCTGAAAGTGGGTAAGATCGGTTCAGATTTAGATAAAGCCCCCATACAAATGTCGCCTCCGATTTCACTTTTTCCGCTTTAGAAACCACATATTGAACCCGATTTTCTTTAAAATTGACACTACATTTTATAATCGAATTAGAAACACCTATGCTGAAAGTGGGTATGGTCGGTTCAGATGTAGATATAGCCCCCATACAAATGTCGCTCCCGATTTGACTTTTTCCGCTCTAAAATCCAGATATTGTACCCGATTTCTTTTAAAATTGGCACAACATTTTATAATCGAACTAGAAACACCTATGGTGAAAGTGGGTAAGATCGGTTCAGATTTAGATATAGCCCTCATACAAATGTTGCTCCCGAATGTTAAACCGATTTTGGCCAAACTTTACATATTATATTTCGTCAATAAACATACGTGGTGAAAGCGGGTCACATCGTTCCAGGTTTCAATATACCCCATACAAATGCCCTTTCCGATTTAACATTTTTTGTCAAACACATACATTTACAGGATGCAAAAATCCTTCCCGATTTCACTTTTTTAAGGAATTGAATTGTAATGAGATAGAAAGTCCATCCGTCTTTAGCCTTTCCTTACTTGTTTGGGAGATGCCCATATGTCCATAGTTTGGTATAACCCAAATGGTTCCCACTCTGATCTATTACAGCTCTAGCAACTACATCTTACTTCGTATCTTCATCAATTTTTGCAGATCATTATATGTTTCAAGTAGGAATACCTACCGTGAATGAGAAATATATTGGCGCATGTTTTTGCAGAGGCCTCAAGTGTTGTTATAGGTCCCCTTCAAATGTCCGTCCGATTCATCCTATTACCACTGTATAATTTATATTTATCATTGGATCTTGATAAATTTTTCCATATCATGTTATATTTACTTTATTCGGAATATCTGCTGGAAAATTGGATCAATTACTTTATTATTTACCATATTCATTAAATTAGACTAAAGATGAATTGATAGTAACTGTATAATTTATATGAACTACATAAAATTGCTCCCATGGAATACCTGGGTTTAGTAATCAAAGCGATGTATATATGCAGGGAGTGGTGTAGGGTATTATATAGTCGGCCCCGTCCGACTTTAGCCTTTCCTTACTTGTTTTCTTAATAGCTTCTTTTATATATGTGGGATGGCAACCCTGACGGGCGGCCGATGAAGTAAGATAACATATAAGAAAGCTGCTGATCGCTGAATGGCAACAGAGAACTTTTCTATATTCGGTCATGCTTCACACTCTTGATGGTCTAACACTCTGCGTCTTATCAGCGAATTGCAACTACCTGCTGTCTGAAAATGTTTTTTAATTAACTATCCTTTGAATCTATAGTTTTAAGTTTATTCTTTTATTACAACAAACAATGAATTAAATAGAAATAAACATTTATTTTGTATTATTAAGAGACAATAAAGTGTGTTGTGTTTTATTAGCGGTGTAGGAGAAATTCAAAGAAGCAGTTAAGTTGAGCCAGAAAATTGAACAGTGAGGATACAGCCTAACATATATATTAGAGTGGCTTCAAAAAAAGTTGTGGATGTTCCCGACTAAAATGAAAGATTGGTTTGTTTTATGTGTTCTCCCAAAATATTTCGCTTTTATCATTGTCCGTTCGGACAATAAAATTCACGGTGAGCATGGTATTTAGAAAAACCTTGCTAGAAATTAAAATCTGGTCCGAGCCTTAAAAACGAAAAAACGAACATATGAAAAACTTGCATTTTAACCCAGAACAGAGGGTAGAATTTTAACATTTCTGTGCAATTTGATGCATTTTTCATAAAAACCGCAATAACTACCATTTATTTTTAGTTCAATTTGTGTTTTCGTTGGATCGTTGAAGAGGTATTGATGACCAATTGCAATTTTTAGAACTTCCTAACCCATAAAGGGCCAACAATTTTTTTCTTACTGTTGGTTCTCAGTGGGTTAAATGTGATGTAAAAGCTGAAATATGGGGATATTTGCATCGTAAACACATTATAAATACTCAGTGATTAACAGTATGAAAAAAATTTGCGGCCCTTAATGGGTTAGAAAATTTTAAAAATTGCAATTGGTTATCGATACCTCTCCAACGAGGTTTGATAAGGCTCGGGCCGGATTTTAATTTCTAGTTGTCTTTTTCTCATCGTGAATTCTTTTCAAGAAAAACCTGATTTATGGAGGTTATTATAAACGCGTTCAGCTCACGAACGGACAATGATAAAAGCGAAATATTTTGGGAGAACACATAAAACAAACCAATCTTTCATTTTAGTCGGGAACATCAAAAACATTTTTTTTCTTCCTAACGAAAGAAGCCACTCTAATAATATATATAACCTCTTGTTCATTTGAGGAAGTCACGATCATCTTATCAATAAATTTCCATTTACGTATATGTATAAAAAAGGTGGGGGATCACGGCCTGTATATGCACATATATTACTATTGTTAAAACAAAATTTGCTCAATTTAATCAAATATATTTGTAAATACGGGTTATTATGTTCACAATGTCACTGATCATACATCACTGCTAGATTTTGCGATATAATATCAGTGCCAAAAATTATGGTGTTATTACTGTTTCTGACATTTGCCTCTAACACAGTGCTCCAAATTATAGTGACAAAAGTCAGTACCATTTAAGTCAGTCGATACTTTGCCACAATATTTTGCATAACCTTATATTACGGGACGCTCTATATATGGTGTGCAAATAGATTAATTTGGAATACGAGCACGCCTAGGAAGAATTCCCTATTGATCCAACGAGAAATTTTCGAAGTTCTTCCGATTTCGATAAAAAACGAGTTCGCGAACTTATGTTAGACGAAATATATTTTTAGAAATGTGGCAATCCTGTAACATTAAAATTTTCATATATATGAAATATCATAATAATAACAAAATTTGAAAGGAGATAATTGTTTATAAAAAATCTTTGTAAATTTTTTTAATTTACATTGCAAACGTATATATAGGGTCCACCATCTAACGTTGTTTTTTTTTTCAACTATTCAACCGTTGGACTATTACTTGTGGGGTGCCCAAGGCAGCCATTTGAATGAAATTATGTTCCATTATTAACCGGAAGGATTGTACTTTCAAATAAAAAAAAATTGAGAAAATATTCAGTAGTTTTTTTATAGCATTTTCAAAAAAAAGTTATTTGGCGGACCCTATATTTGTGTTGTTGTGCATACACACAATAATATATTTATGCATAAACGCATAAAGTGGAAATCCTCGTGTGTATTTACTTCTTCGAATTCTCTTTTCTTTTCCAACCGAAACATATTATAATTTATTAGAAAATTGTATTTGTATTAACTTTTGCCCTAACCGACCAAAAAACTGTTTTAGCCAGTTTAATGTATGTTGTATTAAAGTTTCTAGGATTACATTTTTTTGCACAAAAAAATAATTTTCATTTAGAACTCGGACACAAAATGATAGTATACTTATTAGACTACCCTCTTATTCGGTTAAGCGTCGAAATGTGCAAATACAATCTATGCTCGCTAGAGATATAAAATCCAATACAAATGTGTACAGACCACAAAAACTAAAGTAAAAACGATAGACAACCGTAAAAACTCCATAACCAAATGCATAACAACAAAAAGATCATCATCGCCAAAAATAGAAAAACAACAAATATTTCAAGATTAGAACTGGACCACGTAGAGGGATTATGGCCACTTCGAGATTTGTTTACGTTTCTGGTTTAACTAGGAAAAAAGTCGAAATTGAAAAAAAAAAATAGTTTTTTGCACAATCGATATATATAACGGCTACTAACTGGAATAGAATTCATTTTGTTGCTACTATTTCTTATGTCGAAAAAAAACGTGAACATCTCGCAGGACGATAGAGTTCCTATGCATGCTATCAGAAAACATGTCAATATATCGCATCCTATTGTGTTTTCGATATAAACAGGGTGGCTACTGAAATGGGAGAGGACAAAGTTTGAATAAATGTGGTAGCTGAATGTTCACGTCTTCACACAGCTCATTGAGCGAAAGAAGCTCTTTTACTTGTGTAGATGATAGTTATAACCTTATGTACCCTCTATTTCGAATGCAGTCCAACTCAGATTTGTGAAACGTAGCTTTTGTGTACTCTTTGTTGCCTTATATTGGAAATTCTTAATTAAAAAAATTATGTAATGTTTTAAATTAAGTAACTTTTAATATTTCTATATTTAATGATATCTTATTTATAAATTTATTAAATTAAGACTTTTTGAATGGAACAGAATTGCGACGCTATAACTCTGTAACCGCATGATGAGTGGACCAATTTTGCAGATTAAACTTATAGTGTAGCTGGTCCGAGTTTCTTTTTACATTGGGTCAACGTTTTAATTTTTTGGTCACAGGGAGCACTATAATAAGCGAAACGAGTAAGGAAAGGCTAAAATGATACACTCCACTTTCTATCCGAATACAATTCAATTCGGTAAAAAAAATGAAAACTGGAAGGATTTTTTTGTTTCCTAATAATAGGCTAATATGAATTGACCCAATATGTCAAGTCGAGAAGAATATTTGTATCGGGGCTATATCCAAGTGACCCATTTTCACAATAGGTTCTTTCAGTTCAAGTATGTTATGTGTGTTATGCTCAATTGGAATAAATTCGGTGATTTCTGGGGCGGAAAAAATCAAGCTGGGAGCGAAATTTGTATAAGTTGTATATATATTTATATATATTGTATATATAAATCTGAACCTATATGACCTATTTTCACCATGGGTGTTTCTAGTGGAAATGTAAGATATTTTGGCAAATTTGAAGACATTCTGATAAAGAATGTGGTTTCTAGAGCGGAAAAAGTCAAATTGGGAGCGAAATTTGTATGGGAGATATATAAATCAGAACCGATCTAAACCCATTTTCACCAGAGGTGTTTCTAGTTGAAATATAAGATGTTTTGCCAATTTTGAATAATATCTGTTAAAATATGTGGTATCTAGAGTGAAAAGAGAAAAACTTCATAGTGCAAAATTTTATTTGGTTCTGGCTACAATTGCAATTGTACTTTTATTACAAGAATAGATGGACAGACAGACGGACGTAAGGAAGTCATTCTAAGTCGATCGGTATAATTAGCAATGGGTCTATTTCGCTTTCCTTTGGGTGTTACAAACAAATTCACAAAGACATAATACTCTCGTGGAGTGGATACAAAGTGTTGTTAGTTAATCTCTGAGAGAATTCTTATTGTCAGAATTTTATTAGGATGATAATGGATGGTTGTTGTAAGTAAAGTTCTTCACGCTTAAATAGCAAAATTAGACGCCAACTTAGACAGCAAAATTTCTAGGTGTAAAATTTGTCCATGTTTTTGGAAGATCGATCTTTTTCGGATTAAACTGATTTTGATTTTGTATTTCATGTTCAAATAATATAATTTCATAAGTCCTGTAAGGCGATTTGTTTTCGGTCTGCTTTAATGGCCTGGACATCTGTACATCGTACTATCCACATTGGTCATCTACAAACTTAAACAATTCATTGACAATTTCCCGGGACCAGTGTGATATGCAGAATTTTTTAATAAAAAACATAATCTGTGTGGCATAGTATGTGAATGTGTTTGGTTGGAACACAAACTCTGCAGATTAAAGTAATAAAAATGAAGTTATTGAATGTCATTATTGCTGCAGTATGCGAATTGCAACGATGCCATTGCTTGCAAGTAAAACGCAGAGTTACAAGCCGACCCATAATTATCGACGGCGGCGCTACTCAAAATGGATCGGCGGCGGCGGCTTTCGGCTGATTTGCCGGCTCGTTCTGTCATTCGATCACCCCTAATTATTTGACAATTGTGGGACAATGGAAGGAACAATTTGTATTGGTTTTTAATACATTTTCTTTTATTTGTTGGCAAGTAGTTCAATTTTCGTTAATTTTAGCCAATGTTTCCATAATTTAATATTATTATCCCATACAATTATTTTTTGGAAGTGGGAATCCATTGCCAAAATTTATTAATGTGAGGCATATTTGACCAGTCATCTTGAATATCATAATCCTTCCAAAGATTGATAAAACTATACCTAATTTATTGTTTTTCATAGGAACACATGGCCACGTATACTGGAATTGACTTATACAGGGTTTTCTAACAAGAGATGTTATTGATGATTGATGTTATCACCCTGTATTTCGGTAGCTTTCACTTTTGAAGCTTTTATTTTTTGACATTTGATCAGTAGAAACTTCAACAACGCATTGAAATTGTTAAAATTCATGAATGAAAATGATCCGGAATTCCATCGAAAAATCATCTTGACTGGCCCATTTCCTCCTCGGTGGCTACGTCAACAAGCAAAATTGTCGCATCTGGCGCTTGGAAAACCCACGAATTATTGTTGAGAAGCCTCTGGACAACGTTTACTTTCAACAAGACGGCGCTACCTGTAGCACAAGCAACTAAATCATTGCTCTTTTACAGGTAAAGTTTCCGGACCATGTTATCTCTCGAAGAGGTGATCACAATAGGGCACCGAGATCTTGTGATTTAACACCTTACGACTTCTTCCTTCTGGCCACGTGAAAGATAAGGTCAACGCCAACAGCCCAGCGTCGATTCAAGACCTCAAAGATAGAATTCGTGAGGCTATCGAGGACATAGGGCAGCCACTTTGCATTTGGTCATGGAAAATGTCATGAAAAGGATATGGTCCTGTAAGCGTGGTCGTGGTGGCCACTTGGCCGATGTTTTTTGTCATTATTAACGGCATACCTTCCTCTTTATTATGAAATAAACTTCCGATAATTTATGTCAAAAAATGTTCTTGTTATGTTATGTTCTTTGAATACCAAAATAACACCCCTTGTTGGAAAACACTGTGTAAATGCGACTTTCAAATCAATATACAATCATTTCACTTTCTATAGACGCCATCATATAATCGGATACCAATTTCACATTAGAAGGTTGTCAAAGTCGACAGTAGTATTTTCTTTTGTAATTTTAAGTGGGTTGTCTATTTTGGTAGTAAGATTTGACTGAGTTTGAACTCCGGCAAATCTCGGTGGCGTTGTTTAAGTTGATGAAATCGGCGGCGTGGTTGAAGTCGATGTGAGCCGATGAACTCGGTGGCGGCGCGGCTCGTGCAGAAACAGGCGGCGGCGGCGGCGGCTTGTCGGCTTAAAATCGGTCGGCTTGTATCTCTGGTTAAACGTATTTCAGGATTACACCAGGGATACATTGACAGTGCGCAGCCAGGACATTAATAGTAAAGTAAAGTATTTTTGCTAGCATACTGTACACAAGGACGTTCCGATAAATAACAATTTGCATATATAAAATTATTGTAAAATGATGTTTCTTTGGGAAAATATAATGCATATGCGATGTTTCTTCGGAATCAGTCATGTAAATTTACCCATACACGGTTAGAACTTTTTTTCGGTACACCTTAACATACATCCTGGCAACTGCCATGACACTTTGCAGATGGATAAAAAGTCAAATCTCTTATGCGATGCTATAATGCTATAATAAAACTAAATGCATCAGTGGTAGAAAGTGGATGTACGCCGTAATGGAAAATTTTGTAAAGTCATTGTCTTTTTTCTGTAGATTGCTGCCGTTTTTATTTGTCAAGGAGACAGATAGAACAAAGTTCCAAGTACACAAAGGAAAGAGTAAATGAATACAGGAATACCTTACAGAAGTCGCCTAATTATGTTTTGTCGTGCATTGTGGTGGTTACTGGTTTTTGCCTTCAAAGATAAAACAACATGCTGCATGAAAATATTACACCGTACGACAATTAAAAACAAGTAAAGAAAGGCTAAAGTCGGGCGGGGCCGACTATATAATACCCTACACCACTCCCTGCGTATGTACCTCGCTTTGATTACTAAACCCAGGTATTTCATGGGAGCAATTTATGTAGTTCATACAAATTATATAAATTATATGAATATAATTTATATGCTATAAAATCATCTTTAGTCAAATTTAACGAATATGGTAAATAATATGGTAATTGATCCAATTGTCCGACAGACAAATACAAATTATACAGTAGTATACCAAAGTATGGATATATGGGCATCACCCAAACAATTCTCATTGCAATTCAATTCGGTAAAAAATTGAAATCGGGAAGGATTTTTGCATCCTGTAAATGTATGTGTTTGACAAAAAATGTTAAATCAAAGGACATTTGTATGGGGGTATATTGAAACCAGGAACGATGTGACGCGCTTTCACCATGTCTGTTTATTGGTGAAATATAATATGTAAAATTTGGCCAAAATAGGTTTAACATTCGGGAGCAACATTTGTATGAGGGCTATATCTAAATCTGAACCGATCTTACCCATTTTCACCATTGGTTTTTTAGTTGGATTATAAGATGTTGTGCCAATTTTAAAGAAAAACGGGTACAATATCTGGATTTTAGAGCGGAAAAATTCAAATCGGGAGCGACATTTGTATGGGGGCTATATCTAAATCTGAACCGATCATACCCACTTTCAGCATAGGTGTTTCTAGTTCGATTATAAAATGTTGTGCCAATTTTAAAGAAAATCGGGTACAATATGTGGTTTCTAAAGCGGAAAAAGTGAATTCGGGAGCGACATTTGTATGGGGGCTATATCTAAATCTGAACCGATCTTACCCAATTTTTGCATGCGTGTTTCTAGTTGCATTATAAGATGTTCTGCAAAATGTAAAGAAAATCGGGTACAATATGTCTTTTCTAGAGCGGAAAATGTCAAATCGGGAGGTACATTTGTATGGGGGCTATATCTAAATCTGAACCGATCTTACCCGATTTTTGCATACGTGTTTCTAGTTGGATTATAAGATGTTCTGCAAAATTTAAAGAAAACTGAGTACAATATGTCGTTTCTAGAGCGGAAAATGTCAAATCGGGAGCGACATTTGTATGGGGGCTATATCTAAATCTGAACCGATCTTACCCAATTTTTGCATACGTGTTTCTAGTTCGATTATAAGATGTTTTGCAAAGTTTAAAGAAAACCGGGTACAATATGTCGTTTCTAGAATGGAAAATGTCAAATCGGGAGCGACATTTGTATGGGGGCTATATCTAAATCTGAACCGATCTTACCCAATTTTTGCATACGTGTTTCTAGTTCGATTATAAGATGTTCTGCAAAATTTAAAGAAAATCGGGTACAATATGTGGTTTCTAAAGTGGAAAAAGTGAAATAGGGAGCGACATTTGTATGGGGGCTATATCTAAATCTGAACCGATCTTACCCAATTTCGGCATAGGTGTTTCTAGTTGGATTATAAGATGTTGTACCAAATTTAAAGAAAATCGGGTACAATATGTGGTTTCTAGAGCGGAAAATGTCAAATCGGGACCGACATTTGTATGGGGGCTATATCTAAATCTGAACCGATTTCCTCCAAATTCAATACCTATGGTCATTGGCCAGAAAAAATAACTTCTGCCAAGTTTCATGACAATCGGGCAACAATTGCGACCTGTAGAGTGCGAACAAGCTTAGATGGTCAGCAGACGGACGGACGGACGGACGGACGGACGGACGGACAGACAGACATCGTTAAATCGACTCAGCTGGCGATTCTAAGTCGATCCGTATACTTAAAGGTGGGTCTAGCTCAATTATTTCTTGGTGTTACAAACATTTGGCGCGAAACTAACTTATAATACCCTAGACCACGAAGTGGTGTAGGGTATAAAAATACTTTTGAAACGGATGATATATGTATAAAACTATAAACAAAATTGAGCTAATTATTAGTTTTTTATTTCCTCATACTGTTGATCCTTCACAGGGCTACAATGTTCCAAAGGATACAATTTTTCAAAAAAATATTTAAATACTTATTCGCACTGTTTACAAAATCATGAAATATTCCTCGTAGATCTTATAAAGTATTGTGGGTCGTCGTAACAGACGATCTACCCATATCCGTCCGTCCATCTGACTGCACGCTATCACCCGAGCGAAATGCTTGTGTAATAACAATAGATTGATTGTGATTAAAAAAGGGCGAAAATTATCCGGAATGAAAATAAGACAAAAAGGGATAGAAATGTTGCAAATCTAACGACAACATTTAAAAATCAACATTTGCAGAAACGTAATATTTTTTGACATTCTGACTTTTAAGGGGTAAAATAAGGAAGGAGGGATAAAAATGGTACCAATAAAACATCTGAGGCTGAAATCATGAAATTTGTTGTACACATTTTCCACCTGTTTAGATGTGCATTATAAATATTTTTTCGATTATTTTACTTTTAATGCTAATAGAGCGAATGGAGATAAAAATGGTACTCAACGGCTGTATCTAGAATCGTGGAATTCCTACGTTTGCGTTGAAGCGTAAAATAAAATAAAATTCGTACTGGTATGGCCATTTTCGTCAACACTCCTTCTATTCCTTGTAATGTCTTGACCATGGGTAACCAGTCCCATGTTGTATGGAACAGAAATTGGTAGTAGTTGCGGCTACAACATCTGACCGGAGATTTATTTCTGGTAACACGGACAGCCAGGAGTTTCTATGGTTTTTTGCCCTAGCAAGGATTCTTGTGCGTCCCTTTTGGGTTTATCGTCATGTTAAGACCCAAATCGTGGGTAGAACATATTTTCTATGTGGATTTTCATTGAACCGGTTGCCATGACCTATAGATCAGCAGAAGTTTTAGGTAGGCCTCAACCCCTTATCAGGAGGGAAGTCGTGTCCATACGGTGAATCTCCGATATGGTTCTGTGGAGGGCTACCACCCTATAAGGAGCTCAGTAATCCTGTTGGGGCGTTGGCATTTGAAATATAATAATATTTCCAAACCAAAATCGAATTACTATTTCTAATATGACCACTAATATGAAGAAACGTAACAAAACAACGTTACCTCCTTTTTACTGTACAATATCGCCACAGCAAACACTGAATGCTACCGAATAAACTTCGACTATATACCCCAAATTCATATATGTATGCAACTATTTATTTTTCCGAACACCTTCATATATGTGTATAAAAATATTTATGTGTGTGATTCCACATTTTTTCACAAAAATGACAAGTGGATTTAAAGTGGATTTTGGTATATTATTATAAAGCTCTACGAAGGTGTGAAGAATAAACAGTCATTAATATCAAGCAGCATAAATGCGGACAAGACACCGACATCCACATAGAGGCACGTAGCAAAGTTTTGTAATCCCTCCAGCACATAAATACTCATATAAAGCAGTATTGTCATAATGTACTTAGCAGAACGTGCAGCTTGTTGGATTAAGGACTTTAAAGCCAATTACTTTTCGTATAAATAAAATTAAGAGCAACCGCCTTATTTGCGCTGATTATTCTTGTAGACGTATGTTGAGCAGGGTACTAAATTAAATAAGTGAGGCCAAATATTTGTAACATTTATAACCATTCTGTCCCAATTTAAGAATTACTTTTCGTCCGATAACTAATGAGGCTCTGACAACTAAACATGGGCGGTATAACTACAACATCAGGTAGAGGAAATTCTGATTACGTGATCCATAAACTTTACTGGAGGTTACATGCTAAGCCGGAGCGGAAACCCATACGAAATACTTTTTCACTTCTCGGAATCATCATAAAATTCGGCGTGTACAGCCAGACTATGTATACGCGTGGATAAAGCGGTATGAAAGGGGATAACGATAGAACGAAACGAGCGACATCAACAAGATTCAAACTGGTACCAAGCAAATGGAAAAATCCACTATACGAAAGATAATGGATTTTCGAAATTCGTATTGTCTGTACATAAATGGGATAGAAATGGAACCAACCAGTAGCTATAAGAAATTTTTAAATTTCAATTGACTGAGTGAAAGGTTGGAATTGGAAATGAGCGAAGACGGTCCATAGTGAATAATTTCTTCCCTATCAACGAATACCTCAATAATCTCACATACATTGGTGGCCAAAATATGTGCAACTAAGGGTGACTTACTTTAAAAGGCTCCGTAAGTTTGTAAATTTGAATCACAAAAAACAATGTTGTTTAAATAAATATTAATACAGCATTAATATTTCAAATAATTAACACAATGCACATATTCTGTTAAAATTACTTTGTTATCGGAATTTTTATCGATAAATATAAATATCGGTGTGGACAAAACATTTTTGAGATTTATTTTGGTTTGTCGTTGTTCGTATTAGTAAATAATAAATGTAAAGAAATTTTTAGGAATATTCAAATTTAATTTTGTTATTTTTTCTATTGAATTTAAAATAGAGTTTGTATTGAAATGGCTTACGATAAAGATAAGTGGTAGGGCGGACAATTTTATGAGCAGACTTGTGAAAATAGACTCATTTCTGTCAAGTAACAGTAACAGATTCTGCTCGAACAATTCTAAGACTTTCGCGTTACAGGACGTATTTTTCGAACTAAAACTGCTAGTTGCAATAGTTCAGTTCGTTTATAGGAAGAGATGAATAAGTCCTTTTTTTCACAAGTCTGTTCATAAAATTGTCCCTCCGACCAGTTACCGCTTTATCTATAAGAAAACAAGTAAGGAAAGGCTAAAGTCGGGCGGGGCCGACTATATAATACCCTACACCACTCCCTGCGTATATACCTCGCTTTGATTACTAAACCCAGGTATTTCATGGGAGCAATTTTATGTAGTTTATATAAATTCATCTTTAGTCATATTTAACGAATATGGTTAATAATGTGGTAATTGATCCAATTACCCAACAGACAAATACAAATTATATAGTAGTAATAGGACCGACATTTGATTTACATCCTGTAATTGTATGTGTTTGTTAAATCGGAAAGGACATTTGTATGGGGGTATATTGAAACCTGGAACGATGTGACCCGCTTTCACCATGTATGTTTATTGGTGAAATGTAATATGTAAAGTTTGGCCAAAATCGGTTAAACATTCGGGAGCAACATTTGTATTAGGGCTATATCTAAATCTGAACCGATCTTACCTACTTTCACCATAGGTTTTTTAGTTGGATTATAAGATGTTGTGCCAATTTTAAAGAAATACGGGTACAATATGCGGATTTTAGAGCGGAAAAAGTCAAATCGGGAGCGACATTTGTATGGGGCTATATCTAAATCTGAACCGATCTTACCCACTTTCAGCATAGGCGTTTCTAGTTCGATTATAAAATGTTGTGCCAATTTTAAAGAAAATCAGGTACAATATGTGGATTCTAGGGCGGAAAAAGTCAAATCGAGAGCGACATTTGTATGGGGGCTATATCTAAATCTGAACCGATCTTACCCAATTTTTGCATACGTATTTTTAGTTGGATTATAAGAAGTTCTGCCAAATTTAAAGAAAATCGGGTATAATATGTCGTTTCTAGAGCGGAAAATGTCAAAACGGGAGCGACATTTGTATGGGGGCTATATATAAATCTGAGCCGATCTTACCCAATTTTTGCATACGTGTTTCTAGTTGGATTATAAGATGTTCTGCAAAATTTAAAGAAAATCGGGTACAATATGTCGTTTCTAGAGCGGAAAATGTCAAAACGGGAGCGACATTTGTATGGGGGCTATATCTAAATCTGAACCGATCTTACCCAATTTTTGCATAGGTGTTTCTAGTTGGATTATAAGGTGTTCTGCAAAATTTAAAGAAAATCGGGTACAAAATGTCGTTTCTAGAGCGGAAAATGTCAAAACGGGAGCGACATTTGTATGGGGGCTATATATAAATCTGAACCGATCTTACCCAATTTTTGCATATGTATTTTTAGTTGGATTATAAGAAGTTCTGCCAATTTTAAAGAAAATCGGGTACAATATGTCGTTTCTAGAGCGGAAAATGTCAAAACGGGAGCGACATTTGTATGGGGGCTATATATAAATCTGAACCGATCTTACCCAATTTTTGCATACGTGCTTCTAGTTGGATTATAAGATGCTGTGCCAATTTTAAAGAAAATCGGGTACAATATGTGGTTTCTAAAGCGGAAAAAGTGAAATAGAGAACGACATTTGTATGGGGGCTATATCTAAATCTGAACCGATCTTACCCAATTTTTGCATAGGTGTTTCTAGTTGGATTATAAGATGTTGTGCCAAATTTAAAGAATATCGGGTACAATATGTCTTTTCTAGAGCGGAAAATGTCAAATCGGGAGTGACATTTGTATGGGGGATATATCTAAATCTGAACCGATCTTACCCAATTTTTGCATACGTATTTTTAGTTGGATTATAAGAAGTTCTGCCAAATTTAAAGAAAATCGGGTACAATATGTCGTTTCTAGAGCGGAAAATGTCAAATCGGGAGCGACATTTGTATGGGGGCTATATATAAATCTGAACCGATCTTACCCAATTTATGCATACGTGTTTCTAGTTGGATTATAAGGTGTTCTGCAAAATTTAAAGAAAATCGGGTACAAAATGTCGTTTCTAGAGCGGAAAATGTCAAAACGGGAGCGACATTTGTATGGGGGCTATATATAAATCTGAACCGATCTTACCCAATTTTTGCATATGTATTTTTAGTTGGATTATAAGTAGTTCTGCCAATTTTAAAGAAAATCGGGTACAATATGTCGTTTCTAGAGCGGAAAATGTCAAAACGGGAGCGACATTTGTATGGGGGCTATATATAAATCTGAACCGATCTTACCCAATTTTTGCATACGTGCTTCTAGTTGGATTATAAGATGCTGTGCCAATTTTTAAGAAAATCGGGTACAATATGTGGTTTCTAAAGCGGAAAAAGTGAAATAGGGAGCGACATTTGTATGGGGGCTATATCTAAATCTGAACCGATCTTACCCAATTTTTGCATAGGTGTTTCTAGTTGGATTATAAGAAGTTCTGCCAAATTTAAAGAAAATCGGCTACAATATGTCGTTTCTAGAGCGGAAAATGTCAAATCGGGAGCGACATTTGTATGGGGGCTAAATCTGAACCGATCTTACCCAATTTTTGCATAGGTGTTTCTAGTTGGATTATAAGATGTTGTGCCAATTTTAAAGAAAATCGGGTACAATATGTGGTTTCTAAAGCGGAAAAAGTGAAATAGGGAGCGACATTTGTATGGGAGCTATATCAAAATCTGAACCGATTTCCTCCAAATTCAATACCGATGGTCCTTGGCCAGAACAAATAACTTCTGCCAAGTTTCATGACAATCAGACAACAATTGCGACCTGTAGAGTGCGAACAAGCTTAGATGGACAGCAGACGGACGGACAGACAGACATCGTTAAATCGACTCAGCTGGTGATTCTAAGCCGATCGGTATACTTAAAGGTGGGTCTAGATCGATTATTTCTTGGTGTTACAAACATTTGGCGCGAAACTAACTTATAATACCCTAGACCACGAAGTGGTGTAGGGTATAACAAGTAAGGAAAGGCTAAAGTCGGGCGGGGCCGACTATATAATACCCTACACCACTCCCTGCGTATGTATAGGATGTTTTTTATTGGGGTATAGAACTTTAAGTTGGCATCACTTTTTTAACTGGCGGCCATTTTGTCAGCTGTCAAGTGATTAATATTTAGTTTGGTTTGCCATTTCATCATGAACAGGTTGACAAAAGAACAACGCTTACAAATCGTGCAAATTTATTTCGAAAGTAATGGTTCAGTTGGCTCCGTCCATTTTATGGTCGACTGGTCGACATAATCGTCCATCAGAGCAATTAATTCGGTTAACCATGGATCGTTTTCGCACTACTTTTACTCTATGTGATAATACGCATCCGCAGAGACGTCGAACAGTGCGCACCGAAGAAACAATTGCCGCTGTAGATCAAAGTGTTGAAGAGGACCCGAATGAATCGATTCGCCACCGTGCACAGCAAAATTATCCTTCCAATAAAGCCAAATTGATGGACACTAAAACGATTTTCTTGTGTTTTATTTCAATTCGAAGTTCTATACCTCAATAAAAAACACCCTTTACCTCACTTTGATTACTAAACCCAGGTATTTCATGGGAACAATTTTGTGTAGTTCATACAAATTATATAAATTATATGAATATAATATATATGCTATAAATTAATCTTTAGTCAAATTTAACGAATATCTTAATTGATCCAATTGTCCGACAGAGAAATACAAATTATACAGTAGTATACCAAAGTCATACCAAAGTATGGACATATGGGCATCACCCAAACAATTCTCATTGCAATTCAATTCGGTAAAAATTGAAATCGGGAAGGATTTTTGCATCCTGTAAATGTATGTGTTTGACAAAAAATGTTAAATCGGAAAGGACATTTGTATGGGGGTATATTGAAACCAGGAACGATGTGACGCGCTTTCACCATGTCTGTTTATTGGTGAAATATAATATGTAAAATTTGGCCAAAATCGGTTAAACATTCGGGAGCAACATTTGTATGAGGGCTATATTTAAATCTGAACCGATCTTACCCACTTTCACCATTGGTTTTTTAGTTGGATTATAAGATGTTGTGCCAATTTTAAAGAAAAACGGGTACAATATCTGGATTTTAGAGCGGAAAAAGTCAAATCGGGAGCGACATTTGTATGGGGGTTATATCTAAATCTGAACCGATCATACTCACTTTCAGCATAGGTGTTTCTAGTTCGATTATAAAATGTTGTGCCAATTTTAAAGAAAATCGGGTACAATATGTGGTTTCAAAAGCGGAAAAAGTGAATTCGGGAGCGACATTTGTATGGGGGCTATATCTAAATCTGAACCGATCTTACCCAATTTTTGCATACGTGTTTCTAGTTGCATTATAAGATGTTCTGCAAAATGTAAAGAAAATCGGGTACAATATGTCTTTTCTAGAGCGGAAAATGTCAAATCGGGAGCGACATTTGTATGGGGGCTATATCTAATTCTGAACCGATCTTACCCAATTTTTGCATACGTGTTTCTAGTTGGATTATAAGATGTTGTGCCAATTTTAAAGAAAATCGGGTACAATATGTGGTTTCTAAAGCGGAAAAAGTGAAATAGGGAGCGACATTTGTATGGGGGCTATATCTAAATCTGAACCGATCTTACCCAATTTCGGCATAGGTGCTTCTAGTTTGATTATAAGATGTTGTACCAAATTTAAAGAAAATCGGGTACACTATGTGGTTTCTAGAGCGGAAAATGTCAAATCGGGGCCGACATTTGTATGGGGGCTATATCTAAATCTGAACCGATCTTACCCAATTTTTGCATACGTGTTTCTAGTTGGATTATAAGATGTTCTGCAAAATTTAAAGAAAACCGGGTACAATATGTCGTTTCTAGAACGGAAAATGTCAAATCGGGAGCGACATTTGTATGGGGGCTATATCTAAATCTGAACCGATCTTACCCAATTTTTGCATACGTGTTTCTAGTTGGATTATAAGATGTTGTGCCAATTTTAAAGAAAATCGGGTACAATATGTGGTTTCTAAAGCGGAAAAAGTGAAATAGGGAGCGACATTTGTATGGGGGCTATATCTAAATCTGAACCGATCTTACCCAATTTCGGCATAGGTGCTTCTAGTTTGATTATAAGATGTTGTACCAAATTTAAAGAAAATCGGGTACACTATGTGGTTTCTAGAGCGGAAAATGTCAAATCGGGACCGACATTTGTATGGGGGCTATATCTAAATCTGAACCGATTTCCTCCAAATTCAATACCAATGGTCCTTGGCCAGAAAAAATAACTTCTGCCAAGTTTCATGACAATCGGACAACAATTGCGACCTGTAGAGTGCGAACAAGCTTAGATGGACAGCAGACGGACGGACGGACGGACGGACGGACGGACGGACGGACGGACGGACAGACGGACAGACAGACATCGTTAAATCGACTCAGCTGGCGATTCTAAGCCGATCCGTATACTTAAAGGTGGGTCTAGCTCAATTATTTCTTGGTGTTACAAACATTTGGCGGAAAACTAACTTATAATACCCTAGACCACGAAGTGGTGTAGGGTATAAAAATAAAAAAACTTTGATTGTGCTTCATTCAGAGGAATGTACACACCTAATTTTATGATTCTAGCTGCAGCCCCGTTCACCACCTGAAAATATGAATCTCTTTGTGGTGCAAGTTCATGCTAAAAAGGATTGAACTTGCCAAATATCAAGTAAATACAAGGCAGAAACCTTCTCCAATTTTTCTTACTCGAAATATTAGGGGTTATTTGGGGTATTTACTGTGTTAGGGAAAAACAAGTAAGGAAAGGCTAAAGTCGGGCGGGGCCGACTATATAATACCCTACACCACTCCCTGCGTATGTACCTCGCTTTGATTACTAAACCCAGGTATTTCATGGGAGCAATTTTATGTAGTTCATACAAATTATATAAATTATATTCATATAATTTATATGCTATAAATTCATCTTCAGTCAAATTTAACGAGTATGATAAATAATATGGTAATTGATCTAATTGTCCGACAGACAAATACAAATTATACAGTAGTATACCAAAGTCATTTCAAAGTATGGACATATGGACATCACCCAAACAATTCTCATTGCAATTCAATTCGATAAAAAAGTGAAATCGGGAAGGATTTTTGCATCCTGTAAATGTATGTGTTTGACAAAAAATGTTAAATCGGAAAGGACATTTGTATGGGGGTATATTGAAACCTGGAACGATGTGACCCGCTTTCACCATGTCTGTTTATTGGTGAAATATAATATGTAAAATTTGGCCAAAATCGGTTAAACATTCGGGAGCAACATTTGTATGAGGGCTATATCTAAATCTGAACCTATCTTACCCACTTTCACCATAGATGTTTCTAGTTCGATTATAAGATGTTGTGCCAATTTTAAAGAAAAACGGGTACAATGTGTGGATTTTAGAGCGGAAAAAGTGAAATCGGGAGCGACATTTGTATGGGGGCTATATCTAAATCTGAACCGATCTTACCCAATTTTTGCATAGGTGTTTCTAGTTGGATTATAAGATGTTGTGCCAAATTTAAAGAAAATCGGGTACTATATGTGCTTTATAGGGCGGAGAAAGTCAAATCGGGAGCGACATTTGTATGGGGGCTATATCTAAATCTGAACCGATCTTACCCAATTTTTGCATACGTATTTCTAGTTGGATTATAAGATGTTATGCAAAATTTAAAGAAAATCGGGTACAATATGTCGTTTCTAGAGCGGAAAATGTCAAATCGGGAGCGACATTTGTATGGGGGCTATATCTAAATCTGAACCGATCTTACCCAATTTTTGCATAGGCGTTTCTAGTTGGATTATAAGATGCTGTGCCAATTTTAAAGAAAATCGGGTACTATATGTGCTTTATAGGGCGGAGAAAGTCAAATCGGGAGCGACATTTGTATGGGGGCTATATCTAAATCTGAACCGATTTCCTCCAAATTCAATACCTATGGTCATTGGCCAGAAAAAATAACTTCTGCCAAGTTTCATGACAATCGGACAAAAATTGCGACCTGTAGAGTGCGAACAAGCTTAGATGGACAGCAGACGGACAGACGGACAGACGGACGGACGGACGGACAGACAGACATCGTTAAATCGACTCAGCTGGTGATTCTAAGCCGATCGGTATACTTAAAGGTGGGTCTAGCTCGATTATTTCTTGGTGTTACAAACATTTGGGGCGAAACTAACTTATAATACCCTAGCCCACGAAGTGGTGTAGGGTATAAAAATTCCCTCTGGGCCGTCTTCGAATTCTTTGAAGTTTGGACGTCCAATCTCATTTCGTTTAGATGACAGGGTCTCGGGTTGATATTTTAAGGTGTTACAAACGGAATGACAAACTTAGTATACATCCATCATTTATTACAAATTATACTTTGTAACAAATTTTCATATTCAAGTTGTTGGATGAATAATTGTATGATGTTACAGATTATCAGTGTCTAATATGCGATTACAATTGCACCGATTGGATTGGAGGACAGACGGAATAGAAAAATATATGGAGTAGAAGAATGTCCATAAAATTAGTTTGGTACTAGCCACCGTGTACGTGTGTGTGTTAATGTAGTATTGTTGTAAAATTTTTTCTTTTTTAACTCCTTCTGAGAGACAATTGAAATTTGTAAATTCGGATGGACAGTAAGTGAGTAAATACAAAAAAAACAACAAAAAGAGAGAAGAGATAGACTGAAAATCACAACTAAAATAACATCAATTAATTTGGCTTATACTTTTGACGCATAGGTCATAGCACGTTATAGTTTTAAGATATTTGCATATAATTGGTAATTCATACATTTTAGTTTCTAATGATTTTTTATCTGCTAAGTTTATAAAAGAAAGCATAAAATAATAAAGTCTTTTCAAATAAAGGGAATGCTTATAATCCCGAATGACATGAATAATTAGTTGCTACACTTTCATTTTAGGGGCAATTTCTCGAAATATTATGGGTGTTCTACTTCCATAGGCGTGCTACAAAAAGTAGTGATCGGGTAGGGAACAATTGCACCCCAAGGGGAAAACATCACTCTCCTTTGAGGATCTTTTAATCTGATTTGTCTGCTCTTAATTGTTTTGGCATGTATTTTCTCTGTGAGTGAACATATCCTCTGGGGTACAGAACAACGCCTTGACCGTCTGAGCTGGTCGTTCCATCTTTCAACATGCCGAGGTACCATTTTAGGATAGGTTGTTTGCAAACGAGCGTGCAACAACTTTTTTAAATTTTGTTTAAATAGCGTGAAATCCGCTTTCCAACTTATCAGAATATTTTGTTTTATTTTATCAGGTGAATCACAGAAATAAATAAATAATAAAAATAAATAATTCTACATATCCCTTTTTTTCAAAAATATGAAATTGAAGACATTAGACATTTTAAAAAACAAGTAAGGAAAGGCTAAAGTCGGGCGGGGCCGACTCTATGATACACTCAACTTTCTATCCGAATACAATTTAATTCGGTGAAAAAGTTTGACAAAAAATGTTAAATCGAAAAGGACACTTGAATGGGGGTATATTAAAATCTGGAACGATATAGGTGAAATATAATATGTATAGTTTGGCCAAAATTGGTTAAACATTTGGGAGCATCATTTGTATTTGCGCTATATTTAAATCTGAACCTATCTTAGCCACTTTCACAATAGGTTTTTTACTTGGATTATAAGCTGTTCTGCCAAAATTAAAGGAAATCGAGTACAATATGGTTTCTAAAGCGGCAAAAGTCAAATCGGGAGCTACATTTGTTTGGGGGTATATCTAAATCTGAACCGATCTTACCCACTTTCTGCATAGGTGTTTCTACTTGGATTATAAGATGTTGTGCCTAATTTAAAGAAAATCGGGTACAATATGTGGTTTCTGGAGCGGAAAATGTCAAATCGGGAGCGACATTTGTATGGGGGCTATATATAAATCTGAACCGATCTTATCCAATTTTTGCATAGGTGTCTCTAGTTGGATTATAAGATGTTGTGTCAAATTTAAAGAAAATCGGGTATAATATGTCGTTTATAGAGCGGAAAATGTCAAATCGGGAGCGACATTTGGATGGGCGCTATATCTAAATCTAAACCGATCTTATCCAATTTTTGCATAGGTGTCTCTAGTTGGATTATAAGATGTTGTGCCAAATTTATAGAAAATTGGGTTCAATATGTGGTTTCTAGAGCGGAAAATGTCAAATCGGGAGCGACATTTGTATGGGGGCTATATCTAAATCTGAACCGATTTGCTCCAATTAAATAGAAAATCGGTTCAGATTTAGATATAGCCCCCATACGAATTTCACTCCCGATTTGACACTTTTCACTCTGGAGACCACATATTACAAGAGATTTTCTTCAAAATTGGCAAAACATCTTATATTCCAACTAGAAACACCTGTGGTAAAAATGTGTTAGATCGGTTCAGATTTATATATAGCTCCCATACAAATTTCGCTCCCGGATAGACTTTTTCCGCCCCAGACACCACGATTTTTCACCGAATTTCTTCAAAGTGAGCATAACAAGCTATATATGAATTGGAAGAACTTATGGTGAAAGTTAGTCATTTTATTCCATGTTTGGATATAGCCCCGATACAAATATTCTTATCGATTTGACAAATCGAACCAGGTCGTATTAGCCTATGCTTAGGAAACATACAAAAATTCTTCCCGTTTTCACTTTTTTACCGAGTTGGACTGTATTCGGTTGGAAAGTGGAGTGTATCATATAGTCGGCTCGCCCGACTTTAGCCTTTCCTTACTTGTTTTTTTATTTGCAATTAATTAGTTTTCGTGATGGAGTTTTTGCTACTTACTCTAAAACAATTATAAGCATAAATTAAAACAAGTAAATAAGCGTCAGTCGACTAAACCGACTGACCCTCACTCTCAGATAACATATATACGGAAGTTAGAAAGAATAAGCTAAAGCGTAAATATTTTGTAGTTTTAAAGTAATTACAGAAACATTTTCAAATATCAAATTGCAAATGATTTTGACCCGTATGGATGTTTGTATTAATTATTAATACAAATTAATTAATTTTATAACTTTTATTTCTATCAAAGCTTATACCACTGTGTGGGAGAAGCAGGGCAATATCTCCAATTCTGCGTAAATGATATAAAAGTATTGCCAAAAATCAAATTTCACACTATTCCGTTTATCCGTAAATAAGATATAACATTTACGAACTTTAGTGTGATTTGTGTGGAAGGTTATGGAAGGGCGTGGCAAAAAGCGCCATATTTTGTACACTTGAAAAGATTATAAAAGCTTTATCAAATACCAAAATATAGATTATTCCGAATATTCATATGGAAGTTACATTGTTTTTAATTTAATAGAGGAATATGACCCATTTGTGGAGGGAGGTACCAGAAAGGGCGTAACGCCCATCTTCGAACTTAAAATAAGAGTTGATTCCGTAACTCCGAGTTATTGTGTACACGAGCAAGCCAGACCGAAGGACATGGCTCAAACAACTTAAAAGGTCATGAAATTGATTTGCTCCTAACATACTTATGGTCTTAGTCACTCCAGGTAAAATATCCAGGTAAAATATAACTTGTCAAATAGGGAGTAATATTTGTATGGGAGCTATATATTCACTAGAGATGTTCAAATATAAGGTGTTATGTCAAATTTGAAGAATACCTGTCGAAATATATGGTTTCGATAGCAGAAAACGTAAAGTCGGGAGCGAAATTTGTTTGTTAGCTATATATAAATCTGAACCACTTTCACAACAGATGTTTCTAGTTGCAATATATTAATGCATAGTGACAAATATAGTCAAAATTGGTTTAATTATGTGGTTTCTAGAGCAGAAAAAGGTCAAATCGGGATCGAAATTTGTACATAAATTTGGACCGATCTACCCCACTTTAACAACCGATGATTTTAGTTGTAATGTAAGGTTTTGTGCCACATTTGAACAAAATCGGTTAAAAGTGTGTGGTCTCTAGAGCAGAAACAGTCAAATCGGGTGGGATATTTGTATGGCGGCTATATATAAATCTGCACAGATCTGGCCAACTTTCACCACAGATGTTTCTGGATGTTGTGCCAAATTTGAAGAATATCGGCAAAATATGTGGCTTTTTACAGCAGAAAATGTAAAATTGGGAGAGACATTTGTATGAGTGCTATATATAAATTTGAACCGAATTGACTCATTGACTCACCCAAAATGTTTCCAGTTTAAATGTAAGATGTTGTGCAATATTTGAAGAAAATCTGTCAAAATATATCGTTTCGAGAGCGCAAAATGTCAAATCGGAAACGAAATTTGTGTTTAATTTCTGTTTAACAACCCATGGGTCTATCTCGTTTCTTTTTGTGTGTTACAAACAAATGCACAAAGGCACAATACCCTAGTGAAGGGCATAAATATTTAATAGAAATAATTTAAACAACATACTTTAAGCTGGCTTCAAAGAAGTTTTGTATGTGCCCGTCTAAAATTAATCTTTGCATTGTCCCAAAATATTTCAACTTTATCACTGTTCCATATAGTCAATTTTTTATATAATCCGCTATAACTTCCGCATTTTTGGTGCGATTTGTGTTTTAAAGGCATTGCTTGAAATGTAATTTCTCAACTCAATAAGGATCACAACATTTGTTTAATAGTTGGCATGCAAGGGGTTAATTTTGAATTAATAGCTAAAATATTAAGAAATTCCATACTATTCCTACTGTACACTTCAAAATTGAGTGTCGTTTTGTACCATATAATTTTTGAGACCCCAATTTAATTTAATATTCTGGCATGTACATTTTTCTTGGTTAATGCTAATTTGATGAAACGGAAAGGGAACCTACACCAAACGATCTTTTTCGCGTATTTACTTGTTTATAACTTCTTCTAAGAAAAAATATTAATTAATCGAATTAATCCGCTTCGAATTTAATTAGCAGTGAAAGCTTCTCAGCGGTTTGTCTATTGTTGGCTTTATTAAAGCAACAATGCCAAACGCTAATGTAAACAGCCATATTGCACAAAGATGTATCCCTTGTTAGCCAACTCGTCAATGACAAAATAAACAAAATGTGATTTACCCTTTTTGTGATTCCAATTAAATCTGTGCACAAATGTGTTGTTGCCATAATAAATGATGTAGAAATATTTACCAAAACCCTCTGTACAAATTATTTCATTCTATTTTTCGTCGAGGAGACAAAATAATGTTTGGATAGCTGATAATACTTGACATTTTTGTGAAGCAATAATTCGGCGTTATCCTTTGTACTCCAAAAAGGACGAACTTTTTCATTATTAGAAAGAATTTAGAAAGAATCATGTCCTCCAAATCATTTTTATATCCTACACCACTTCGTGGTATTATAAGTTAGCTTTCCGCCAAATGTTTGTAACACCAAGAAATAATTGAGCTTATGTATACGAATAGGCTTAGAATCACCAGCTGAATCGATTTAACGATGTCTATCTGTCCGTCCGTCTGTCCATCTAAGCTTGTTCGCACTCTACAGGTCGCAATTGTTGCCCGATTATCATGAAATTTGACAGAAGTTACTTTTTTGGGCCAAGGACGATCGGTATTGAATTTGGAGGAAATCGGTTCAGATTTAGATATAGCCCCCATACAAATGTCGCTCCCTATTTGACTTTTTCCGCTCTAGAAACCACATATTGTACCCGATTTTCTTTAAAATTGGCACAACATTTTATAATCGAACTAGAAGCGCCTATGGTGAAAGTGGGTAAGATCGGTTCAGATTTAGATATAGCCCCCATACAAATGTCGCTCCCTATTTGACTTTTTCCGCTCTAGAAACCACATATTGTACCCGATTTTCTTTAAAATTGGGACAACATTTTATAATCGAACTAGAAGCGCCTATGGTGAAAGTGGGTAAGATCGGTTCAAATTTAGATATAGCCCCATACAAATTTCGGTCCCGATTTGACTTTTTCCGCTCTAGAAACCACATATTGTACCCGATTTTCTTTAAAATTGGCACAACATTTTATAATCGAACTAGAAACACCTATGCTGGAAGTGGGTAAGATTGGTTCAGATTTAGATATAGCCCCCATACAAATGTCGCTCCCGAATGTTTAACCGATTTTGGCCAAACTATGCATATTATATTTCACCAATAAACATACATGGTGAAAGCGGGTCACATCATTCCAGGTATCAATATACTCCCATACAAATGTCCTTTCCGATTTAACATTTATTGCCAAACACATACATTTACATGATTCAAAAGTGTATCATATCCGTCTGTGGCTCCGTCCGTTTTTAGCCTTTCCGTTTTTGTTTGGGAGATGCCCATATGTCCATACTTTGGTATAACCCAAATGGGTCCCCATTCTACTATATTACAGCTCTAGAAACTACATCTTACAATAGATCTTCATCAAATTTTGCAGAACATTATATGTTTCAACTAGGAATACCTTCCATGAATGAGAAATATATAGGCCCATGTTTTGGAACAGGCCTCAAGTGTTGTTACAGGGCCCCTTCAAATGTCCGTCCGATTCATCCTATTACCGCTGTATAATCTGTATTTATCATTCGATCATTCAAATTTTCCAGATCACGTTATATTTACTTAACATGGAATATCTGGATCAATTACTTTATTATTTACTATATTCATTAAATTTGACTAAAGATGAATTTATATGAACTACATTAAATTGCTCCCATGAAATACCTGGGTTTAGTAATCAAAGCGATTTATATACGCAGGAAGTGGTGTAGGGTATTATATAGTCGGCCCCGCCCGACTTAAGCCTTTCCTTACTTGTTTTTTCTTTTTTAGCCAAAATAAGTCGTTTTAAATACCGGCTAATGTTAACTGACTTTAATATTATCCACCTTAATGGGTATTATTTTAACAAAGATTTTTGATATATTTGAATAATATTAGAGAAATTGCACAATAAGGATATATTTGTATCTTCCCAACATAAGCTCTTGTAAATTCATTTGTTTTCGAACAACATCAGCATTATACATTTGTCAGTTCAAGTGTGAAATTATGTTGAAATGAAAATTGTATACATTCTTCTAAAAATAAAATTGCTTTGATGTTACAAGAAATAAAACAACAATAGTTTCATCATAAAATTGAATTTAGCATCCCGCAGTTTTCAAGACGATAACAACAGACCATGGAAATATATAAATAAATAATATAATAAATAAATTGAAACACATTTCTACAGTAACAAGTAGTAATCATCAACAGTTACGTAAACTATTGTAATATGTAAAACAATTTTGAATTTTAATTATGTTATATTTACTACGGCTTGTAGTGGTTTGTGTCTTATACTGATATATACGTCATTTTGTGTATGGTTTTCATTTATGGATTTTTCTGCCAACAAAAATGATTTTATCGAAAAAATAAAACTTTTTTATTTCTTGGGAGACTGTTCCGAACCAGCGTTTTTATGAAAATTCACAATAGTTCCAGCTATTGTAATTATTTTTAACCGAACATATGTGATCGGACCTATATTCCCAAAATGAGAGTACACATATTAATGAATGTATTCAATTGAAATTTTAGTAAAAATTTAAAAAGTATCCTTAAAATTTTTTGGTGTTGCACATAGTGCATAGAACTAATTTTTTTACATAGCTTATCACATTTAGTCCACTAGATAGTTATGCTTCTGTCACGACCCTTCTAGGACATTCCAAAGTGTTCTTATTGGACTTGAAGACATTATATGTTGTTGATGTCTGCAGGCTGCATCATAACATCATGTTTGGTAACCGAAAGTATTAAAGGCTTGATTTTAGGCAATGATAAATACACTACATGTAAGTTTGGCCTTAAATATAATAATAATAGACAAATAACTAATAGGACATGGTCGTTGCCAAAAAAGAGACTTTCAAAGATTTATTGATATGACTTGGTTTCTTCAGGGTAACACTTTTTATTTTAATATAGGGGTTTATATTTTATAATTTTGTAACTGCTTATTTGTTACAATCGTATCGAAAAATTGGATAAAGGGGTTTCCAATGAAAGATATCCTATATATCCGATATCCAAACTCAACAATTTTACCTAGCCCCATCCGCCCACAATGCATATCAAAATATGAACCTATATTGCCTTTAACCAAATTTAACGTAATGTTGCAAACTTTTAAAAATAATAAATACAAGATTCGACTGGTCGAACCATTAACCAATAGTTTTATTATTATTATTATTAAGTCTATAGATACAAACATCATTACAGACTAAAAACATATACATATATACACCTAGATACTACAAATTAAGTATTTAAATACATGATAATTTTTCTTTTAATAGAGTTTCTGTTTTCTGATAATTCAATAATGTGATAGAATTTATTAAATTGAACAAACGGCGGCGCAAAGGATCATTATTGGCATAGTTTGAACGAAAATAGTTATAGTGAATCAAATGAAAATATCTAGTTGGTCTTGTCGGAATATTTATCATCATTTGACTCAGAATAAAATCGGAATGGATGTTGCTCTGGATAACATTCATAAGGAAAGTAATGTTCAACATAGTACGGCGACTTTTCAAAGAAGGTAACTTGATAAGATTAAGCCTAAATTCATAAGAAGGCAGTGTACGAAAGTTCCACCCTCGCCCACGCAGACAAAATAAAAGGAATTGTTTCTGGACAGATTTCATAAGATTACTATGAATAGTATAGGATGGCTCCCATATTACTGAACCATATTCAAGAATGCACCTAACCAAAGAGGTTTATAATTGTTTAGTGACAGAAGGATCGGAAAACTCCTTACTCCAACGTTTCATAAAACCAAGAGCACCATAAGCTTTGTTTACTATCATAGAAATGTGAGACCTGAAGTTCAGTCGTTGATCCAATATAATTCCAAGATCCAAAAAGGAAACTACAGCCTCGAGTTTGTGATCACCAAAAAATAATTAGTTTCTAAATTTCTAGCTCTAGAAAATGACACATGTTTGCATTTCAACATATTTATTTCCATTAAATTAATTTTACACCATTCATGAAAACTATCGAGATCAGACTGTAGAAATCGTTGTTCAGTGGGATTTTTAAAGGATCGAAATATTTTTACATCATCATCATACAATAGAATATTAGAATGACGAACTACAGAGGGAAGATCATTAATAAATATTGTAAATAGAATCGGACAAAGATGACTTCCTTGTGGTACACCGGATGATACAACTATATTTCGTGAAAGAGCTTTTCCAAATTTTACTCTTTGAATTCGACCATATAATATTTTAACCACGATAATATTGTTTTACTAAAGCCCATCATATCTATTTTTTAGCAGAAGGTTGTGATTAACTTTATCAAAAGCCTGCATAAATGGAATCAGTTTGCATTCGGTTTCTTATACCATCATTTACAACTGTAGTAAGTTCCAAAACATTCGTTATAGTTGATCGATATTTACGGAATCCATGTTGGCAAGACGACAACAATGAGGAAACTAATAGCTTCAGAATGGCACTTCTGTAATTTGATACTTAAATCTTGCTACCAGATTTAAATAGGGGGATTATATATGATTCCTTCCATAAAGGTGGTAAATATCCATAACTTATTGATTTATTAAAGATTATTGAAAGAGCGTATGATAAAGTATCAGAACAGTATTTAAGTATGTTACTGGGGATCCCGTCTGGACCAGGATTAAATGTGAAATTATTATTATGAAATTATAAGGATAAGGAATAGACCGATAAAAATTTTTATTTGAGTATAAAATATGTTAAATAGCGTAGGTTAGATTGAAAATAGGAGCAACATTTCAATACGAGTGGTTGAAAGTGGTTCATGTCTATGGCATACGCCTGATGATAATTTTCATATGTATATAGCAGTTTTAGATTATTTGCAATTAGAGATTATTTCTTGAATACATAATAAGTTCACATCGAACAATTCTTCCATTGATAATAATTTCGCATACCCACCCGTCTGTAGGTTTAAAATATTATGAATAGCAAAACTTAGCATTATCACTTATGCTCGGAAACATATTACCGATACAACCGATCCCATTTCGGGTCTGTTTTTCTGTTTTTGAAAATATATAAATATGACAATTTTTTATAAAAAAAATAATATTTAATTAAAGAAATATTCTTTTGAGACACTCTGTACGTACAATTAAATTCTGCAAATTTGTTAAGTACAATTTAAGAAATTTATTTTCAGCATTACTTAGTTTGTTACTAATTTAATAATTACACAACAACGATTGAAATAAGCGAAATTATCTAAATTGAGCATTACCACGCCACAGCATTCACACGCGTCTGAACACGACATTCTACAAGTTAATACTTCCATGGCCATTACACATTCTCCCACGCGATCTTTCTGCTATTTCAGCTCTGAAATTGAAGTTGCTTTATGCGTGTTGTATGGTTGTTGTATCCAATAAATCATGGAGATGTTTTTTTTAATCCTGACAATAAATAAAATGTTTGGCTGATTTTTATGGTTTCTAATAAAAAACGAAAGCATCAGTGATTAAGCCGTCTATAGTGGGTCATATCTAAATTTGCTACGTTTTATTTAAAATTCAACAGTAAACCAGTTTAAGTTCCATTGGCCAACATTTAATAACTTTTGAACTACACCATTTCCAAGTGTAATTCAGAAAAGATCAATTGTAATTCAGAACTCGTCAATTGAAATTTAGAACTCATCATTTGATATTCAGATATTCCATTTGAAATTCAGAATTCATCACTTGATATTCAGAAATTCCATTTCAACTTCAGAACTCATCAATTGAAATTCAGAAATTCCATTTGAAATTCAGAACTCATCAATTGAAACACCAGAACTTGTTATTTGAAATTCAGAACTCATCAAATGAATTTCAGAACATTTCATATGAAATTCAGAAGTTATCAAACAAAATTTGGAAAACATTTATAGAGAAATAACTCGATATACTCCAAAGTCAGTCATACATAAATATATTTAAATTGATAAAATTCAATAAAGAACACAATTAATTATTTTAATATGTTGTTTATTATTTGCATTATAAATATGCAATGAAATCAAGAAATAGATTGTTAGATTGGAAATGGGAGAACACAATTAGTACATATAAGATATACACGAAAAGAATACATATCTTTTATTGTTAGATGTTGTAAAATATGTTGTTTTCTTAGTAAAACCTTATAAAACAGTAAAATAACAACAAACAAATGTACTTTGCAGAAGCAAATGTTAGTCTCGCATTTCTGGAAGTGAGCATACAAATAGCGAGATTTTGTATTAAGAGATTTACATGATTTAATTCCGGCGATCTATAAAGCTAAGAATATATACAACCGTAATTAATAAATAATTTGCATTGTATTTAAAAATCTTTTAAAAAGTTTTACATACATAGAATATAATTTCTGAATTGATAACTGCTGAATTTCATATGAAAAGTTCTGAATTTCATATGAAATATTCTGAAATTCATTTGATGAGTTCTGAATTTCAAATAACAAGTTCTGATTTTCAATTGATGAATTCTGAATTTCAAATGGAATTTCTGAATATCAAGTGATGAGTTCCGAATTTCAAATGGAATTTCTGAATATCAATTGACGAGTTCTGAATTTCAAATGGAATTTCTGAATATCAATTGACGAGTTCTGAATTTCAAATGGAAATTCTGAATAACAATTCATCTTTTCTGAATTACACTTGGAAATGGTGTAGTAAACATTTTTGAGTTTTGTAAAAAAAATAATGTTGGCAAGGATTATTAGTCCAATTTTGATAAAATTAACCCAATTTTGATTATTTTTCGCGTAAAAAAAGTTTTTTTATTTTTTTTGAGGAGCTATATATACCCTGTACCGATCTGACCCATTTTCACCAAAGAAGTTTCTAGTTCAATCATTAGGTACTGTGCCAAAATGTCGGGAGAGACATTTGTATGGAGTCTATATCTAAATCTGAAACGATCTGACCCATTATCACCATAGATGTTTCTAGATTAATTATAAGCTAATGTGTCATATTTGAAGAAAATCGAGAGAAATGTGGGGTTTATAGAGCGGAAAAAGTCATTTGTATGGAGGCTATGCCTAAATCTGAACCGAAATAGCGGTCGTCCTTGGTTCCAACAAGATTCAAGAATCTCGTTTCGTTTTTGGTGTTGCTAACAAATACACAATGATACCATAATACCCTAGTGGAGATCATAATGATTTGTTTGTCAGATTTGGAAAATTTAAAAAACGTCATTTTTTCTCATACATTTTACGAGCTTTTGCTTTTAAAACTGTGTTGGTGTCATAGTTTCTTTGTAATAAATATAATTATAAAAACAATAAAAATTGATTTTGCAAATTTTAAATATTAAGTTTTTCAATTGACTCACACCTTGCAGCGAATAACGACACATGTGCTCTTCATGCGGTCGGTATATACGACATTTACCTGTAAATAGTTATGTATGTACGCTCGTCAGACTGTGTGATCGTGCATGAGAACAAAATTATTCTATTTTGTCTGTGAGGTCTACAAATATATGACTAATGGTTGCAAACGGTAATAATCGGTCCAGTGGGAAACAAATTTCCCTAACACGGATTGAAAATATCCGTTATAACCCCTAGAGATACTCGTTTGTAAGGCATTGAATACTGAGCTTTTGCAAGTTTATAATTCGTTCGTTATAAGTCCGTTCAAATACCTGCATGAATGTTCGCTGTAATATATTGATTCAAAACTATCATAATAATTATCCCCATTATTCACAATGCGTAAAAGTCATCAAAATAAACGCTGATGTTTTCCCCATTGTCTGCGACCACCGTAGCCATATCTGAGGTCAATGTCAATACTGACGTTAATGGTCTTTGCAAGAATTTATGTATGTAAGTTAGGGTGACTTTTTGTGGGATATTTTTGAGCTCGCCTACTAATAGATGGTGTACTCCTAACGTATCTGATTTTAAAACAAGGAATACAATAATGGATGGGGCCTACTATATGATCCCACCTACTTTAACATTATACGATTTTTTGTTAATGGCATATGGACAGCTCCCAGTAGACCGGGCGCGACATTCGCATGATTTAAACTATGCTTAAAACGAGAAAAAACTAAAAAGACGATCTGTATTTTTAGTTACGTTTAGTTTTAGTTACGGTTAAGCAGACAAACAGATGGACATAGCTTAAGTGATTCAGAAATTGAATCATTTTTTAGGACATTACAAACAGCTATACAAAGAGATAATGATGGATGGGAAAACTACAACAATTTAAAAACTTGCAACCGTTTTCCAGGAACCTATTTTGACATCAGAAAACTAAACAATGTTTGTCTTTTCTTATTCACTATTTCCTATCCAATTTAGTTACTGCCAATTGTTGTAAACAATTTATTCCAATGCTCAGCTCTCTATTGAAGCACATCCACAATGCTGGGTAACTTGAACAAAGACATTCCAATGAATTTATTATTTACGTCACTTACTAAAAACATCGTATAAATAATGCACTACTGATGGCGTGGAATTCCTTTACCTAGCAGCTCTTAGCTACGAGAACGTTGTGCGTACAATAAAGGCAGAACTATGCCAGGAATGTTATTTTGCATATGCTATGTTGAGCGTGGAGTCGATTCGCTTAAATTAAATTTTTTTGACGCTTATACTGGTACCGTATTGAAACATGCTGTCCTATTAAAGGGTTAAGAAAATGAGGAAATAAAGAAATAAACAATTGGTACCGACCAAATGGATGCAACTATAATGAGAAATCAGTATGTAATCGCCTCTAGCTGAGTAGATACGAATGGACAAAAATCGATAAATTTGATACCGACCAAATGACTGTACATTACTCTGACTGTATCGAAGGGCAAAATAAAGCTTTTTGAACTTGGAATCGTAAAATTATGTGTGTGTATTGAAATACTATTTTGATATAAATAGTCTGGGCGTGGTTTTCAATTTATTTTTTAATTTTAGTTCAAAATATCATAATCTTTTAACAAATTTTATAGCCATTTTTTAATTCGTTGTCATATGTAGGACATCGAACATATGGGTAATATTACATATTAATATTACGTATACGATACACATAGCAGCCACTTGTAGGGATTTACCACGGAATTGCCGAAACTTATAATCTCCACCACCAGGATGGGGGTATACTAACTTTGTCATTATGTTTGTAACACATTGAAATATCGACATGAGACGCTATATATTTTTGATCGTCATAACATTCTAAGACGATCTAGCCATGACCGTCGATCCGTCTGTTCTTCTGTTGAAAGCACGCTATCATCTAAACGGAAGAAGCTGGACGTTAAAATTTCCAATAAACGTGTCTTATAGTCGTAGAACGGTTGGGATTGTCGAAATCGGCCCAAAGGAAAAATTTTTTCCCTCACAAGGTCTAAATATACCCATAATAAACCCTAATATTTTAGATTATTAAGGCATATTTTTTTTCAATATGTCTGCTTGGACTTCTTTATATTGGGTATGCGCATTACCCCATGACAAAAACGTGCACCGATGGGCCAAAAAGGGATAAAAATAGTACATATTAAACGACAAAAATATTTTTTTCCAAATTCGTACTTTTAAGGGCTAAAATGGGAATAAAGGGATAAAAATGGTACCAACCAAACGGCTGCACCTTGAATAGTGAAATTCGGTGTATACATTTCTCTGATTGCGTAGACACGTAAAATAAACGGATTTTTCGGAAAACGTACTTTTTGGGGTTAAAATGGAAAAAGGAGATAAAAATAGTACCAACCAAATGACCGCAGCTGGAGTCATGAAATTCGGAGTATACATTCCTCTGACTGCATAGACACACAAAATAATTTTTTTTCAAATTCGTACTTTTTACTTTTACGGCAAAAATTGGTTGAATCATGAAGTTAGGTTATCTTGGACTATGTACGTGAGATAATGGATTTTCAAAATTTGAAATTTTGGAATTAAAATAGAATGGAAATACAACCAAATGTAGCACCCACTATCTACCAATATTTATGGTATTTAAGCTTTTTGAAATTATAAATATACGAATATTTATTTTTTTTAATTGACTTGAAGTATTATTTCGCTATGTAAACGTATTGGTAGCCTTGCCTTATAAGCGTGGTTTGAAATAATAAACATTTTATATGTATTTATAAAAATATTTTTTCAATATTTTTATTTGTTTTGGTTTGGCTATATTAACAATTAATACAATTATTAACAATTAATATTAACTGTAATACTATTGCACTTCTACGAAAATCGATAGCCACTGTGGAATGCAATCCATGGTGGAGGGTATATAAAGTTGGGCCCGACTGAACTTAACGCCGTTTTTACTTGTTTTTTATTTGGAATTTATATATTTTTTATACCCTCCTCTAGAGTATTTTTTCATTTGTGATTTTGTTTGCTAAACCCAAAAGGAACAAGCATGGATACATTGCAAAAGTCAAATTCGCGGGATCTCACACTTTTGGAAAGTTATAGAAGAAACGGTTAGACTACATTTTCCAAAGAAATATTATTTTTCACACATTTTTTATAATTTCGTACGAATTTTCTATTAAAAAGTTAATGAATTCATAAGTCCTTCAGAAATTTCCTTTAAAGATAGATATAATCACTTTGTCTTTATTTGGAAAAATTGTATTTATTTGCAAAGCTGAAATTTTGCTTTAGTGGATGCTGTAGTTGCTAGGGTTTTCACACATTTTTCATTTCCCGTATCCTGGGAAATTCAGTAGAATATTGTACATATTTCTTCGCATATTTTTTCCATTATTTCCACAATAAAATTAAAAATGTTGTATAACAATTTAGATCACATAGCTTTTAATCATGTATGTATGTCAAATATTTCAGTTGGATGACAAAATATTTTTAAGCTGCGTTCGGATGTAAACTCAAAATCAACTTTTTCGATTTTTTCCTGTCAAGGTCCATATGAAAAAAATTAAAATCCGGGAAAAATAGATTTTGGGCGTGTATCCGAACGCCAAAAATAAAGAATTTAAAGTTTTCGAAGCGACAGGACAAAGAACAAAGATTTCATTTAATGCTCTACTCACTATTAATTTGAACGATCGTTCACCGTCGCGTCCACATTACAATAAAATAAGAAATATCTGATCTTTAATTAATTTTTAAACTTGAAAAGATGTTTGAATTGATCTCACATTGCGCTTTATTATATGAATTCTGTAACTGGTTCGTTGTGAAATATATATTTATTTTACTTTAATAAAATGTAAATGTTTCATTGGAAAAAAACCTTAACTCATGGTAAACAGTATGTTGACGATTTCCCGTGCTGTTTTTTTTTTAATGTAAATTAAATTAAATTTAAATTTTTGAGGATTATGATTCGTATATTTTCCTCTTTGTCCAAAATCCCTGAAAATATTAAAAACATAAAGATTAGTATTATTTGCTCTTTTAAGGGTAACCAAATGTAAATATATATACAGCATGCTAACTCAAGCAGCCCATACAGAAGGATCACTGATGATTTGTCCCTACACAGGACAGTGAAAAACGTATGTGGTCAATGTCTGTATGTATGATTGTCGTTCTCCTCCTTTCCATTATCACAACAAAAATTTCCTTCGAAAGAAGAGATAATTTGATCGAATAACTGGAATTCGAATGTATTACATTCAAAACACGTACAAAAACATTACGTTGGCTATCGCCACGTGAGTCGATATAGCATTACCATTTTACTCCGATACCATTATATCATCAGAGATATTCAATCCAATTACGAATGTCACGTTAATCGGCCGTGCCAGCTTCACATGACAAAGTCCATTGTCCCTTGGATAAACGACACCAAAAGCAACCTTCCCATGCCAACAAATATTTCTTTTAGTTAAATTAGAAAGGATATTTTTACCGCACCACACCCATCTATCACCTATCCCGACAACAACACAACATTTGTTTTATACCAACCGAACATATTGAGCAGGTGTTATGTTGAGAAAACGTACATATGTATTTGTTAAGCACTCATGTGGTAAGTATCATTTATGACTTCATTCCGTTTCTCTACTATTGTCTGTCGTTCTTTATTATTACCCTTGTTTATGGTATAAAACCACATTTGTGAAAAGGCAATTTGTTAACGAATATATGAGGTTTAATTTGTGTATGTATCTATGGATGTATTTATCTATGTGTGTATACAATTTTTGCCAGAAAAAGTATTCTTAGTACAAAATTAAATTTACACGTCAAGAATAAAATATAATAATTTATTTGCCACTCATTTGGGTTGGTTGGTGTACAATATAGATGCCTACAGAGATTGATATCCCAATTATTGAGACTTGTTAATAACACAGTGCAACACGAAAAAAAAATAACCATATACGGACACCGCTACATGATAAAAGACCAAAAAAAAAGACCCGTGTTTTTTTTTCCCCAAAGTCATGCACTTTTTTTTATGGGCCCCCAGAGATTTGAGGCCTCGGTGTAATTTTTGGAAAAAAGTGATCATATTCTCAGGCTCATATCTTGCAAACCGTTCGGAATTTTGATTTACTCTCTGAGGCAAAGTTCTAGCTCTTGTCATAAAGAACAAAAATTGTGAACATATAAAATCAAAAAAACTTCATCTTCAAGGTCAAAAAAATTCGATTTTTTTAACCTTTTTTCCCCTGTTCAGGTCCATAGGTAGCAAACCGTTGAAAATTCAGGGAAACAATCAACTATAAAAATGTACCTAAGATCTCAATAAACAACTTTCTAGAACATATGAACTTCCTAGGAATTATTCTTAACACCGTTTAGGTAGCGCTTAGGTAGCCGCAAAAGTGAAAAATTTTCCAAAAATTAGATTTTTTTCCTTTTTTGCCCTGTTCAGGTCCATAGGTAGCAAACCGTTAAAAATTCAAGGAAACAATCAACAACAAAAATGTACTTAAGATTTCAATAAACAACTTTCTAGAACATATGAACTTCCTAGGAATTATTCTTAACACCGTTTAGGTAGCGCTTAGGTAGCCGCAAAAGTGAAAAATTGTTTATTCCAGTATTTCTTACCCACACGACATCATCGATGCCATTCAACAAACAACAACAAAGTCGTCGGTCCAAAAATTTGCACTAACAAAACACATGACAATTCAAAGCAGCGAAGTAGTCGCAATCCATTTGTACCAACAACATTAACAACACATATGTAGCCGCAGCACACAATATAAAAGCGACACGACGCTCACATTGAGGCAGTACACAGCGCGACGTCAACGAGAACTCAGCGGACAAAGTTATAGAAAAAGTGCTACAGCATAATTCACACACAACATTGGCAACTAACAATTTCAATATGCAATGTGAAAAAATTGATTTATTTTGCTACGTTTGCGGTCATCAAATCAGAAAACAAAATTCTAAAAGATTTCAAAAGCAAAAGAATCTTCTAACTAGTGAATTCATTATAGCATATAAGTTGTTTTTCGACGAAGTAGACTTGACCGGTGAAAATTACACACCTAATACAGTGTGTCGTCAATGTTATAACAATCTCATGGCATGGTTGAGTGGAGGAAATGTTAGTATGAAGTATTGTAAGCCGGTAAACTGGATTAATCACCCAGGTGATCATGATGCAACCAGTTGCTATGCATGCGTAAATTATACATGTCGTCTAAATCGACATGCTGAGAAGAACAAAATCTATAAAGCAACTGCAACAGCAACACTACCAGTGCTTGCACCTGAAGATTTTGTATCACCAAGGCCGCCAACTCCAGATCGTTGGACAGAATTAAGAGAAGGAATGAGTAGATCAAGTAGTGTTACTTATGAAGATCCATTTGATACCGATTATCAGCTGAAAGGGAAGAGATGGACCACAACTAATAACACAAATGGAAATGGATTTTATTGTGGCCATATTGGGACTATCGCAGCGACTTGCCATATTTTTGACAGCGTTTTTAAAGCAAAGAAAACTCACACTTGCTAATGTTAACTCTAGCGCGTACCTCAAACGGCAAGCTGAATTTCAGAGCCTCTACACTCTAAATGATGACAATTCGTTCGCTTACTGCAACGATATAAAAGCTTTGGTGGTAAAAATGGGAATGAACTACATCGCTAGTGAGTGGAGATTATTTATTGATGGTTCTGTTTCAAGCTTGAAAGCAGTGTTGTTGCATGTATCGAACCGAAAACCTTCCATTCCGCTAGCAATGGGTATCAACATGAAAGAAACCTATCAAGTATTGAAAGATATAATGGAAAAAATCAAATACTACGAAAATAAATGGAAGATTTGCTGTGATTTGAAGGTCATCAACATTTTGCAAGGGATCATCGATAAGGGCGGCTTCCCAAAATTCTTTTGTTTTCTTTGTAATTGGGATTCGCGCTCACCTCTGAATCAATTCCAATGTAATTCATGGAGACCAAGAGGAAGTGTGGAGGAACAAATGAAACAACAAAGACTGAGGAATAAACCTTTAATTGACAATACTCAAGACATCTTGCTGCCACCGCTCCACATAAAATTGGGAATTGTTAAAAAATTCATCGAAGTGGCCGTTGTAAATTGTCCAAACGCATTCGACTATTTGAAAAGCGTTTTCCCAAAGCGTAGCGATGACAAAATTAAAAAATCATTGTACTATTTACACTACGTTAATGTTTTCTTTTCTGTCTTTATTTTTTGTCTTCATTTAACAGGCGTACTTAATGGCCCTGACATTAGAAAGTTATTCAAGAGTAACTTTGATTCATCGCTTGATGAAAATCATTCAATGGCATGGATTTACCTTCAGCGTGTATGCACCAGGGTCTTGGGAGGGGATCGAGACGCGGAACCGGAAGCAAGAGAATGAGAAAATCGGCACATCGATGACCTTAAAGCTGCATTTTCTTCATTTTCATTTTGACGATTTTATTAAACAACTCCCTACCGAATCCGATGAGCAAGGAGAACGGTTTCACCAAACCACAATGCCCATGGAAAAACGGTACAAAGGCAAAAAACTCGACGCATTGCTTGCAGAGGTAATATCAATTTTATTGATCATTGTTTTGCATTCCTTTTTTGATTTCTTTTCTAATTCATTTCAGGTATGTTGGTGGAGTCACAAGATCACCCTGTATGATGTTAATGAAGTATATGAAGAAGAAAAAACTGATGGTGGAGGGCAGTCTGGAAGCAACGTGCCTCTGCACACCATAAGTTCTGAATCAGAGTCAGATTCGGACAATTTGGATCCACAACTTAAGTGAGTGCGATATGCAAGTCCAGGGCCATCAACATTATAAACATAATATGAATATTTTTTTATTATTTTTGTATTAGATAGCATAGTATGTCAATGTTGAAGTAATGAAAAAACAAATGAAATTAAAAAATTTTTGGGAAATTTTTCAATTTTGCGGCTACCTAAGCGCTACCTAAACGGTGTTAAGAATAATTCCTAATAATATGTTCTAGAAAGTTGTTTATTGAGATCTTAGGTACATTTTTGTAGTTGATTGTTTCCCTGAATTTTCAGCGGTTTGCTACCTATGGACCTGAACAGGGGAAAAAAGGTTAAAAAAATCGATTTTTTTAAGTTTTTTGCGATTTTGACCTTGAAGATGAAGTTTTTTTGATTTTATATGTTCACAATTTTTGTTCTTTATGACAAGAGCTAGAACTTTGCCTCAGAGAGTAAAAATTCCGAACGGTTTGCAAGATATGAGCCTGAGAATATGATCACTTTTTTCCAAAAATTACACCGAGGCCTCAAATCTCTGGGGGCCCATAAAAAAGTGCATGACTTTGGGAAAAAAAAACACGGGTCTTTTTTTGGTCTTTTATCATGTAGCGGTGTCCGTATATGGTTATTTTGAAATGACTTCAAAAATGTTGCACAGTGTAATTGTAGGACGGTTCTACTACATGAAGGGACAATCGTGTTATTTCTCCCTTTTTTGGTCGGCAAGTTTATTTTAAAATTCCGTTAAAAGTCACGTGCATGCTAACTCTATGGATGGGGTGGCAGAAAGCAAGAAGAAACTGTTCTGTTTCATCAATCAAATATTAGTAAAATTTAATGACATGTCAGCTTTTTGGGGCATTTTCCGCCCTTGTGAGTGTATAATATTATATGTTTTCACATTATTTGTCACCCGTTTTTAAAGATCAGTTCTTACTCTAAAAAATATTCCATTGTGGAGATGTCATCGTTTCTGTTTATAATTACTGGGTAAATTTCTAAAGAGTGATTTTTTTGAGGTTAGGATTTTCATGCATTAGTATTTGACAGATCACGTGGGATTTCAGACATGGTGTCAAAGAGAAAGATGCTCAGTATGCTTTGACATTTCATCATGAATAGACTTACTAACGAGCAACGCTTGCAAATCATTGAATTTTATTATCAAAATGCGTGCTCTGTTAAGAAAGTTCAGAAAGAAAGAAATTGTGTTCAGCGACGAAGCTCATTTTTGGCTCAATGGGTACGTAAATAGGCAGAATTGTCGATTTTGGAGTGAATATCAGCCAGAAGCATTGCAAGAGCTACCAATGCATCCAGAAAAAGTCACAGTTTGGTGCGGTTTATGGGCTGGTGGCATCATTGGACCGTACTTCTTCAAAGATGATGCGAATCGTAACGTAACTGTGAATGGTGAGCGCTACCGTGAGATGATATCCAACTTTTTTTTGCCCAAAATGGAAGAACTGAACTTGGTTGACATGTGGTTTCAACAAGATGGCGCTACATGCCACACAGCTCGCGATTCTATGGCCATTTTGAGGGAAAACTTCGGAGAACAATTCATCTCAAGAAATGGACCGGTAAGTTGGCCACCAAGATCATGCGATTTGACGCCTTTAGACTATTTTTTGTGGGGCTACGTCAAGTCTAAAGTCTACAGAAATAAGCCAGCAACTATTCCAGCTTTGGAAGACAACATTTCCGAAGAAATTCGGGCTATTCCGGCCGAAATGCTCGAAAAAGTTGCCCAAAATTGGACTTTCCGAATGGACCACCTAAGACGCAGCCGCGGTCAACATTTAAATGAAATTATCTTCAAAAAGTAAATGTCATGGACCAATCTAACGTTTCAAATAAAGAACCGATGAGATTTTGCAAATTTTATGCGTTTTTTTTAAAAAAAAAAGTTATCAAGCTCTTATTTAATTAGAACAATTTCCTTAAGTATGCCGTGCTTAAAAAAGTGATATTACTGAAATGGAATGAGCTTTTCAATTTTAAGATTCATGTTTTTGAAGAATATTAACTGATCTTTAAAATGGTGTGGATCAGTGTTAATAACAGTGTTTTCAACTCGCGCAACATAATCTCAAACCTTGCAAAACAGCAAGATTTTCAGAATATACATTGCATGTGAATTTTTTAGTACAGTACACCTCTATAGTTTGAATTCCATTAATTTATCTAAAAACTCATTGGGAATGTAACCTTGTCTTTCATTCTTCTGCTTCGATTAATTAATTAGTAAAATTAAAGTGGATTACGTTACTCTTTCCTATAACTGCACCACTTTCCCTGTTTACGAAGTGTATGCAGCCAGGGAGCGGATACTAATATTTTGTTATTGAGCGGAACACATTGTATGTAAAGAGTGATTTTTTTGAGGTTAGGATTTTCATGCATTAGTATTTGACAGATCACGTGGGATTTCAGACATAGTGTCAAAGAGAAAGATGCTCAGTATGCTTTGACATTTCATCATGAATCGTCTTACAAACGAACAACGCTTGCAAATTATTGAATTTTATTATCAAAATGCGTGCTCTGTTAAGAAAGTTCATTGCGCGCTTCCATTTTATGGTCAGTTTAATCGACCCACTGAAGCGGCTATTCGGGCTATTGTGACTAAATTTCGCACCAAATTTACATTGTTGGACATTAAACCACCAACACGCTTACGTAGAGTGTGAACTGAAGAAAATATCGCAGCTGTATCGGCCAGTGTTAATGATGACCACCAATTTTCGATTCGTCGCCGTTCGCACCAATTGGGTCTCTGTTACTCAAAAACGTGGAAATGCCAAAATTGGACTAAGCGGATGGACCACCTAAGACGCAGCCGCGGTCAACATTTAAATGAAATTATCTTCAAAAAGTAAATGTCATGGACTAATCTAACGTTTCAAATAAAGAACCGATGAGATTTTGCAAATTTTATGCGTTTTTTAAAAAAAAAAAGTTATCAAGCTCTTAAAAAATCACCTTTTATATGTGTTTTTGAAACTATTTCCTAACCAATCGTATACAAAGCATTTTTGAATTATCGTCCTTCGCCATTACTGACTTTGAATAATTAACACAAAAAAGGAGACGGAAACTTAATATTTATATCAATAACTATTACGATTCCTCCCTTAAAAATTCCAAATTAAAATTTGTGGTAAAATGTGTGTGTAATTCGTACCTTTTTTTCTAGTATGTACGGATTTGAATGTCTATTCAATATTGGCTAGGTCAAAAATAGAATCTACTGAAAGGGTATATTCAACGAAAGTGCACCAAACCGCTTGCTTTTATGTTAGTTGTTGCAGAAATAAGTAAGCCGACTCGTATCCTTGAGAATTTAAAATGCATTTTTGCCATCAAAATACAACCTTGCCACATACTTATTGTCCTTTATCGTTTCCGATCATTCATGCGAAATATCACACAAAATTATTTTTTGTCAATCAACTATAATTCTGTTAGATGGAAAAAGATATGAGAGAATATTATTTTTATCATTTTTAATTTTTTGTACTTCGATTACTTTTATTTATTGACACAAAAGCAGATGGATGAACAAATATAAATAAATGAGTTTATCTCTCTTTATTTTTGGTGCGACTAAGAAAGGCACAAAACATGAAGAGTGTTGGGACAGTGTTGCCCAAATCAATTTCAATAAAATAAAGGCGTGCGATATTCTCATGAACAACAGAAATGAAGGTATTCTATCAATTACCCTTTTTAAATGCTCTTGGCAGAATTTTGAGTATAAGCTGAAAGGAAATATAGGAATTTTAACCCTGTAGGCTACAAATTATTGTAGTTAAATCCGAGCTCCTTATGTGTGTGCTGCTTTTGCAACTTGTCCTTTATTCCAATGCAAAATACAGATCCTGCACAAAAATTCTGCGAGCAACCCTTTATTAGTGCGTCAAGAGCTGTTCTTATTTTGTCATATTTTGCCTAGTCACTTGATTTAAGATACCCAAATCCGTTATAATTAAAAACGTAAAGCCCTTTGAAGCGATCCATTACTTTCGCACGCGTCCTCCCTAAAGTGTTTTCTCGGTTCACTGATTCGCTCGAAGTGTATGTGAATGTGTGCAAATAATGAAATGAAGTGAAGAAAAGGGAAATTATTTTTCTGTTTATATTAAAGTCTCCATTATAAAATGATATTTAATTGCTGTGGATAGAAGTAAAAAAGTTGCAATCGGTTAAGTCGATTATCATCAACTTTTTTGGAAAGTACATTGTATATATTCACATTTTTCTGCTAGAATAGTGTCCAATGAGTTCCAACAATTTTGGAATGGACGATCAGATATTTGCAAGGAAATTATTTTCGGCTGGTGACATTTGTTTCTCAATAATTTCGAGAGTTTCTATAAAGTGTTTTATCGAAAACTCTTACTGAGGATGTTCGCCACAGACAAACAAGCATTATAAAGACAGTGAGCGGAGGCAATATAGTAAATATTATTGCAAATAAATCTGAATTCTCTAGAATGTAGATGTAGAAATTTCCCAAAAGAATATTCAAGTTCAAATCAAATTTATTACAGACCGAAATAAATCGAACGGAAACAATTTAATAAAAAATTTCAAAAAACAAAGTCATTGCCTGTTCGATTTTCCTTGAAAATGATGAAAAACCTCACCCTACTGCATATGTAATTACTGGGCGCTAGTTAATTGCTTTAAAATACAAATTTCATTGACATATTTCTTGTTTTATATTACGCATCGTTAAATAAGAAAATATTTAATATGAGTTTTGTTATTAAGCTCGCAGATATTAAACATTTTTCAGAAAGAATTTTTGAATTTCATGTTTGCTTATTTGTCGGTGTGTAATATGAAACACTATAATTGCTTATAAAACGAACTGTAGATCAAAGTTGATATTAAGAATGCAACAGAAATTAAACCAACCGAATATCCCATTTCAAATCAAGTTTGAATAACATACATTTTATTGGAAATTTGTTTGTGATTTTTCTTATCTGAGTTAAATCAATCAACTTATTTGTTTTTTCTAGCCGCCGCAGTGACGCCCTTGGGTTGTTATCAAAATGCCTAAGTGCATTTAACAATACATGTTTAAGTTTTGTTAATTGTATAAAACTTTTGCCTTGATTTACAAACAGAAAACCCATAGAATTCGATTAGCTACAAGTATTCACTATGTGTTGAAAACAACAAAAGTCAATTTGATGTTCGATGATTCACTGGACGTAGAATGTGTAAGACATTAAAAGGATGATTTTCGAATTTCTAGAGTACCAAAGATGTCGTGCAGAAGGTTTCATGAAAAATCGTCACAAAAATGGCAAAAAGAGAAATCGATTTAAAAGCTGGAAATTTACCGAAAATGAGAAATGAAATTAAGTCCAAAGTAAATAAAGGGTGATTTTTTAAGAGCTTGATAACTTTTTTTTAAAAAAAACGCATAAAATTTGCAAAATCTCATCGGTTCTTTATTTGAAACGTTAGATTGGTCCATGACATTTACTTTTTGAAGATAATTTCATTTAAATGTTGACCGCGGCTGCGTCTTAGGTGGTCCATCCGCTTAGTCCAATTTTGGCATTTCCACGTTTTTGAGTAACAGAGACCCAATTGGTGCGAACGACGACGAATCGAAAATTGGTGGTCATCATTAACACTGGCCGATACAGCTGCGATATTTTCTTCAGTTCGCACTCTACGTAAGCGTGTTGGTGGTTTAATGTCCAACAATGTAAATTTGGTGCGAAATTTAGTCACAATAGCCCGAATAGACGCTTCAGTGGGTCGATTAAACTGACCATAAAATGGAAGCGCGCAATGAACTTTCTTAACAGAGCACGCATTTTGATAATAAAATTCAATAATTTGCAAGCGTTGTTCGTTTGTAAGACGATTCATGATGAAATGTCAAAGCATACTGAGCATCTTTCTCTTTGACACCATGTCTGAAATCCCACGTGATCTGTCAAATACTAATGCATGAAAATCCTAACCTCAAAAAAATCACTCTTTACAAATTTTAACACAAATTAAAGGGGTACGAAAAATGGCGTATCGTTTTTTCTTGCAAAACGTTTTCGCCCAAATCGGGAATGCCCAGGTGGAAAATGCATAAGTCTCAATCTTAAAAAACTTCGTTGTGCAATGTTTCATTTGGTTCTGGCTACAACTGCGACCTGTAATCTGATTACAATAATAGATGGACAGACAGACACACAGACACACAGACGAACATTGCTAAATCGATTCAAAAACTGATTCTAAGTCGATCATTATGATTAACAATGGGTCTATATCGCTTCCTTTTGGGTGTTACAAACAAATGCACAAAGACATAATACTCTCGTGGAGTGTATAATTATAACTGAAATCTGCCAAAAGGATTGTCACTTGAAAAGAAATCAAATCCATTACATGTTGATACCAAAAAAAAACTGCAAATGCTCACGTACATGTAACCGTGACAACACAAGCCCTCTCACAACTGGATTTGGGTTCAAAGGAGTCGTATATTTGCGGCCGACGATACGCATGCATTTATATAATGTCGTTACAGATTTTCAATTGCACGTTTAACAACGTCAACGTGACACTTCAAACAGCACCTGCACAGCGTCATCATTGCACCTGCACAGCGATTGCATTGAAAGAAAATGTGATGACATTGAATATATTTTATGTGCAATGCAGCAGATTAAAACATGACATTTTTATTATAATTAAAATTTGTACTTTATCAGAGGTGCCTCGTAGTTTCATATACAGCATCGATTCTGATTCAATAAGAAAATTTGGATAATTAAAAAAGTCATCTATAAACTACAATATTTGTGGGAAAAGATGTTTGATTCGATGGAGTAGTGTTTTGACTAAAAAGTCGTCCGCTCAACATAAAAACAAGTAAACAGTAAGTTCTTGATAACATGATATTGCATATTTTACAATTCCATATGCAATTCCATTGCATATTTTACAATTCCACAATCCCCACGTAGACCAGTGTAATTAGTGACAATAATCTGATAAAATGTATAATCACTAATTGTGTATTCATTCATCGCTGTAATTTATCTTGTTGATGCCATCAAAAGGCTTAATTAGTACATGATGATGAATATGTTTGGCGGATTATAATGCAGCTACGTTTTACATAACATAGTGAACTTATGATGACCAAGGGAGGAATTGAAGGGTTCATCAATTAACTGTTGCTTTCGCTGTTCGTACGCTTCGCTATTTTATAACGACTGCCAGCCAGCCAGCCAGAAGAAACTTTGATAGTATTTATGGATTGCGAATCACTACTCCACTCATCGAAGGATGAGCAAGTCGAAAAAAGAAACATGGTTACCATTGACCAATGTGTATTCGAAATATTGATCTTTAATTGAGTTAATGTTGCATATGATAATTAAAATGATTATAATATTATTATTATTATAATATTTATTTTGAAACCAAGAATCGATTTCCTTCCTCGAGTATATGAGTGTCGAAAGTCGGTTGGGTAATTCCATACTTGAGGTTTTTGTGACGAGATGGCTTCTTTGACGATATCAAAACTTTAGATCGCGTCTGTATGTAAAAGGGAATTTCCTTGTGGTTCAAGGATTTCCTGAAACATAGATTTTTTGTATTTTAGCTTTTCTTATTCTCTAAAATATATCAAAAATTCAGAGCGGGCCACAGGTTCAGAAATAAAAATTGTTTTTCAAAATGATATTTTATGTAGGAAGAAAAATAAAACTTGGGTTTAATAGTCCTATATACTTAATTTCAAATATCGCTATTTGATTTTTTGCACTTGGCCGAAATATTCCACAATAGAAGTCAATTTCTAGACAGGAAAGTTTACAGTCAATTTCAGTGGGCTGAATATGGTATCAAAATAGTCCCTACAGTTCACGTTTTTAGACGTAATAAGCGAAATTCTAAACAATTTGGAGTTTTTGTCTATATGTGGTTATATTGCGCGAAGTGGGAACATTGTTTCAGGAAATTATTCACGTCACCATAAAACCAATTATTTGCCTTAAAAATTATTTATAAATTAATAAAATAGCTCATTTTTGGTCATATATGTTTGCGTGACGTGAAAATACTATACAAATGCTTTATTTATAGAACCAAATTTGCGTATTTTTATCGAGTTTATTAAATATTGCAATGTGGAATTCATACATTTCCCTAAATTTAGTGTATTTTAGATACTCTTAGATTACTGAATGTTTATTAAATTCTTCAATTGCTCTTTAATGTTTTTGTTTTTCGTATTGAAGGGGATATCTGTTATAAACATCATGATGCAGATAAAGAACACGTTATTATATTTGAGCAATATTTTGCACGTTTTTTGTTCCACTGCGTTTCCCTAAGCATCTCAAATCGAAGGATCGAATGAACTCAAAGACGTTGCAGTTTGCTTTTGGTTTTAAGCTTTGGCGTAAATTTCGCTTAAAATAAAAAATAAAGTGCAAAATACAAAATGAAATATTAGATAAAATTTTTTTAATCTATCACTTATAGGGTTCGAATTACAGTGCATTCCGCATGAAAATCCCGAGATTTTCCCATGTTTCCCGAAAGTGGCGCTTAGAGAATTATAAGGAAAAACTAAGCCTGAACCGATGGGGTTTAATTTTACTACATATGGAAACTATTTCTAAATCTGATATGATTTTTATACACTCCACGAGAGTATTATGTCTTTGTGCATTATTTTGTAACACCCAAAAGGAAGAGAGATAGACACATTGTTAATTATACCGATCGACTTAGAATCACTTTTTGAATCTATTTAGCAATGTCTGTCTGTCCGTCCATCTATTCTTGTAATCACGATACAGGTCGCAATTGTGGACAGAACCAAATGAAACTTTGCACAACGATAAGGACGAACGCTATTTAATTTGAAGAAAATCGGATCAGATTGAGATATAGCCCCCATACGAATTCCACTCCCGATTTGATTCTTTTCACTATAGATACCACATATTTTAACATATTTTCTTCAAAATTGGCAAAACATCTTATATTTCAACTAGAAACACCCATGATGAAAATGGGTGAGATCGGTTCAGATTTATATATAGCTCCCATACAAATTTCACTCCCGATTTGACCTTTTTCGTTCTAGAAACCACATTTTTAATAGATCTTCTTCAAATCTTCCAAGATATATTATATTTCAACCAGAAACACCCATGGTGAAAATGGGTCAGATCGGTTCAGATTTATATATAGCCCAATACAAATTTTGCTCCCGGCTTGACTTTGTCCGCACCAGAATCCACGGATTTTCACAGAATTTCTTCAAATTGAGCATAACACGTTACACTTGATAGTTATAATCTATTGTGAATGTGGGTCACTTCATTCCATGTTTGGATATAGCCCCGATACAAATATTTTCTCGATTTAACAAATTGGGTCAGGTCATATTATCCTATGATTAGGAAACACATTCTCTTTTTTACCGAATTGATTTGTATTCGGATAGAAAGTGGAGTGTATCATATAGTCGGCCCCGCCCGACTTTAGCCTTTCCTTACTTGTTTCACATTCAATTGAGTCCTCCTTGACGCTAAATTTCATTAATTCAGAAAACAGTTGAGACTTGTTCTGTGATGAAAGACCGGTAATTCTGTTGCAGAAAATGGAATTATGGTCAGGTGGATATAGACTAATCGATTTAGAATGTGATAATCACATGTGAATGTGATAAACACATCGAATAATAAATGATGAGTCTCCCATTTGGAGGTTATACAAATTATACAATAAAACCTGGCGGGTTTTATAACGGCAAATTTTCCCACCATCCCGATATTTAATTTCCCCATCATGTGAAAAGTGCAGGAAAGTGTAAACTCTATTCACTGCAAGGTTTTGTTACGAGAAAGGCAGACAATGAAATTGCAATGTTTATTAATAAATAATTTCGATATATTGTGAATTATTAAATTTGAAATGTATACCGGCCAGATCAAATTCTGACGGCATATCTATGTTTACACAAAGCATTGAAATGCCAGAGTAATGGTGCTTCCGCGAACTGCTGGTGGTGGCGACTTGTGAAGAAGTGTTATGTAGTGTTGTTATTGAGGCAAATTTACAGCACCCTATAACGAAAAAAACGCATCGTACCAATTTTAAAAGTTGTACCGAAATAAGTTGTAAACTATTGATTGAAATTGAAATTTATAATTAATATGTTTTATTGTGCACAAGGTCATAACAATAGGGTCCAACATTTCTTTAAATTATATTTGTAATTTTTTGGCGACTGTTGGAAGGACCTATAATTATATTTAATTTGGTATATATCCGGCCGACGCACAGCGGCAAAAAACCCCAAATTTCATGACCCAACTATCAACTTTACTGATTGAATTTTGCAAAGAACATTCCTATTAAGCATATTATAAAAGATTTTGCCAATATCGCAGTTAATTTTAGCTGTGTTTGAATTTAAAGTTCATATATGCTAAAATAGTTGCAAATTTCATCATAAGAGAGGTTATTTTTATCGGGATGTATCTCTCAAACCATGTATCACATTCAAATCTCGCTTAGCTCGTAGAAAAAAGGAGCTCTTGAGGTGTTCTTTTGCGTTTAAAAAAGCGCAATTACGTTTATGCTTTTCTTTCAGACAGAGGTTTACTCGAAGGTTGTATTTATTCGGTATTGGTAATTTTCTGCAGTGCCTTAGCATTTACAAATATTGTTAAACTACTTATTCATTTTAAAAAGTATATTCTGCTTATAGCTGCCAACATCGATTTAAGTACTGAAATCTAAACCAAAAATGAAGCAATACTTTTTTCGATGTTCTCTGTTAATGTATTTAGGAAATTTTATTTAAAGCATAATTTAGGGATGTAAGGTTTTATGACATGCGAGCGCATGTAAATATTGGGTCGATATTAATCTTAAGTTAAGTATAAAGCTATAATAGCCGGGTGCCATCTATTAAAACATAAAATAATTTTTATAAAAAGCTTCGAAAATCGTAAAAAAAAACAAAAATTTTATTTGGGCGTGGCACTGACAATTTTCATTTAATTGTGGACTCAAATGAAGTCGCTGGGAATGATTTGTATTAAAATATATATTACAATAAGAATATTATGACGTTTTTCATTTTAACTTATATGTGAGGTGGGCGTGGTTGTGGGCGGATTTAAACAATTGAGCGTGGTCTTTAAAGTTTTTAAACTTTTTTCAAAATTTTAAAAATGTAATATCACATGTTTTAAAACTGTAGACGCAATAGTAACAAATAGAGAAATTTTCATAAAATACTTTCGCCTCATTTAAAATGTACATTCAGCCACATGACAAATTTATTGTAAATACAGACTTCAATTACAAGTAAACAGAAGCAACCTATTTGATTTCTACATGTTGTGATTTCAATTAAATTTTTTGTTCGTAGGCAAACAATTTATTTTAGTTTAAGAATCAATATCCAACATTCTACCACAGTGGTTTGTTTGAACAGATTAAATTGGTTATTAAAATTATTCCATTTCAAATTCATTGGTGTGATGTTTGTTTTGTGCTCTGTCATTTCAGCTTGTGATAAATAATGCCTTTAATTTAATTGCTTTATCGCCCTCTTTCCATGTCGGTTGAATTGATAATATGCATTTGTAGTAAACGAAAATATGTTTTCGTCACATTCAATTAAGTGGAAACACATTTACAAAATTGCCATTGATTTATCTTATGATTTTTTATATCAGTCGGATAAAAACTGTTACGAAACCCAAATGATTGTGGATAACACATTTACATACATATAGTCTGCCTTCAATCTCAACAGTATCTGTATCAGTTCAAGAAAGTAATGAATCGTATGGTGAAAAGAGCTAGCTAGGCGGAACATCGCAAAAAAATAAAATTGATTCATTATCGTTAAACTAAAATACACGTCGTCAAAAATATATGTCCAGATTTTGAACTAATTTGGCAGAACAAGTTATATTTTACCTGGAAATATACATGTACAAAGTGGGTCACATAGGTCCATGACAAGGACAAATACTAAAATCCTTCCCGATTTTACTTTTACGGAATTGTATTGTATTGGTGTGAAGGGAAGCATATAGTCGCCCCCCGACTTTAGCCTTTATCTCTTTTAAGATATAATAATTTTTATTATTTTTTTGATTGATTTGATTTTACATCTGGCCAATAGGTTATTATAATATCATTATTATTATATATCTTCATACTTTTATAGTTTCATTTTTTTTTGTTTGAAAATGGAAAAAATGAGATCTTTTTAATTGTAATGATATATAGAAAGGCATATTTATAAGTAAGTGAAGTTGAAATTGAATATTAGATACAATATAGTAAATTCATTATCCGGATATACTTTTCTCTTCCAATAAAGATCATATATGATTTTTATGAAGGTCACATCATTAGCTTTCACGTAGTTGATGACCAAAGAAAAAAAGTTGATGACAAAAGAAAAAAAGAAAAATTGACTAAAAAATGTACAATGTAGTACTTGGGAACACAAAAAATGTTTATTCCCATTAGGCATGTTTGTAAACTGGATCAATGTCATTTCAATAAAATTTTATATTGAACAAATATAAAAATAGTTTTTTCGTTTGTTTTATTTTGGTCTGTAATCAATATTTGATTTGAATATTAAATTATAGTTGTTTTGTAGTTAGCTACAAACAAATATTCGTTTGGATGTAAATCTCATAAATATGTAATGCAACATAAAGCTTGCACTAATAAACGATTTTATAAATTATTGGTTTGTTGCATATTTATGAATTGAATATTTTTATATGTATGAAATCAGAAAATGTGATAAGTTTATGGTTTAAAATTGATCGCAAAGCCCTAATTGTAATCGTTTTATACCCTACAAATTAGGATGGAGTGTGAAATGGGAACAAAGGGGGAAAATGCTACCAATCAAATGACAACAGCTAGAAACATGAAATTCGCATATATAGCTTATACTCTTAAAATCGAGTAATTTTATTTTCTGTTTTGCATTGATGCATATTGATTCATAATATGCATCAATGCACACAAACAAAAAATTTTTTAGATCTCGGACACAAAACTTTTTGTTGCATAGTGTCAACGAAGAGTGGTATTATACGTGATTTACAACTCTATTAATTGTCGTGTGGAGAAATCTTTTACTCTGAGTAGCCTGTTTGGACGTAATTCGAGAAGAATAATTTACTCCCGGCCTCTTTGCGTTGTCGGTTTTTAGGCTGGCTTAAAAATTTTGGATGGCGATTTTCTCCTCTGGGGTTTGAACGGTAAAATAAAACACGGAATATAATTTATCGTTAATATCGGATAAAAGAACAATTTATTTTGGCATTTACTGTTTGAAAATGCTATCAAAGTAAAAACATAATTCATGTTGAAATCGTCATACCACTAGGTAATGTGCAGCCAAGTAATAAATGTCACCTTGTAATTTGTAAATAAATTTGCTTTCTATAAACTATAGATGCAAAATGGTCTTGATCCACAACAATATCCTAATTCAAATAAAAAAGGGATTATTACAATTATATAGATATATTATATATCGATAAGATAAGTAAATACATTACATAAACATGAATTCAGTCTTCTAAATCAACAACAATCATTTAAAGCAAAATATAGTTAATTGTTTTTTAAATATATAACTATGTATTAAAATTAATAAGATACAATATGATTTGAAGAAATAATCAGATTCAGTTCCCTGAAGTCTTTCGAAATGGGTTTTCCTGTCTTGCAAGTTGCTTGACCTGCGGAATGCATTAGTCCAATGTAAACAAGTAAGGAAAGGCTAAAGTCGGGCGGGGCCGACTATATAATACCCTACACCACTCCCTGCGTATGTACCTCACTTTGATTACTAAACCCATTTATTTCATGGGAGCAATTTTATGTAGTTCATATAAATTATACAGTTACTATAAATTCAAAAGGGGGCCTATAACTACATTTTGGGCCTGGTCCAAAACATGGGCCTATATATTTCTCATTCACGGTAGGTATTCCTGGCTGAAAAGTAACATGATCTGCAAAATTTGAAGAAGATCCGATGTAAGATGTAGTATCTAGAGCTGTAATAGATCAGAATGTGACCCCATTTGGGTTATACCAAAGTATGGACATATGGGCATCTCCCAAACAAGTAAGGAAATTCTAAAGACGGACGGACTTTCTATCTCATTACAATTCAATTTGGTAAAAAAATGAAATCGGGAAGGATTTTTGCATCCTGTAAATGTATGTGTTTGACAAAAAATGTTAAATCGAAAAGTATATTTGTATGGGGGTATATTAATACCTGGAACGATGTGACCCGCTTTCACCATGTATATTTATTGGTGAAATATAATATATAAAGTTCGGCCAAAATCGGTTAAACATTCGGGAGCAACATTTGTATGAGTGCGATATCTAAATCTGAACCGATCTTACCCACTTTCACCATAGGTTGGATTATAAGATGTTGTGCCAATTTTAAAGAAAAACGGGTGCAAGATGTGGTTTCTAGAGCGGAGGGATAAATCTGAACCGATCTTACCCAATTTTTGCATACGTGTTTCTAGTTGGATTATGAGATGCTCTGCAAAATTTAAAGAAAATCGGCTACAATATGTCTTTTCTAGAGCGGAAAATGTCAAATCGGGAGCGACATTTGTATGGGGGCTATATCTAAATCTGAACCGATCTTACCCAATTTTTGCATACGTATTTCTAGTTGGATTATAAGATGTTCTGCAAAATTTAAAGAAAATCGGGTACAATATGTCGTTTCTAGAGCGGAAAATGTCAAATCGGGAGCGACATTTGTATGGGGGCTATATCTAAATCTGAACCGATCTTACCCAATTTCAGAATAGGTGTTTCTAGTTGGATTATAAGATGTTCTGCAAAATTTAAAGAAAATCGGGTACAATATGTCCTTTCTAGAGCGGAAAATGTCAAATCGGGAGCGACATTTGTATGGGGGCTATATCTAAATCTGAACCGATCTTACCCAATTTCAGAATAGGTTTTTCTAGTTGGATTATAAGATGTTGTACCAAATGTAAAGAAAATCGGGTACAATATGTGGTTTCTAAAGTGTAAAATGTCAAATCGGGAGCGACATTTGTATGGGAGCTATATCTAAATCTGAACCGATTTCCTCCAAATTCAATACCGATGGTCCTTGGCCAGAAAAAATAACTTCTGCCAAGTTTCATGACAATCGGACAACAATTGCGACCTGTAGAGTGCGAACAAGCTTAGATGGACAGCAGACGGACGGACGGACAGACGGACAGACAGACATCGTTAAATCGACTCAGCTGGTGATTCTAATCCGATCGGTATACTTAAAGGTGGGTCTAGCTCGATTATTTCTTGGTGTTACAATCATTTGGCGCGAAACTAACTTATAATACCCTAGACCACGAAGTGGTGTAGGGTATAAAAATGTATATCTAAATCTGAACCGGTCTTATCCACATTCACCATTGGTGTTTTTAGTTGAGTTATAAGATGTTGTGCCAAATTTAAAGAAAACCGTATACAATATGTGGTTTCTAGAGCGGAAAATGTTAAATCGGGAGCGACATTTGTATGGGGGCTATATCTAAATCTTAACCGATCTGACCGATTTTCACCATAGCTATTTCCACTTTAATTATAGGGTACTGTGCCAAATTTGAAGCAAATCGAGTTTAATATGTGGTTTCTAGAGCGTCAAAGTCAAGTCTGGTGCGACATTTGTATGAGGGCTATATCTAAATCTGAACCGATCTGACCGATTTTCACCATAGCTATTTCCACTTTAATTATAGGGTATTGTGCCAAATTTGAAGCAAATCGTTAATATATGGTTTCTAGAGCGAAAAAAAGTCAAATCGGGAGCGACATTTGTATGGGGGCGGACATTGCTAAAGCGACTCAGAAAGTGATTCTAAGCCGATCTGTATAATAAACGATTGGTCTAACTCGTTTCCTTTTGGGTGTTACAAACAAATGCACAAAGATATAATACTCTCGTGGAGTGTATAAAAATATTAATCTATCGTTGTTTTATAAAATACAATATTCGATGTCCACAGTGCGTACAATTAAATTATGAACAAAATTCTGCTAATTTATTAAATAAAATTTAAGAAATTTAATTTCAACTTGTTATCCATTTAACGATTGAAGTAAACGAAATTATCTAAAATGAGCTTTGACATGCCGTTTCATCACCACATTCTACAAGTTAATAATTCCATGCACATTCTACACATTCTTTCCCCATTTCACCCCCACAGTCCATCTGCTATTTCAGCTCTGGAATTGAAATTACTTTATTCGTGTTGTATGATCAGACTGCAATAAATCATGGAGATGTTTTTAATCTGCTGATTTTTATGACTTCCAATAAAAAACAAAAGCACCAATGACTGAGCCGACTATGGTTGTTGTAGCGATTGAAAAAAGCATGCGTGATAAACATTAATTACCCTGATTACATTGGAACTTTTTGTGGTGTCGGCTATTATGTTGTGCCAATTTTAAAGAAAAACGGGTACAATATGTAGATTTTAGAGCGGAAAACGTCAAATCGGGAGCGACATTTGTATGTGGGCTATATCTAAATCTGTACCGATCACACCCACTTTCATCATAGGTGTTTCTAGTTATTATATATATATATGTTGTGCCAAATTTAAAGAAAATCGGGTGCAAAATGTGGTTTCTAGAGCGGAGGGAGTGACATTTGTTTGGGTCTATATCTAAATCTGAACCGATCTAACCCAGTTTCAGCATAGGTTTTTCTAGTTCGATTATAAAATGTTCTGCAAAATTTAAAGAAAATCGGGTACAATATGTCGTTTCTAGAGCGGAAAATGTCAAATGGGAGCGACATTTGTATTGGGGCTATATCTAAATCTGAACCGATCTTACCCAATTTTTGCATACGTATTTCTAGATGGATTATAAGATGTTCTGCAAAATTTAAAGAAAATCGGGTACAATATGTCGTTTCTAGAGCGGAAAATGTCAAATCGGGAGCGACATTTGTATGGGGGCTATATTTAAATTTGAACCGATCTTACCCATTTTTTGCATACGTGTTTCTAGTTCGATTATAAGATTTTCTGCAAAATTTAAAGAAAATCGGGTACAATATGTCGTTTCTAGAGCGGAAAATGTCAAATCGGGAGCGACATTTGTATGGGAGCTATATCTAAATCTGAACCGATTTCCTCCAAATTCAATACCGATGGTCCTTGGCCAGAAAAAATAACTTCTACCAAGTTTTATGACAATCGGACAACAATTGCGACCTGTAGAGTGCGAACAAGCTTAGATGGACAGCAGACGGACGGACGGACAGACAGACATCGTTAAATCGACTCAGCTGGTGATTCTAAGCCGATCGGTATACTTAAAGGTGGGTCTAACTCGATTATTTCTTGGTGTTACAAACATTTGGCGCGAAACTAACTTATAATACCCTAGACCACGAAGTGGTGTAGGGTATAAATATTAAAAATAAAATATTAGATATTAATATTATTAAAATATTAAAATAGAATTATTTTTAAATCCTAAAAATCAAGGTGAAAATAAAATAAAAACTAAATAAAATTCTATACTTGTCTTCGATGAAGAATAATTTTCTTTAAAAATTTTATTACTTCATTGTTTAGACATCACCATAGTTTGATAATGCTTTATAGCGAGTTGTTTATGAAATTGAACAATAATTTGTGTATTGAATGCTATCAAATTGTCCTATTTTTCGTTTGTTTTATTTTGGTCTGTAATTAATATATGATTTGAACTGGGAAAAAGTTCTGGTCCGCGATTATTTAGTTTTACGTTATTGAGGAAACCATATACCGCGGATCCGCCATAAATAAGACAAACGATGTCAGTTTGTGCTTTCAAAATGCGAGCCAAGACAAGGAAACATAACGTGTGAATTGCTTTCTGAATCAGTCTTCTCAAGTCCCTAATGTGTCAAAAAACAAGTAAGTAAGCTTCAGTCAGCTAAACCGACTTATATACTCTTACTCTCGGAAGATATAAGGAATTACATTTTTGAAAAGGTAAGGTACCTTTGGTGGAAGCTACTAGAAGGTTCGTGACGCCACATTTGTAATACAATTGTAAAAACATGATCAAATATTGTCATAGTGGGTTCCGGTATAGATGTCACGAAGGATTACATTTTACCTAGGATATAGACAATTGTTTGGGAGGTACCAGAAGTGGCGTGACTAAAGCGCATATATTTTTTAGGTTTAAAGTGACTATAAAAACATTTTCATATATCAAATTCCAAATAATTTTGACTACCCGTTTGGAAGTTATATCGATTTTATTTTAAACAAAGACACTTGGTGTGACTTTGTGGTACCAGAAGGTCTGTGACAATATCGCCCATACTCCATGTGAATGCAATTTCTATAAACGCATTGCAAAATATTAAATTTCACAGTATTCCGATCATCCATTAAAGTGATTACAAAAACATTACCAAATACCAAACAACAGCTGATTCCGAATATCCGTGTGGAAGTTACATTGGTTTTAATTTAACATAGAAATATGGGTCATATGGCTATTTTGCCCATTTTCGAACTTAAACTAAGTTTGGGAAAACTATTACCATGTACAAAGTTTAAATTGATTCCATAGCTCCTTTCGAGAGTTATCGTGTTCCAGCCAGACAGACAGACGGACATGGCTCAAACAACTTAAAAAGTCGTGAAATATAATTAAGTCATTCATTCAATGCGTTACACTTTTTTCTATCCCAAAAAACTCTACCGTGTAGAGTGAGGGTTCCTGGGAAGGGATTATTCGAAATGTTTACATTTATTGTGAGAATGCGCGGCAAGGGATCATAAATACTACTAGAACTATGAACTTCGACGAGAACATCGTATTGGACGCGCTAAATAAAGATATGATTTGTTTGATCCCTCTTCGCAATTGCTGCGTACACCATTTTTATTCCTTTTTGTACGGGTTTTTTGTACGGTTGCGCTTCTATGAGGTCATAGGAATGTACACACCTAATTTCACGATTCTAGCTACATTACTGTAGTTGGTACCATTTCCATCCATTTCTGTTCGGCGCATCCCTGGAAAAAAAATTCACGATTCTAGTTGCAAAGCCTTGGTTGGTACCCTTGTTATTTTTTACCGCTTCCAATATAAAGTACAAAAATGCATTTAAATATTCTATATGACTAGAGGAAATCACATACAGAATTTTACAATTCTAGCCGTAATAATTTAGTTGGTACCATTTTTATCCCAGTTTGTCCCGCGCACTCATTAAAGGTGAGTGAAATGAATTTTTTCATGTGTTTGCATGGTAAGGGAAAGCACACACTGAATTTCGTGTTTCTGGATAGTGCTTTTTAGTCAGGACGAAGGTTCGATATTTATCCCTAAAAGTACGAATTTCGAAAACCCCTTTCTTATTCGGGCTCTCAGTCAGAATTGGCACCCACCCTCCAAATTCGATCGTTGGGCGTTGACAAATGAGTCAGTGAGTAACTGAATATACAATAATTAAATGTACTCTAAACATTATTTTGATAATGCAGGGCCCTCTGTTCATATCTATTTTCCGTTCCAATAACTACATAAATATTAAATTGATTCAATACAACCATCACATTGATTATAGCCATCATCCCTAATGCTCAACAAGTCATCATCGCTGATTTTTCCCTTATTGTCTTCGACCCCCGTAATCATATCAATGTCAATACTGACTTTAATGGTGATTGCGGAAATTTATGAATGTACATTAGGGTGCGATTTTTTGGAATCGCTTTGGGCTCGGCTACTAATAGATAGTGTACTCTTAATACAAAAACATGAAAATGACTGACACAAAATTTCCTCCAATAAATGAGTTTAAAAAATTTGAATCATACTTCCAATTATAAAGTTATATCACTTTGACATTCCTATTACAAAAACCACTACACAAAGCCACAGAAATGAAAAAAAAAAAACAATTTTAAAAAAATTTCAACCATTTCCATGGAAACTTTTTTGACCACAGAAAACTAAACAAGACCATTTTTTAGTATTTTCTATTGTCAACCCTATTTATTCATGTCGCTTATCTATATTGAAGATGTTGTAAATAATTCATCCTAATGTTCAACTCTATATTGAAGAACAGCAATAATACCGGATAACTCGAACAAAGACATTCCAATCAAGGAAGTGAATGAATTTATTATTTACGTCACTTAATAAAAACATCGTATAAGTAATACACTACTGATGGAGTGGAATTCCTTTACCCAGCAGTTCATAGCAACGAGAGCGTTGTGCGAACAATAAAGGCATAACTATGTCAGGAATGTCATATTCACAAAAAGAGAAACTATAATTCTAAAAATGTATCTAAAATATATGTATGTAGGTGTCACATAAATTTAAAAAACAATATTCCATAACTGACGAAGAGCCAGAAATCATGATAGTGGTAGACTGCAGTAATAATAATTATATGGGATGTCATTTGTAAATAAAATTGCATTCTATAAAATATAGATGCAAAATGGTCTTGAGCCAGGAGAATATCCCAGTTCAAATAAAATTTTTTCAAAAGTAATAAATTTCGACCAAAGAATATTGGATGTAAAGTTGATTTGATAACACTAAAGTCTTCATTTTTTGAGTGTATTCATTCCGCTTATATTCAAGGTGTAACAAACTTGGGTGCACCACAAACCCTATACAGCACTCCTCCCTGAAGTCGGCAGCCGGTAATACAATCCTAGGTGGAGGGTATAAAAGATTCGGCCCGACCAAACGTAACTCTTTTTTACTTATTTATTTTAGTTTTAATACAAATATTGAAATATATAATATTTATTTTAATTCGTTGTAATTGTCAAATGGGTATTGAAAGTATGAGTAATATTAAATATTAATATTACGTATACGATACATATAACAACAACACGAACGGACCCAGCAAAAAACTTGGAAGTAGTTCAAAATGAAATGAATGAATTGTACACACAAGCTATAAACGGATTAGGATTTCCTTTGTACACATGTCCCATAAGTGTCGTGTTTTTTAATTCAAAATTATAAAAATGGAACATCTTAATTTATTTAACAATTATCTCTATTAACAAAAATATAAAAATTTTCCTAATATTTTACTGAATTTTTACGTGAAGTCGACAGCCTAATACTGTGGAAATCAATCCACGGTAGTGGGTATATAAGCATCGGCCCGGCCGAACTTGAAGCCTTCTTACTTGTTATAGGGTATTATGTCTTTGTGCTTTTTTGTGCAACACCCAAAAGGAATATTTAATTATACCGAAATTGATTTCTTATACCGAAATTATATATGATTCGAAATTGCCACAAGCGACTTTTGCGGGACAATGACGGACGCTATTTTATTTGAAGCAAATCGGTTCAGATTTCTACATAGCCACTATCAAAAAATGAAAGATTGGTTTGTTTTATGTGTTCTCCCAAAATATTTCGCTTTTGCCATTGTCCGTTCGTGAGCTGAACGCGTTTAAAATAACGTCCATAAATCAGGTTTTTCTTGAAAAGAATTCGCGATGAGAATGGTATTGAAAAATAAACCTATAGAAATTAAAATCCTATAGAATTAAAAACCATATTAAAAACTTGCAATATGACAGCGTATAAAGGGCAGATTTATACTATTTTAGTGCAATTTTTGATGAATTTTTTATAAAAACCGCAATAACTTCCACAATTTTAGTTAAATTTTTGTATTTAGGGGCTCGTTGAAGAAGTATTGATAACCAATTGCAATTTTTTTTCATACTGTTAATACTCAGTAGGTTAAATGTGAAGTAAAAACTGAAATATGGGGTTATTTGCATCGTAAACGCATTCTAGTCTTATATAAAGCAAATTTTTGGAAAGAAATTCAACCATTTCAAATTTTCCCCCTTAAAAATTGAAACGTGAATAATCTATATAAACTGTTTAAAGGGGAACAAGTAAGGAAGATAAGAGACGGGCGTGGCCGACTATATGATACCCTACACCTAGTCAATATATGAAACGGGTATATATATACTACAAATTTCATAATTCTATGTGTATTTGTAATAAACAATTGAGCACAAACTTTGAATGAGAATTATATATAAATCTGAACCGATCTGACATATTTTTAGCATAGGTTTTCTGAAATATAAGACGCTTTCCAAAATTTGATGGAAATCTATTAAATATGTGGTTTCTAGATTGGAAAGAATTAGATCGGGGGAGTCATTTATATGGGAGCTATATATAAATCTGAACCGATTTTGACCCACTTTCGCCATGGATGTTTGTAGTTGAAATATGAGCTGGTTTGCCAAATTTTAAGCAGTTCAAATATGCTATTTCTAGAGCAGAAATAATCATTTCAGTAGCGAAATTTATATTGGAGCTATTTATATATATGTCTGAACCGATCTGGCCCATTTTTACCAGAGCTGTTTCTAGTTGAAATATAATTTGTTTTGCCAAATTTGAAGAAAATATGTTAAAATATGTGGTTTCTAGAGCGGAAATAATCAAACCGGGGAAGACATTTGTGTTGGAGCTATATATAAATCTGAACCGATATGACCCACTTTCGGCATAGATATTTATAAAGGGTGATTTTTTTAAAGCTATAGGAAAATTTTTCAAAACAAAAACACATAAAATTCTGAAAAATGCATGAAATCTTTATTTGAATCGATAGTACGGTCCATATAATTTAATGTTTGAATATTATTTAATGCAAATGTTGACCTTGACTGCGCCTTAAATGGTCCATCCTCTTAGTCCAATTTTGGCATTTCCACGTTTTTGAGTAACAGAGGCCCAATTGCTGCGAACGGCGACGAATCGATAACACTATGTAACAAGATTTTTGTCCCTGGGTTGTAATTGTTATTTCCTAGTCAGTTAGGTCCCAAAAGTATAGAAAACAGCTATTGTCGCAAGATAACTTTGCTTTTGTGACCATGGCACTATATAACTATATTGCTTTGTTATGGGTAAAATAAATGTTTCTATTAACTTTTTTATTAGACGGTACTTTTCTTTTCTAATTTTTTTTTCAGGATGGTACAGAGGGGAAAAGAGAGCTATGAAGTTTGCTGTGCCAATAGTTTGGAGAGAACCCACTGACCATTCAAGCAACTGCTTCTTCTGCATGGTGGACCCTTCCAAACGTCGGACTGGCAAAAAAGCAAGTCAAATCATGTATCCTGACATTCCTTCATCCATGGCTCCAGTTCCACACAGCTCTGGCCTCCCCGTTCCTACTCCTCCAGAGAAAGAGCAGGTGTCTTCCTGATTCCAAGTGTGAGGAAGACAATGAAGGTGAAGGATTTAATTTACTAGCTGATAACAAAAACCCATACTATCCCAACCAAAAGGACATGAATGATTTGATCAGAGATCTTGGTCTCACCAAGTCCAATGCTGAACTTTTGACGTCCAGACTGATGCAGTGGAATTTGCTGGATCCTAGTGTTAAAGTCTCATGTCAGAGGTAGCGTCACGAACTTTTTTCCAACTTCTTCATCAGCGAAGATGGGCTCTGCTTCTGCCACGACGTGACCGGTCTGTTCGAGGAAATCGGAATTGATTTCGAATCAAAAGAGTGGCGTCTCTTCATTGACAGCTCATGCAAGAGTCTCAAAGCCGTGTTGCTTCACAATGACAACAAGTATCCGTCTCTTCCTCTGACGCATTCAGTATCTCTCAAAGAGAACTACGACAATGTCAAGAAAGTGCTGAACGCTGAAGTGATCGAAGATTTCAAAATAGTGACATTCTTAATGGGCCTGCAAGGCGGTTACACCAAGTTTCCTTGCTTTCTTTGCCTGTGTGACAGCAGGAACGACAGTGCACACTACAGTAAGCGTGAATAGCCACAACGAACTGAATTCACAGTGGGGAGGAACAACGTCAAGTGGGAGCCCTTGGTGGACACCCAGAAGGTACTGATGCCACCACTCCACATTAAACTGGGTCTTATAAAGCAATTCGTCAAAGCTCTCGACAAAAATTCTTCAGCGTTCAAGTACCTACAAGACTTGTTCCCTAAGCTCTCTGAGGCGAAAGTTACAGCCGGTATCTTCGTTGGACCACAAATGAAGAAAATCTTCGAGTGTGAGGAATTCCCCAAGAAGCTCACTCGTGTTGAGAAAGCTGCTTGGATGAGTTTTATGTCAGTGGTACAGGGCAATCACAAAGCCGCAAACTACGTGGAGCTGGTCGAAAGTCTGGTGGAGAACTACGGCAAAATGGGCTGCAGGATGTCTCTCAAACTCCATATTCTGGATGAACATCTTGACAAATTCAAGGAGAACATGGGAGCATATTCAGAGGAGCAGGGCGAGTGCTTCCATCAGGAGAACATGATGGGAGATTACATTTGGGGATTGATTAGAGAAAGTGACTCACAGTATAAACGCAAATGTCGAAAAACCACCCGCTTCTGATTTACTTTTATGTTTTTGGTTTTCTGAAGTTTTAATAAAATCTAGTTTTGATTTATATGTGCTGTTCTGTATGATTTTCTCTGTAGTTAAAGACTCAAACACGTTTTTCTCATAATTTTAGCATATTTTAATGAATCACATTGTGCTGGTCACAAAAGCAAAGTTTCAGAGGAATATTAGGTGGTTTCCATACTTTTAAGACATAACAGACTAGGAAATAACAATTACATCCCAAGGACTGAGAAATTTTTTATTTTTGTTACATAGTGTAATTGATGGCCATCATTAACAATTAAACTATATTTTGGTGCCATAAATTATTAACAAAACAATTTTTAGCGCAAAATTTCTTAAAATGTATAAGAAACAGTTACCCAAAGTTGAGAAAATAAATTAGGTTTCTTTCAGTTTTCAAAATCTGAAAGAGTTGAAAATCTGTACCATTGTCAGTCAGTCAATATTACACTTGAAGTTAATTGGCATTTTTAGTTTTTCCTTTCCTCATCTCTTTGTCCCTTAAAAGGACTACATAGTTTCAAATATATATTTTGAATACTTATTCGAACCATATGATACCGGTATAAATGTCGAAAAATAAGAAAAGTTGTCAACACCTTATACATATATAAAATATACCCGATTGCAAGATTTTAATGTCTCTGTACATCGTAAAACTTATGTACGTTACGAAGTCACAAACTATATATGAAATTTTTTATATTTTATTTTATTAATTAATGAATTCAATACATTCATTCGTTATTCAATACATTCAAATACATTTCTAAAACACACGAAGCCAAATAAAGAGTGATTTTTTTGAGGTTAGGATTTTCATGCATTAGTATTTGACAGATCACGTGGGATTTCAGACATGGTGTCAAAGAGAAAGATGCTCAGTATGCTTTGACATTTCATCGTGAATAGACTTACTAACGAGCAACGCTTGCAAATCATTGAATTTTATTATCAAAATGCGTGCTCTGTTAAGAAAGTTCAGAAAGAAAGAAATTGTGTTCAGCGACGAAGCTCATTTTTGGCTCAATGGGTACGTAAATAGGCAGAATTGTCGATTTTGGAGTGAATATCAGCCAGAAGCATTGCAAGAGCTACCAATGCATCCAGAAAAAGTCACAGTTTGGTGCGGTTTATGGGCTGGTGGCATCATTGGACCGTACTTCTTCAAAGATGATGCGAATCGTAACGTAACTGTGAATGGTGAGCGCTACCGTGAGATGATATCCAACTTTTTTTTGCCCAAAATGGAAGAACTGAACTTGGTTGACATGTGGTTTCAACAAGATGGCGCTACATGCCACACAGCTCGCGATTCTATGGCCATTTTGAGGGAAAACTTCGGAGAACAATTCATCTCAAGAAATGGACCGGTAAGTTGGCCACTAAGATCATGCGATTTGACGCCTTTAGACTATTTTTTGTGGGGCTACGTCAAGTCTAAAGTCTACAGAAATAAGCCAGCAACTATTCCAGCTTTGGAAGACAACATTTCCGAAGAAATTCGGGCTATTCCGGCCGAAATGCTCGAAAAAGTTGCCCAAAATTGGACTTTCCGAATGGACCACCTAAGACGCAGCCGCGGTCAACATTTAAATGAAATTATCTTCAAAAAGTAAATGTCATGGACCAATCTAACGTTTCAAATAAAGAACCGATGAGATTTTGCAAATTTTATGCGTTTTTTTTTTAAAAGTTATCAAGCTCTTAAAAAATCACCCTTTAGATTATCTTGTCAGAAAATACTTGAGAGCAATTGGAGAAATTGCATTATGTGTTATAAATAAAATATTTCAGATTTTAAAACAAGTAAGGAAAGACTAAAGTCGGGCGGGCCGACTATATAATACCCTACACCACTCCCTGCATATATACTTCGCTTTGATTACTAAACCTTGGTATTTCATGGGAGCAATTTTATGTAGTTCATATAAATTATACAGTTACTATAAATTCAACTTTAGTCGAATTTAATGAATATGGTAAATAATAAAGTAATTGATCCAATTTTCCAGCAGATATTCCGAGTAAAGTAAATATAACATGATCTGGAAAAATTGATCAATATCCAATGAAAAATACAGATTATACAGTGGTAATAGGATGAATCGGACGGACATTTGAAGGGACCTATAACACCACTTGAGGCCTGTGCCAAAACATGCGCCTATATATTTCTCATTCACGGTAGGTATTCCTAGTTGAAACATATAATGATCTGCAAAATTTGATGAAGATCCGATGTAAGATGTAGTTTCTAGAGCAGAATGGGTCCCCATTTGGGTTATACCAAAGTATGGACATATGGGCTCCTCCCAAACAAGTAAGGAAAAGCTAAAGACGGATGGAGCCGACTATATAATACAACACACTTTCTATCTCATTACAATTCAATTCGGCAAAAAATTGAAATCGAGAAGGATTTTTGAATTATGTAAATGTATGCGTTTGGCAAAAAATGATAAATCGGTAAGGACATTTGTATGGAATGATGTGACCCGCTCTAATGGTGAAATATAATATGCAAATTTTGGCCAAAATCGGTTAAACATTCGGGAGCAAAATTTGTATTGGGGTTATATCAAAAAATGAACCGATCTTACCCACTTCCACCATAGGTGCTTTAGTTGGATTATAAGATGTTGTTCCAATTTTAAAGAAAATCGGATACAAGATGTGGTTTCTAGAGCGGAAAAAGTGAAATCAGGAGCGACATTTGTATGTGGGCTATACCTAAATCTGAATCGATTTTACCCACTTTCAACATAGGTGTTTTTAGATGGATTTTAAGATGTTGTGCCAATTTTAAAGAAAGTCGGGTACAATATGTGGTTTCTAAAGCGGAAAAAGTCAAATCGGGAGCGACATTTGTATGGGGGCTATATCTAAATCTGAACCGGTCGTCCTTGGCCAAAAAAAGTAACTAATGCCAAATTTCATGATAATCAGACAGCAATCGCGAACTGTAGAGTGCGAACAAGCTTAGATGGACAGCAGACGGACGGACAGACAGACATCGGTTAATCGATTCAGCTGGTGATTCAGCCGATACGTATACTTAAAGGTGGGTCTAGCTCGATTATTTCTTGGTGTTACAAACATTTGGCTTAAAACTTACTTATAATACCCTAGTCCACGAAGTGGTGTAGGGGATAAATATTAATGTATTACTATGCCAATTGATTTATAACAAGTAAGAAGGCGTTAAGTTCGGCCGGGCCGAATCTTATATACCCTCCACCACGGAGTGCATTCCACAGTATTACCAGCAGATTAAAGGATGTCGACTTTACATAGAAGCACAGTACCATATTACGAAAATTGTGATATTTTTATGCACATTACTATATTTGTTTACTATTTCAAACTATAATGTATACTTATGCGCACTATTTAAAATCGACTACTATATATAAATAAAATGCTGAAATTGTGAAAGTGAACATGCCTAAATATTAGGCGATTGTCAGTCGCCATTTGAAAGAAGCATTTTCAGATACAGACAAAGTGATAAGAAAAGTATAAATTTTAAAGATATCCCCATTCACCCCATTCTCCGCCCAAATGTACAAATTTCGAAAAAACCCTTTTTCAAGTCTTCATTGTCAGAATGTATACACCGAATTTCATGATTTCAACTTCAGCGGTTTGGTAGGTCCCATTTTTATCCCTCTTTTTAATTATATCCGTTAAAAGTACAAATTTCGAAAAATCCCTCTATTTTACGTGTCTATGCAATTAGAGGGATGTACACACCGAATTTCATGATTCTAGCTGTTGTCGTATCATTGGTACCATATTTTATCTCTTTTTGTCCCATTTCGCCCGCTAAAACTTTTATTTTCTTTGTGGTGCTTCCAAGCTACAAGAGGAATGTCCGCAACAAATTTTAACTGTATGAAAATAAGAAATTTAATTAATAAGCCAAGCTACCAATATTTGTATACTATATATATAATGGATATAATACTTCAATTCATAAAGTAAATATAAGGGAGCAATCATAAATACCCTAAATATTGGGGGATAGAGAGTGTATTTCAGCTACAGTCGTTTGGTTGGTTGTATTTCCATCCTATTTTAATTTCAAAAGTATAAATTTTGAAAATACGTTATCTCTCATGTACGCAGTATAAGACAACTTCATGATTCTACCATTTTTTGTCGTAAAAGCAACATAATAAAGTACGAATTTGTAAAAAAATATTTTACGTGGCTATGCAGTCAGAGGAATGTACACACCGAATTCCATGATTATATCAGCGGTCATTTTGTTGGTACCATTTTTATCCCCTTTTTCCAATTTTGCCCCCTCAAGAGTACGACTATCTAAAATCTCTTTATTTTACGTATCTACACAATTAGAGGGATGTACACACTGAATTTCATCATTTTCATCATAGCTGTATTCGTTTAGTTGGTACTATTTTTATCCCCTGTAGCCATTGTATCCCTTGAAAGTATGAATTTGGAAAAAACGTTTTATTTTTCGTGTCTACGCAGTCAGAGGAATGTATACTCCGAATTGCATGATTCTAGCTGCTGTCATTTGGTAGGTACTATTTTTATCCCCTTTTACCATTTGAACCCCAAACAGTACGTATTTTGAAAAGTAATTTTATTTTACGTGTCTACGCAATCAGAGGAATGTATATATCGAATTTCACTATTCTAGGTGCAGCCGTTAGGTTGGTACTATTTTTATCCCTTTTGCCCCATTTAACCCCTTTAAAGTACGAATTTAGAAAAAATACTTTTATATTATTTATCTACTCTATTAGAGGAATGTACACTCTAAACGCCAAATTTCGTGTTTCTATCTGTTGTCGTTTGAAAGGTACCATTTTTATCCCTTTTTGTCCCATTTCGCCCCCTACAAATAAAAATCACTCTATGGTGGCCTTTTGGCTTTATGCTATAAAGGGAATGCGCATTGGGAATATCAAGTAAATACAAGCTAATATGTTCAAAAAACATGCTGAAATAGACAAAATATTAGGGGTATTTTCAGTCCTTGTGAGGGAAAAATTTTTCCCTCTGGGCCGATTACGTCCACTTTCAATCCCAACCGATCTACAACCATAAGACACATTTAGGAAAAATTTGAACCTCCTAGCTCATTTGGTTCGGCCGCTATCGTGCTTTCAACAGACAGACAGACAGACAGACAGACGGACAGACGGACATGGCTATATCGTCTTAGAATTTTACCACGACCCAGAATATATATACTTTATGGGGTCTCCGATGAATATTTCAAGGTGTTACAAACGGAATGACAAAGTGAATATACCCCCATCCTGGAGGTGGATGGTTTAAAAAAAATACAATATTCAATGAAGTATTTGAGTCTACAGTACGCGAAATTCTGCTAATTTATTATATAAAATTTAAGAAATTCAATTTCAATTTGTTTTCCATTTAATGATTGCACAACAACGATTGAAATTAGCGAAATTATCTAAAATGAACTAAGGCACGCCATTCCATTTTAACGCGTTTCAGCACGACATTCTACAAGTTAATAATTCCATGACCATTGCACAATAACCCCACAGTCCTTCTGCTATGTCAACTCGTGTTGTATCGTCAGAAACCAATAAATCATGGATATGTTTTTTTCTAATCCTGACAATTAATAAAGTACCTGGTTGATTTTTAGGGCTTCCAGTAAAAAACGAAAGCACCAATGATTGAGCCGTCTATGGTTGTTGTGGCGATTGAAAAAAGCATGCGTGATAAACATTAATTACCCTGATTACATGGGAACTTTTTGTGGTGTCGGCTCTTACAAAAAAAAAATCGGTAGCATGAAATGACGGGTCAGCAAAATTGCTATCCTCCGTCAACTACGTAGCAAGAAACCTGTATTTTTCAAATGCCAGTAAACGTTTAATGAAGGGAAATGAATTTATATGGGTCCAATGTGACCCACTTTCACTGTAGATGCTTCTGTGCGAATTGATTGAATTGAATTGGATTGTATTGTGATTGAAATCGGTAATTGGGCATATGTTGAAATGTCCAGCATAAAACAAAAAGTTTTCAATTTCATCCGAATTGTTTTTATGAGTTATGTAAGGTAAACAACGTATGAAGAAAAGTATAAAATTCAATATTTCAAAGGCGAAGAAAAATTTGTCACACTTATAGACAATTATATGAGCTTTTTTATTAAAAATAAAATTAAAAGTGTCCGAAGATTATAAAGTGTTAAATTTATTTTTAATCTTACAAATCAAGGTGATAATAAATAATAAATAAATAAAATTCTATATTTTTCTTCGATGAAGAATAATTTTCTTCAAAAACTTTATCTAACATTGCTTAGACAGCACCTAAGTGCGAAAATGCGAGTTGTTTATGAAATTAAACAATATTTTGTGTATTGAATGTTAACAAAATGTCTTTTTCATTTGTTGTATTTTGCTCTATAATTAATATCTGATTTGATCTGGGATATTGTCTTGGCCCAAGATCATTTTGTTTTACGTTATGGAGGAAATCATATACCGTGGCTCCGCCATAAATAAGAAAAACGACGTCAGCCTATGCTTTCAAAATGCCTGTCAAAACAAGGAAACATAACATGTGAATTGCTTTCTGGATCAGTCTTCTCAAATCCCTAATGTGTCAAAAAGCAAGTGCGTAAGCTTTAGTCGGCTAAACCGACTAAAACGGGGAAATCTGCAACCTTTCTAAATATGTATTTTATTCTTTAAATGCTTTTAATGAAAATTTTGGTCTGTTACTCAAAATAAAAAATAATATTTTTCACATTGTCGCCAAATACAATATAAATATTTGTATCAAAACAAATTTTAAAAAAATATTTTGTTTTGATTTTTTTCGACTTAGTCTCGATAACCATAAATTTGAATTACACTGGATTATTAATTATCCAGGCTAAGTCCAACATTTTTAATACAAAAAAAATATTTTATTTTTGATATTGTCCAGCTTGAGGCCATAAAATGATAAAACCTGGATTGTGTTGGTTTTGTTGCTATCTTTTTATTTAAATTTTGCCCAATATTTCGATTCGACTTTGTCGATCATCTTCAGGGGTGTTACACTAAACAAAATTACAAAAATATTACAATTAATATACATAAAATTTACTAACAATCGACTATTACAATAATTACATTTCAATAAAACAAACAACGAACTTTGTTCCTTCAAGAGTTGGTGGTAACTAATGTCTATTTTCTCTTTCTATTTTTGTTTACAAGTTGCCTATATATGTGTGAGCAACAGTCTGTGTCTGTCTTATAATTTAATCTCTTCTCTGGCGAAACTTCTAATAAATATATGTTGAATTTCTAAAGTGTATCTTCTATTGTAGTGACTCTCTGCTGCTAGCATGTGGACGTCGTCAAAGTTCGGTTTGTGGCCAGTCACTGCACAGTGGACTGCAAGAGCAGTTTTTTGCTCCAAAGGTTTGTCAGTTGTTATGGTCGGATTTATGAGTCTTTAATTTTGTCTTTGTAGTACCAACATATACTTTGTTGCATAAGTCGGACATGTCACCGTTACATCTAATTTTATATACCACGTCAGATTTTTCTTCTTTTTTTATTTTTGATATTTTTTCATAATTTGTTTTCATAAACACACACATAGCCACATTTCTGTGTGATATCGCAGCTTAAATATGGAATCTTAAAGAAAAACAGCCATTATGTTGGTGCATAATCATATTTTTTTCAAATATTTTTTAAATATTAATCACAATTAAACTATATTTTGGCGCCATAATAAAGCTTAGACGCCACAATTTTTAACAAAACATTTTTTAACGCAAAATTTATTCAAATGTATAAGAAACTGATCATCAGAGTTGAAAAATAAATAAATTACGTTTCTATAAATTTTTTAAATCTGAAAAAGTTGAAAGTCTGTTATAAGTAAATTTTATAAAATGTAATTTTGTAAATCGAAAAATAAGCAATAATATATAAAATATGCCCGATTGCAAGATTTTAATATCTAAAAATATTCCTTGTGTCCCTCTTTCAAATGTATGACGATAATTTGAATAAAATAATTTGAAAGCTGTTGGCTACGATGTTGTAAGAAATAATTGGAATTTATATGGGGGATTTCTATATATTTCAGTTTTTATACCCTACACCACTTCGTGGTCTAGGGTATTATAAGTTAGTTTTCCGCCAAATGTTTGTAACACCAAGAAATAATTGAGCTAGACCCACCTTTAAGTATACGGATCGGCTTAGAATCGCCAGCTGAGTCGATTTAACGATGTCTGTCTGTCCGTCTGTCCGTCCGTCCGTCCGTCCGTCCGTCCGTCCGTCCGTCCGTCTGCTGTCCATCTAAGCTTGTTCGCACTCTACAGGTCGCAATTGTTGTCCGATTGTCATGAAACTTGGCAGAAGTTATTTTTTCTGGCCAAGGACCATTGGTATTGAATTTGGAGGAAATCGGTTCAGATTTAGATATAGCCCCCATACAAATGTCGGTCCCGATTTGACATTTTCCGCTCTAGAAACCACATAGTGTACCCGATTTTCTTTAAATTTGGTACAACATCTTATAATCAAACTAGAAGCACCTATGCCGAAATTGGGTAAGATCGGTTCAGATTTAGATATAGCCCCCATACAAATGTCGCTCCCTATTTCACTTTTTCCGCTTTAGAAACCACATATTGTACCCGATTTTCTTTAAAATTGGCACAACATCTTATAATCCAACTAGAAACACGTATGCAAAAATTGGGTAAGATCGGTTCAGATTTATATATAGCCCCCATACAAATGTCGCTCCCGATTTGACATTTTCCGTTCTAGAAACGACATATTGTACCCGGTTTTCTTTAAATTTTGCAGAACATCTTATAATCCAACTAGAAACACGTATGCAAAAATTGGGTAAGATCGGTTCAGATTTAGATATAGCCCCCATACAAATGTCGGCCCCGATTTGACATTTTCCGCTCTAGAAACCACATAGTGTACCCGATTTTCTTTAAATTTGGTACAACATCTTATAATCAAACTAGAAGCACCTATGCCGAAATTGGGTAAGATCGGTTCAGATTTAGATATAGCCCCCATACAAATGTCGCTCCCTATTTCACTTTTTCCGCTTTAGAAACCACATATTGTACCCGATTTTCTTTAAAATTGGCACAACATCTTATAATCCAACTAGAAACACGTATGCAAAAATTGGGTAAGATCGGTTCAGAATTAGATATAGCCCCCATACAAATGTCGCTCCCGATTTGACATTTTCCGCTCTAGAAAAGACATATTGTACCCGATTTTCTTTACATTTTGCAGAACATCTTATAATGCAACTAGAAACACGTATGCAAAAATTGGGTAAGATCGGTTCAGATTTAGATATAGCCCCCATACAAATGTCGCTCCCGAATTCACTTTTTCCGCTTTTGAAACCACATATTGTACCCGATTTTCTTTAAAATTGGCACAACATTTTATAATCGAACTAGAAACACCTATGCTGAAAGTGAGTATGATCGGTTCAGATTTAGATATAACCCCCATACAAATGTCGCTCCCGATTTGACTTTTTCCGCTCTAAAATCCAGATATTGTACCCGTTTTTCTTTAAAATTGGCACAACATCTTATAATCCAACTAAAAAACCAATGGTGAAAGTGGGTAAGATCGGTTCAGATTTAAATATAGCCCTCATACAAATGTTGCTCCCGAATGTTTAACCGATTTTGGCCAAATTTTACATATTATATTTCACCAATAAACAGACATGGTGAAAGCGCGTCACATCGTTCCTGGTTTCAATATACCCCCATACAAATGTCCTTTCCGATTTAACATTTTTTGTCAAACACATACATTTACAGGATGCAAAAATCCTTCCCGATTTCAATTTTTACCGAATTGAATTGCAATGAGAATTGTTTGGGTGATGCCCATATGTCCATACTTTGGTATGACTTTGGTATACTACTGTATAATTTGTATTTCTCTGTCGGACAATTGGATCAATTAAGATATTCGTTAAATTTGACTAAAGATTAATTTATAGCATATATATTATATTCATATAATTTATATAATTTGTATGAACTACACAAAATTGTTCCCATGAAATACCTGGGTTTAGTAATCAAAGTGAGGTAAAGGGTGTTTTTTATTGAGGTATAGAACTTCGAATTGAAATAAAACACAAGAAAATCGTTTTAGTGTCCATCAATTTGGCTTTATTGGAAGGATAATTTTGCTGTGCACGGTGGCGAATCGATTCATTCGGGTCCTCTTCAACACTTTGATCTACAGCGGCAATTGTTTCTTCGGTGCGCACTGTTCGACGTCTCTGCGGATGCGTATTATCACATAGAGTAAAAGTAGTGCGAAAACGATCCATGGTTAACCGAATTAATTGCTCTGATGGACGATTATGTCGACCAGTCGACCATAAAATGGACGGAGCCAACTGAACCATTACTTTCGAAATAAATTTGCACGATTTGTAAGCGTTGTTCTTTTGTCAACCTGTTCATGATGAAATGGCAAACCAAACTAAATATTAATCACTTGACAGCTGACAAAATGGCCGCCAGTTAAAAAAGTGATGCCAACTTAAAGTTCTATACCCCAATAAAAAACATCCTATACATACGCAGGGAGTGGTGTAGGGTATTATATAGTCGGCCCCGCCCGACTTTAGCCTTTCCTTACTTGTTTTTTTTAAATATCAATCTATCATTGTTTTATAACAAATACAATATTCGATGAAGTATTTTCGTCCACGGTGCGTACAATTAAATTATGAAGAAAATTCTGCTAATTTATTAAATAAAATTTAAGAAATTTAATTACAATTTGTTATCCATTTAATTATTGCACTACAACGATTGAAGTAAACGAAATTATCTAAAATGAGCTTTGACACGCCACACCATTCTCACGCGTTTCATCGCCACATTCTACAAGTTAATAATTCCATGGCCGCTACACATTCACCCCCACAGTCCATCTGCTATTTCAGCTCTGGAATTGAAATTACTTTATTCGTGTTGTATGAACAGACTGCAATAAATCATGGAGATGTTTTTTAATCCCGACGATAAATAAAGTGCTTGGCTGATTTTTATGACTTCCAATAAAAAACAAAAGCACCAATGACTGAGCCGTCTATGGTTGTTGTAGCGATTGTAAAAAGCATGCGTGATAAACATTAATTACCCTGATTACATTGGAACTTTTTGTGGTGTCGGCTATTACAAAAGAAAATCGGTGACATGAAATGGCGGGTCAGCAAAATTGCTATCCACCCTCAACTACGTAGCAAGAGACCTGGATTTTTAAAATGTCAGTAAAAGTTTAATGAAGGAAAATGAATTTGTATGAGTCCAATGTGAGATGCTTCTGTGCGAATTGATTGAATTGGATTGCTTTGCATTGTGATTGAAAATCGGTAATCGGGTATATGTTGAAATGTCCAGCCAAAAACAAAAAGTTTTCTATTTCATCTGAATTGTTTTTATGAGTAAAAAAAAATAAAATAAAACTATAAATTTTTATTGAAAATATTAAAAATAAAATATTAAATATTAATATTATTAAATATTAAAATTATTAAAATAAAAAATAGATTTATTTTTAAATCCTAATCAAAGTGAAAATAAAATAAAAAATAAATAAAATTCTATATTTGTCTTCGATGAAGAATAATTTTCTTTAAAAACTTTTTTATTTCATTGTTTAGACATCATCTTAGCGTGATAATGCTTTATAGCGAGTTGTTTATGAAATTGAACAATAATTTGTGTATTGAATGCTAACAAATTGCCCTATTTATCTATATATTTTATTTTGGTCTGTAATTAATATATAATTTAAATTGTGAAATAGTTCTGGCCCGAGATCATTTAGTTTTACGTTATTGAGGAAATCGTATACCGTGGATCCGCCATAAATAAGACAAAAGATGTCAGTTTGTGCTTTCAAAATGCGTGCCAAGACAAGGCAACATAACGTGTGAATTGCTTTCTGAATCAGTCTTCTCAAGTCCCTAATGTGTCAAAAAACAAGTATGTAAGCTTCAGTCGGCTAAACCGACTTATATACCCTTACTCTCGGAAGATATAAGGAATTACACTTTTGAAAAGGTAAGGTATTTTTTGTGGAAGCTACTAGAAGGTTCGTGACACCACATTTGTAATACAATTGTAAAAACATGATCAAATATCGTCATAGTGGAGTCCGGTATAGATATCACGAAGGATTACATTTTACCTATGTATAGACAATTGTTTAGGAGGTACCAGAAGGGGCGTGACTAAAGCGTATATACTTTTTTAAGTTTAAAGTGGCTATAAAAATATTTTCATACAGCAAATTCCAAATAATTTTTACTACCCGTTTGGAAATTATATCGATTTTATTTTAAACAAAGCCAAATTGTGTGGGAGGTACCAGAAGGTCTGTGACAATATCGCTCTTACTCCATGTGAATGCAATTTCTATAAACGCATTGCAAAATATTAAATTTCAAAGTATTCCGATCATCCCTTAAAGTGAATACAAAACCTTTACCAAATACCAAACAACAGCTGATTCCGAATATCCGTGTGGAAGTTACATTGGTTTTAATTTAACGTAGAAATATGGGCCATATGGCTATTTCGCCCATTTTCGAACTTAAACTAAGTTTGGGAAAACTATTACCATGTAAAAAGTTTAAATTGATTCATTAGCTCCTTTCGAGAGTTATTGTGTACCAGCCAGACAGACAGACTGACATGGCTCAAACAAATTAAAAAGTCGTGAAATATAATTAACTCACTCCTTCAATGCGTTACATTTTTTTCTATCCCAAATTATATATACCCTCCTACCCTGTAGAGTGAAGGTATAATTAAGTATGTTCCTGGGAAGGGATTATTCGAAATGTTTACATTTATTGTGAGAATGCGCGGAAAGGGATCACAAATACTACTAGATCGATGAAATTGGACGGGAACATCATATTAGACGCGTTAAATAAAGATATGATTTCGCAATTTCTGCGTACACCATTTTTATTCCTTTTTGTACGGTTTTTGGTTGCGCTTCTATGAAGTCATAGGGATGTACACACCTAATTTCACGATTCTAGCTACATTACTGTAGTTGGTACCATTTTTATCCCCTTTTGTCCCGCGCACTCATTAAAGGTGAGTGAAATGAATTTTTTCATGTGTTTGCACGGTAAGGGAAAGCACACACTATATTTCATGTTTCTGGATAGTGCCTTTTAGTCAGGACGAAGGTTCGATGTTTATCCCTTTTTGTCCCTAAAAGTACGAATTTCGAAAACCACTTTCTTATTCGGGTTCTCCGTCAGAATTGGGACCCACCCTCCAAACTTTATCGTTGGGCGCTGACCAATGAGTCAGTGAGTAGTTGCCAAATATACAATAACTAGCAGTACCCGCTGCTTCGAACGCAAAAAGGCAAGTTATTCGTTAATTTTATCCGTTTTTGTTTTTGGATAGTATTAATTTAATTTTCTTTTGGTGGATATAGATAAATCTAAAATAATAATTTGGAAACCTCCTATTAGCTAGCAGTCACACGCAGTCAAAGGAATGTGCTTGTCGATATGCACTATTTTAGCTGAACTACTTCGTTTGTATAATTTTCTACCAAGTTTTGAACAAAAACAGTTTATAACTTTTTGCACCTCTTTCCCAAAAAGTACACATTTTGAAAAATCACTATAGGTAACATGTTTTTTGCTTCCCCTAAAAATATGTACTTTATTTGGTAACACATTCATTCCCCTTTAAAGGATTGTACACCATTTTTATCCCTTTTCGTCCCGCGCACCCCTTAGAAGTAAAAATTTCGAAAAATCAAACTACTGCGCTGCTATATGGTCAGAGGAATATACACACTAAATATCACGATTCTAGCTGTAATACTAAAATTGGTATCAGTTTTATCCCTTTTTGTCCCGCTCGCCACTTAAAAGTACAAATTTGGAGAAATCCATTTTTGTCGCATGTCTTCGTTGTCAGAGAAATTTAAACACAAAATTTCACGACTATAGCTGAAATATTTTCGTTGGTACTATTTTTATCCCGCTCATTGTTTATAAGTACAAAATTGGAAAAATTCGATTTTAATTTAAATTCGAATTAGATTTGCGCTAATACGTTGTCAGAGGAACTTACACACCACATTTCACCACTATAGCTTCAATACTTTAGTCGGTACTACTTTTATCCCATAAGAAAATTTCGAAAAAAATCAATTTATATTGCGCTTTACACACAATTTACACTCCAAATTTCCCGACTATAGCTGCAATGCTTAAATTGGAACCCTTTTTGTCCCGCTTACCTGCTAAAAGGTACAAATTTCGAACAATCCAATTATACTGCGCTTCTACATGGTGAGAGGAATTTACATAACAAATTTCACGATTCTAGCTGTAATAATTTAGTTGGTACAATTTTTATCCCTTTTTGTCCCGCTCGGCCCTTAAAAGTACATATTTCGAAAAATCCAATTTTACTTCGTTTCTATATGGTCAGAGGAATTTACGTACCAAATGTCACGTTTCTAGCTGTAATACTTTAGTTGGCACCATTATTATCCCTTTTTGTCCCGCTCGCCCCTTAAAAGTACAAATTTCGAAAAATCCCTATTTGTAGCTCTTCTGCATGGTCAGTGCAAGTAACTCACCGATTTTCAAGTTTCTAACTACTGCCGTTTAGTCAGGACGAAGGTTCGATGTTTATCCCTTCTTGGACCATTTCCCCCCTAAAAGTACGAATTTCGTCTACGTCATATTTGGGAACTACCCTGAAAATTTCATGACCCTAGCTTCAGCCGTTTGGTCTGGGGGCTGGTCAATGATAAGTCAGTCAGTCAGTCAGTAACGCAACTCTTTTATATATATAGATTAAATGTACTCTAAACATTATTTTGATAATGCAGGGCCCTCTTTTCATATATATTTGCCGTTCCAATAACTACATAAATATTAAATTGATTCAATACATCCATCACATTGATTATAGCCATTATCCCTATTGCTCAACAAGTCATCAAATACATCGCTGATTTTGCCCTCATTGTCTACGACCCACGTCATCATATCAATGCCAATACTGACTTTAATGGTGTTTGTAGAAATTTATGAATGTACATTAGGGTGCGATTTTTTTGGAGTCGTTTTGGGCTCGGGCGTACTCTTAATATAAAATATAAAAATGAGTTTAAAAAATTTGAATCATACTTCCAATTATAAAGTTATATCACATTAACATTCCTATTACAAAATCAGAACCAGTATATTAACAAGAAAAGTAATTACAAATTGTTGATATATTAAAACATTGTATGGTTAAAGTCGGACGGAATCGGCTATATGATACCTACTTCCTCGTTACATGGTTTTTGTTGTCAGAACTGCCGTGGAAGTGAATCCCATGTCGCACAACTAAGTCCTACTATTGCAGAATTGCAGCAAAAATTCCCCTATAAGCTGATTTCAAGAAACTCCAAAGTTGTCAGTCTCACTTAAGACTGTTCAAAACCTCTACACAAAGCCACAGACATGAAAATAAAACAATTTAAAAAAAATTTCAACCGTTTCCAGGGAAACTTTTTTGACCACAGAAAACTAAACAAGACCATTTTTGAGTATTTTCTATTGTCAACCCTATTTATTTCCTGTCAATTATCTATATTGGAAATGTTGTGAATAATTCACCCTAATGTTCATCTCTCTAGTGAAGAACATCCACAATACAGGGTAACTCGAACAAAGACATTCCAATCAAGGAAGTGAATGAATTTATTATTTACGTCACTTAATAAAAACATCGTATAAATAACACACCACTGATAGAGTGGAATTCCTTTACCCAGCAGTTCATAGCAACGAGAGCGTTGTGCGAACAATAAAGGCATAACTATATCAGGAATGCCATTTTCATTTAAAGAAAAAATATAATTCTAAAAATGTATCTAAAATACAGTGGCCGACAAAAGTCAACATACGACCCACACTTTTGCGATTTAGCTAGTTCCAAACCATATTTGAAAAAAGTAATGATGCGGTTTTGTTTGAAATCGTGTTTTATTCATATAACAATAACAAAATGCATTACTTCAATATAAACACAAAAGATATTAACAGAATACGCAGAAAAAACCTTAACAAAAGTCTACATACGGTTTGAGATGAGACATAAAAAATGCAATTTAACGTGACAAAATGATACTATTATATAATTTAATATTTTGTTGGTCCACCATGAGCATCTACAACAGCCAGCAATCGTCTGGGCATTGATGCAACTAAGTTTTCCAATTCCGCAGGTGATATTTGTCGCCATTCCCCTTCCAGCTTGTTTTTAGCGTTGGGGCGCTAGTTATGTGATGTTTTCGGATCCTGCGTTGCAGGATCTCCCACACATGTTCAATAATATTCAGGTCGGTGCTTTGTGGCGGCGAATAAAGTTGTCTTGGAGCATGGTACATCAGCCAATCTTTAAAAAATTGGGCTGTGTGCTTCGGATCGTAATCTTGTTGGAAAATCCAGCGCTCTCCGAGGTTTAAATTATCGACCGATGCCTTCAGATTTTGTTCCAATATGGATTTATATTGATAGCGATCCATGTTACCCTCAATAAACGCAAGATTTCCAACTTCAGGCGCTGCGACGGCACCCCAAACCATTACTTTGCCATCACCATGCTTTACCGTAGCAAGTAAATTCTTCGGATTCATTGCCCTTTTCTCCATACTTTGGCTCTCCCGTCACTTCCAAATATATTATACTTCGACTCGTCCGTAAATAAAACCCGCTTCCAGAAGTCTAATCCCTTGTCCAAGTGTTGCTGGGCGAATTCAAGGCGAAGCTTACGATTCTTTTCACTTATAAGAGGTTTTTTGCGTGGCGTTCTGCTTCGGAAACCATTATTATTTAGACTTCTTTGAATTGTTCTTGGATGTACAATTGTATCCGACCTTTCTGCGAGTTGTTTGGACAACATTGTAGCATTCACTTTCGGGTTTTCATTAACTTCTTTTAAAATAAAGCTTTCATCTCGTCGACTAAGTTTTTTTCGACCCCCACTTCTGGGCTTATTTTCAAGAGTACCTGTATTTTCGAAGTTTTTGCATATAGTTTGGACAGTTGATTTACTTAAATTAACCATTTTAGCTATTTCGCCTAAAGATTTCCTTTCGTTTCTGCATTTTATTACTAAATTCCGAATATCAGTTGCAATTTCTTTACGAGAAGCCATTTTCGCGGACTATTGTTTCTTGAATTATATTTATTTAAAGAAGAGCAAGCACAGGACAAATGGCAGTACAAATTTCGTCAATTCTCCTATAAAGTACATTATGAAAAATGACGTAAAGCATGGGATGTTATGTCGTATGTAGACTTTTGTCAAGGTGTTTTTGTTTATTTTGTTTTATATTGAAGTAAAGCATTTTGTTATTGTTATATGAATAAAAAACGATTTCAAACAAAACCGCATCATTACTTTTTTCAAATATTTTTTGGAACTCGCTAAAACGCAAAAATGTGGGTCGTATGTTGACTTTTGTATATATAAGTAGATGTCATATAAATTTAAAAAACAATATTCTATAACTGACGAAGGCTTTCACGGGCCAGAAATCATGATAGTAGTAGACCGCAGCGAAGTAATAAATGTATGGGATGGCATTTGTAAATAAAATTGCATTCTATAAAATATAGATGCAAAATGGTTTTGAGCCAGGAGAATATTCCAGTTCAAATCAAATTTTTTCAAAAGTAATAAATTTCGACCAAAAAATATAGGATGTAAAGTTGATTTGATAACACTAAAGTCTTCATTTTTTGAGTGTATTCATTCCGCTTATATTCAAGGTGTAACAAACTTGGGTGTACCACAAACCCTATACAGCACTCCTCCATGAAGTCGGCAGCCTCTAATCGGCCGGTAATTCTGTGGAATGCAATCCTAGGTGGAGGGTGTAAAAGATTCGGCTCGACCAAACATAACTCTTTTTTACTTATTTATTTTAGTTTTAATACAAATATCGAAATATATAATATTCATTTTAATTCGTTGTAATGGTCAAATGGTTATTGCAAGTATGAGTAATATTAAATATTAATATTACGTATACACATAACAACCACACGAACGGACCCTGCAAAAAAATTGGAAGTAAAGAGTGATTTTTTTGAGGTTAGGATTTTCATGCATTAGTATTTGACAGATCACGTGGGATTTCAGACATGGTGTCAAAGAGAAAGATGCTCAGTATGCTTTGACATTTCATCATCAATCGTCTTACAAACGAACAACGCTTGCAAATTATTGAATTTTATTATCAAAATGCGTGCTCTGTTAAGAAAGTTCATTGCGCGCTTCCATTTTATGGTCAGTTTAATCGACCCACTGAAGCGGCTATTCGGGCTATTGTGACTAAATTTCGCACCAAATTTACATTGTTGGACATTAAACCACCAACACGCTTACGTAGAGTGCGAACTGAAGAAAATATCGCAGCTGTATCGGCCAGTGTTAATGATGACCACCAATTTTCGATTCGTCGCCGTTCGCACCAATTGGGTCTCTGTTACTCAAAAACGTGGAAATGCCAAAATTGGACTAAGCGGATGGACCACCTAAGACGCAGCCGCGGTCAACATTTAAATGAAATTATCTTCAAAAAGTAAATGTCATGGACCAATCTAACGTTTCAAATAAAGAACCGATGAGATTTTGCAAATTTTATGCGTTTTTTTTTTAAAAGTTATCAAGCTCTTAAAAAATCACCCTTTAGTTCAAAACGAATGATATTATATATATTAGAGTGGCTTCAAAATAAAAGTAGTGGATGTTCCCGACTAAAATAAAAGATTAGTTTGATTTATGTGTTCTCCCAAAATATTTCGCTTTTATCATTGTCCGTCCGTGAGCTGAACGCGTTCAAAATAACGCCCATAAATCAGGTTCTTCTGGAAAAGAATTCACGATGAGAATGGTAGAGGAAAAAAACCTCTAGAGATTAAAATCCGACCTGAGCCTTATCAAAGAACGAGATTATATATAAGTGAAACTATAGGTCACAAATTGCTAAGCAATCATGTGTTAAGTATCCTTTTCCGTTGTCTGTAGTTCTTCAGCCGATGAAATCGGCGGCGTGTTTGAAGTCGATGTGAGCCGATGAAAACGGCGGCGGCTTGTTTTATGGGCCCAATGAAGAACAAAAATTCAAAAAAATCAAAAGCACTTCATCTTCAAGGTCAAAAATTTATGTTTTTGGTGCAAAATAAGAAAACTTCATCTTCAAGGCCAAAATTGCAAACAAAATTTAAAAAATCGATTTTTTAACTTTTTTGTTAAAATCCAGGAAATAATATAAAATGTCTGCATATGTACAGAAAAGTTAATGACTTTATATACCATTTTAAAGGTACTTACAATACATTTGAAATTAGATGTTGGTGGTACTCATACACAAATCTGCTTCAGAGATATGATAAATATGTGTACTATGGCTAATCGAAATTGTGCTAAAATAAAGTGGCAATTGTAGGAGTTTGCCGAAAAATGCTGACGAGATATTAAGGCTGTTTTTCTTTAAGACTGGATACCTAAGCTGTGATAACAAAAATCTAAATAAAATGTTAAATTTTCACTGAATATAAAAAATTCTTTTTTAAAATTGTCGCCAAAAGCAATGTCAATGTGTGTGTGAAAACAAATTTTGAAAAAATAATTTTGTGTTAAAAATTTTGGACTTAGCCTGGATAATTATCCAGTGTAAGTCAAAATGATGGTTATCGAGGCTAAGTCCAATAAAGTCAACACAAAATAAGTTCTGAAAAATTTGTTTTAACACACACATTGATATTGCTTTTGGCGACAATTTTAAAAAAGAATTTTTTATTTTGAGCAAAAAATTAAATTGTTATTAACGCTTTTGTTATCGCAGCTTGTTATCCAGGCTTAAAGAAAAACAGCCCTATTAATTCTACCATAAACTAAACCCTCAGACGAACACTTTCACATTTACACTTTGAGTCCTACGTATTTACACACATTCACATTTACACTTTGAGTCCTACGTATAACTTTTGGTTCACGACATTTGTAGGTTATGCTCACTACGAATTACAAAATTACAACACTTAAGAAAACTGACAAGACTACAATAATTACAAAATGTTAAATGTAATTTTTCAACTACTTACGCCGGCCTTCAATTCCAATAATACAGGCACTTTATTATTTTCTTTTTACGCCTTAATTTTAAGTATTTTGTATAACTGCTTTAGACCCGAATTAATCCCACTTGTTTCAACGGCAAACTCTGGCTTGCAGTGTTGCCACCTAGTTTTCTCCAATACATTTTCTTTATAGCTTGGAGCGTTACCATTAAGAAAATATATACACATTTACAAATTTTCAATTTAAATTTTTTGAATTTCTGCAAAAAAATATGGATTTGGGACCATAGTGCACTGTTTAGGTAGAAAAATATATCTTGCAGGACTGTTGCTGTTAACTGTAACTGTTTCTGTTAGTCCGACAACAGTGCGTATGAGTGATATTATCCTCTATCAACAGCACGTATAGGCTACCTCCACACTACAGCGTATTAGATTTGTTCGACGACATTTGCGATTTTGACGGTTTGCAAGATATGAGTCTGAGAAAATGATCACTTTTTTGCAAAAATGACACCGAGACCCCAAATCTTTGGGGGCACATAAAAAAATTGCCTGACTTTGCGCCAAACTGGGAGACACAGGTCTTTTTTGGTCTTTTATCATGTAGTGGTGTCCGTATATGGTTATATTTTCATGACTTAAAAAATTACACACAGTGTTATAAAACGAAATAAAGAGCAATGTTTATATTAGGAAATCAATAGAAATTAAAACAACAAAATATCCCATTTCAGACCAATTAAAAGTAATTTGTTTGTTATTGCCCTTGGATATCAATTATGTCTCAAAAGAAATTGTTGTTAACTAGACTATTGAATATATTATACAAAAAGCTTTTATCAAAACGCCTAAGGTGCATTTAACAATACATGAGCACGGATGTTTAAATTTTGTTTATTGTACAAAACTTCTGCATTGATTTTCAAACATTAAATTAGCATAATTCAATTAGTTACAAGGATGTATACATATATAGCTATTTTATGTGTAAGGCAATTTCTCAATTTGTTGAAAACTGCAAAAGTCAACTTAAATAAAGCTGGCAATATGCAATAGTTTTTTAAGAGATTTCTAGAGAGTATTCGGACAGATTCACAGAGTAGATATATATGAAATGCAAGACATTACGTCGAATGCACAAGACATTATAATGATGATTTTCGAATTTCGGTAACATCAAAGATGTCCTAATTCTGGCAAGTTTGCGCCAAAATTATGCCCAAAAGTAAATGCAAAATAAAAACAAATAAAAGGGGGTACAAAAAACGGCGTAGCGTTATTTCATAAAAACCTTGTCGCCCAAAACGAGAAGAGCCTGTTGGAGAATGCATAGCATTTGATCTCGAAAAACCTTAACACCCTTTTTGTCGTCGAATCCTTTGATTTTCTTTTTATAATTAAACCAAAGAACTTCTGATAAAATTTAAATTATAGTTGAAATCTGCAGCAAGATGGCAAACGCATTGTCAGTTGAAAAGAAAGCAAAACTGATGCCAATGAAGCTTCGCGTGCTCACGTACATGTAACCGTGACAACACATGCCCTCTCACAACCGGATTTGGTTACAAATGAGTCGTTACGATTGCTGACGACGATACGCATGAATTTATATAATGTCGTTACACATTTTCAATTGCACGTTTAACAACGTCAACGCAACACTTCAAACAGCAACTTCACAGCGTTATCATCCAGTTAAGAAATATCGAAAGTCATGCTTTTCTGAGAGCATTGCAAAGATTGCATTGAAAGGAAACGTGATGACATTGAATATATTTTGTGTGCCATGCAGCAGATTAAAACGTGACATTAGAGGTGCCTCGATTCTGATTCAATTAGAAAATGTGGAGAATTAGAAAAAAATCATCTATAAACTACAATATTTGAGGTAAATGATTTTCGATTCGATAGAGTAGTATTTTGAATAAAAAGTCGTCCACTCAAAATAAAAGCAAGTACAAAGTAACTATGGGCCTACATTTTAACATTGACCAACTTTCTTGATAATACGATATTGCAAATTTTACAATCTGAGGACTCAATAATTGAGAAATTCGTGGTTCCATGTTTCGTAATTTTTGTTCAACGCAACAGAAGAAAATAATACTTTGAAATGGCCAAAACTCCAAAACTTTAAATGGAATATTCTTATATTTAAATAAAAAAATAATTAAAGTTTATGAATATGCAATCTTTTTCTACCAAACAAAATCTACTGAAATCTTCTTCATCGTCCACGTTGGATCCACAATCCCTGCGTAGACCAACGTAATAAGTGCCGATAATGTGATAAAATGTAATTACGTGTGTATTCATTTGTAGCGGTAATTTATCTTCTTCATGCCATCAAAAGGCTTAATTAGTACATGATGGCGGATTATAATGCTGTTGCGTTTTTTATAACAGAGAGTCTATTAGTGACGGACAAGGGAAAAATTGAATGGTTCATCAATTAACTGTTGCTTTCGTTATTCATCCATTTCGCTGTTGTATAGCGACTGCCAATCAACCAAAAGAAAGTTTGGTAGCTTTTATTAATTGCGAACCACTACTCCACTCATTGAACGGTGAGTAATTTGAAAATGGAAACATAGTCCCCATATTTGCATTATAATTTTAAGGGTCCCAACTTCCGGCAGCCGCCGGACATTACAACCCAAATAGATAAATAAAATTGAAGCGAAGTTTTTGAATATATGTTTTTTCGTAAACGTATGCAAGACTGGAAAAATGGGGCGTGGGTCAATTACACAGTGCAACACGAAAAAAAATAACCATATACGGACACCGCTACATGATAAAAGACCAAAAAAAAAAAAGACCCGTGTTTTTTTGTTTCCCCCAAAGTCATGCACTTTTTTTTTTATGGGCCCCCAGAGATTTGAGGCCTCGGTGTAATTTTTGGAAAAAAGTGATCATATTCTCAGGCTCATATCTTGCAAACCGTTCGGAATTTTGATTTACTCTCTGAGGCAAAGTTCTAGCTCTTGTCATAAAGAACAAAAATTGTGAACATATAAAATCAAAAAACTTCATCTTCAAGGTCAAAATCGCAAAAAACTTAAAAAAATTCGATTTTTTTTAACCTTTTTTCCCCTGTTCAGGTCCATAGGTAGCAAACCGCTGAAAATTCAGGGAAACAATCAACTACAAAAATGTACCTAAGATCTCAATAAACAACTTTCTAGAACATATGAACTTCCTAGGAATTATTCTTAACACCGTTTAGGTAGCGCTTAGGGAAATTTTTCAATTTTGCGGCTACCTAAGCGCTACCTAAGCGCTACCTAAGCGCTACCTAAACGGTGTTAAGAATAATTCCTAGGAAGTTCATATGTTCTAGAAAGTTGTTTATTGAGATCTTAGGTACATTTTTGTAGTTGATTGTTTCCCTGAATTTTCAGCGGTTTGCTACCTATGGACCTGAACAGGGGAAAAAAGGTTAAAAAAATCGATTTTTTTTAAGTTTTTTGCGATTTTGACCTTGAAGATTTTATATGTTCACAATTTTTGTTCTTTATGACAAGAGCTAGAACTTTGCCTCAGAGAGTAAATCAAAATTCCGAACGGTTTGCAAGATATGAGCCTGAGAATATGATCACTTTTTTCCAAAAATTACACCGAGGCCTCAAATCTCTGGGGGCCCATAAAAAAAAAAGTGCATGACTTTGGGGGAAACAAAAAAACACGGGTCTTTTTTTTTTGGTCTTTTATCATGTAGCGGTGTCCGTATATGGTTATTTTGAAATGACTTCAAAAATGTTGCACAGTGTTATTTTTCAATTCGTATAATTTGGCAATGGACGTCAGCATACTATGTTTGGTGAAGCTAGTTTGTCGGTAAATATTTTTTGCCACGACTCGGCGTTTTCCGGACATAATGCATTGACAAGACCTTCTTCGAGATGCATGTATTTATCAAATATTTCAATTTATAATTCATACATTTCCCTAGATTTTCCTCGAGCGTATAGTTAATACTGTAGTGTAGATTACTGAATGTATAATAAATTCTTCAATTGCTCTTTAATGTTTTCGTTTTTCTTATTGAAGGGGATATCTGTTGTAAATACCATGATGCAGATAAAGAACTCTTTCTAATATTTGTGCAATATTTTTCACGTTTTTCGTTCCAATGAGTTTAATTGTGCATTTCAAAGAGAAAGATCGAATGAACATAAAGATATTGCAGTTCGCTTTTAGTAGTTTTAAGCTTTGGCTTAGATTTCGCTTTGACTCTAATGCAAAAGATAAATTGAAATATGAGATAAAGCATTTTTTTACGTACCTGATGGAGCTATATTAAAATATGGAAAGATATCTATGAACATGAATGTCCAATCGGATGTAACATTGGTATCCACGATAAATGCAAATCTGTGAAATGTTGAAATTTTGAAAAAATCGTTTAATCTATATATATAAAAGAGTTGCGTTACTGACTGACTGACCATTGACCAGCCCCCAGACAAAGAGGCTGCAGCCAGGGTCTTGCAATTTTCTGGGTAGTTCCCAAATATGACTAGACGTCGGATTTTCGAAATTCGTACTTTTATGGGGTAAAATGGGACAAAAAGGGATAAACATCGAACCTTCATCCTGACTAAACGGCTGTAGCTAGAAACATGAAATTCGGTATGTCCCTTGCAATGACCATGCAGATGAGCTACATATAGGGTTTTTTCGAAATTTGTACTTTTAAGGGAGGAAAGAGGCAAAAAGGGATAAAAATGGTACTAATTTAAGTATTGAAGCTATATTCGTGTAAATCTGTATCTACATTTCTCTGACAACGTAGACTTGCAACATAAATGAATTTTCCGCAATTTGTACTTATAAGGGATGAGCGGGACAAAGCTAGAATCGTGAAATTTTGAATGTAAATTCTTCTGACAACGTAGAAGCGCAATCTAAATGGATTTTTTCGAAATTTGTACGTATAAAGGGTGAGCGGAAAAAAATAGTACCAACTAAAGTATTGCAGCTAGAATCGTGGAAATTCTTTTGACAACGTAGAAGAGCAATCTAAATAGATTTTTTTTTTCGAAATTTGTACTTATAGAAGGTCAGCGGAACAAAAAGGGATAAAAGTAGTACCAACAAAGTATTACAGCTAGAATCGCGAAATTGTTTGTGTTAATTTCTCTGACAACGTAAAAGCGCAAATCTAAATGGATTTTTTTTCGAAATTTGTACTTATAAGGGGTGAGCGGGACAAAAACGGATTAAAATGGTACCAACTAAAGTATTACAGCTAGAATCGTGAGCGGGGCAAACAGGGATACAAATGATACAAACTAAAGTATTATAGCTAGAATCGTGAAATTTGGTATGTAAATTCCATATAGAAACGCAATATAAATGCATAAATGGATATTACGCGGTACATAAATGGATATTACAAAAATTTTACTTATAAGGAAGATGCGGGGCGACAATTTACCAAATAAAGTAAATTTAGGGGTAGCAAAAACACATAGTAGTGATTTTTCACAATGTAAAATACACATTGGCTCAGCGGTTGTAATTTTTTGTTCAAAACTGGATAGAAAATGCTAAAATAGTGCACACCGACAAGCACATTACTTTGACTGAATATGAGTGTTATCTAATAATAGGAGGTTTCCAAATTACTATTTTAGATTTATCTATATCCACCAAAAGAGAATCAAATAAATACTAACCAAAAACAGAGACGGATAAAACTAATAACAAATAACTGACAACAAAATTCTATGTGCATGCTCCACTGACTTTATGGAAGGTTTGAATTATAAATTGCCGAAATTCTCCTTATAAGAAATGAAAGCAAATATCGCCAATAAAACAAACTCATTTTTTGAATACACTTATATCTATAGTCGGTGACTGTCACACTAAATAAATATTTCGATAGCCACGGCTCATAAGTTGGTTTTTTTATAATTATTTTTTTAATTTATTATCATGAAACAACAATGAAACACCACATTTTTAAAACGCAATAGTAACAAATATATAACTATGCATACAAATATTTTTACCTCGATTTAAAATGTCAATAAGTCCAATGGCAAATTTATTGTAAATAAGCATGTATGTATGTATGTAGAACAGCGTTATCAGGCCTCAATTACAACTAAACAGAAGCAACACATTTGATTTGCATATGTTGTGATTTCAATTACATTTTTTTGTTAATTTTTGTTCGTAGGCAAACAATTTATTTTAGTTTAACACTCATTCAAAATACGCAGTGATTCGATTGAACGGATTAAATTGGTTATTGTTTATATTTTGCTCTGTCATTATCACCCTATTCTCACGTTGGTCGGTTTGACAATATGCTTGTATAGTAAACGAAATTAATTTTGCTACATTCTTGGAAATGTCCACTTAGTTCTGAAAGCTAACATAAAACATATCAAAACCGAGCACTTTGTTTTTCATCGTCGGGACGTGTTAACGTTTATAAGGACTTCACATTTCTGAAGGATATCATTTCCAGTGTGCAATCTAAATATTGTTACTTTTTTAGGAAATGGAATAAAAAAGTCGAAAAAGAAGGATATATTCAAGGATACGGTAGATTATTTGAATAAATACCTTTTACGTGCCTTACACATCTACAATTTATATTTTTCTGCGTTAATTAGTTTAGTTAGTTAGTTTTATCTTTTAAATTTATTAAATGTTTGATCGCCAACAAATCCTTAATCCAAATAAAATTGAGATCCAACATGTACTCAGTTTTTAATTTTTAATATAACACAAAACACTGCCAAATTTCAGATATGTTGGGTCTATACGGCAGGGACATTTGTACGGGGGCTATATCGAAATATTGTCCGATGTGTTAAACTTTCACAATGTGAAGAATATGTTCCCAGGTGAAATAAAATCTTATCAAAATAGGATGAAATACGCGAAGAATATGTGAAGAATATGTTCCCAGGTGAAATAAAATCTTATCAAAATAGGATGAAATACGTGGCTTCTACAGTGTTAAGGAGCAAAGTTATGAATTCTTTAAAACTACCTTATGAAAAAAATTCCTGATTTTCATAAAATTGGGAAATGTAGCTCTATTTTCTTTATTCAGAAGTCCACATTTGACAAACGTTCATTAAAATCGATATGGTAGAAGAGGTGGAGGTCATGGGTATACTTGGTGGCGTATACCTTATATTTGTTAGTTTAATATTACTCATACTCTAAATAATTATGTACGTTAGACCGGCAATAGAAAGTTCTCCTTACATTAACTTAATCAAGTAAATTAAAAAGTTTATATAATTGTGTAATTCAATTCATTATTCAATTTCAATAAATCATAAGAAAGAGAGCTAAGATCACCGGCCGAGCCCTCCACCTTGTGGTGGACTCCACTTATTAGTAGTAATCTACTACTAATAGGTTTTCGACATTAAGTACAATCAGAAATCACCAATTTTTTTTGGTTGACAACTTTTGTCTAAAGGCAAAATACATCTAACCCAGATGTATTTTTGAATCCGCTGTATTCAATGTATGTCTGTTCCAATAATAGTGTAATATATAAAGGATCATCAAATGAATAAATATGTGATAAATTCTGAAATCGGACGGTCTTTTATGCCAAAATAAAATCCACATTTGTCTTCCATGCTCTATTATAATTTGTTCTTGAAAAATAAAGATTCCAACACATCCACTCAACAGAACCGACCTTTCGTTGCTGGACATTTCCAAATGTATCTGAAAATGAAAAATTATAGTTTGCCAGTTACTGCTCAGTTCTACCGCCATCCTTGACCATGTTTGCTGGACCTTATTTTTGTAGGCACAAAAACATAATGTGTTTTATCAACAATAACATTCCATTTATTAATTAGCAATATGTGCTTGCCTTTTCAACATATGTATATCTCTCTCTATGACCTACCTGTAGAAGAAAATCCGATGGATCAGATGAATCAAATTTTTCCTTGAATGACTATGTGTAGGAGTCCAATACAACATAGAAGAATCCATTGCTGCCATGTTGTAAAAAAGCCCATGCTTGCTGAAAATCTCCTATGTGTGAAACACCACTTCCTGCGAAAATCCACCTACTGTCCAACGCCTTCCCATGGTGGCTGCCCGAATAATAAATGGTAAAATATAAAATACCAATTTAGCTCCTTTTTTTGTATGGGAGTTGATGTTTTGCTGGTTTGTTTTTGTTGTTGTGTTCTAAATGCCTAATTTCGGCTAAATGGGGCAAACGTTCTGTTAAAATGTTACAGAAGGAAAAATTTGCGTTTTCCCCCTGTATGGCGTCTGTGTTTCTCTGATATCGTGCTGTGTATATTCACAATTATATTCTCATAATTAAAATTATTAATGTTTTACAGAGAAAATCACGAGCAGAAGGACGATGTAGCAATGTTTACCTGTTCTGGAAATTAATGTATAATGTAGGTATTAATGTACAATAGGATATTATATGTTAGTTTTCCCCCAACTGATTGTTACACCAAGAAATAGTCGAGTTAGACCCACCTTTAACTCTACCGATCGACTTAGAATCACCCGTTAAGTCGATTTAACGATGTCTGTCTGTCCGTTTGCTGTCCATGTCAAGCTTGTTCGCACTCTACAGGTCGAATTTGTGGATCGATTGTGATGAACATTTTCAGAAGTAACTTTTTAGACCAACAACTATTTGGAGGAAATCGGTTCAGATTCAGATATTGCCTCCAAACAAATATCCTTCCAATTTACCATATTATTGCTCTAGAATACAAATTTTGCATTGCATCTAGAATATAATTTTCAGCATCATGTTATATTCGTATTAGAAACAGCTAACATGAATGTGGGTTACATGGGTCCATGTTTCGATATAGACCCCATACATGAAAGTCAAATAACTTTTTTTTGAAATGCTATAAAAACACTACCGAATATTTTCTCAAATTTCGTTTTTTTATTTGAAAGTACAATCCTTCCGGTTAATAATGGAAAACAATTTCATTCAAATGGCTGCCTCGGCTGGCCATGCAGTAGCCTACACGATCGGTCAAATTTTTAAGCACATTATCGATTGTAACACTTACACAGTGCAACACGAAAAAAAATAACCATATACGGACACCGCTACATGATAAAAGACCAAAAAAAAAAAAGACCCGTGTTTTTTTTCCCCCAAAGTCATGCACTTTCTTTTTGTGGGCCCCCAGAGATTTGAGGCCTCGGTGTAATTTTTGGAAAAAAGTGATCATATTCTCAGGCTCATATCTTGCAAACCGTTCGGAATTTTGATTTACTCTCTGAGGCAAAGTTCTAGCTCTTGTCATAAAGAACAAAAATTGTGAACATATAAAATCAAAAAAACTTCATCTTCAAGGTCAATTTTCAATTTTTTTTAACCTTTTTTCCCCTGTTCAAACCGTTGAAAATTCAGGGAAACAATCAACTACAAAAATGTACCTAAGATCTCAATAAACAACTTTCTAGAACATATGAACTTCCTAGGAATTATTCTTAACACCGTTTAGGTAGCGCTTAGGTAGCCGCAAAAGTGAAAAATTTTCCAAAAATTAGATTTTTTCCTTTTTTGCCCTGTTCAGGTCCATAGGTAGCAAACCGTTAAAAATTCAAGGAAACAATCAACAACAAAAATGTACTTAAGATTTCAATAAACAACTTTCAAGAACATATGAACTTCCTAGGAATTATTCTTAACACCGTTTAGGTAGCGCTTAGGTAGCCGCAAAAGTGAAAAATTGTTTATTCCAGTATTTCTTACCCACACGACATCATCGATGCCATTCAACAAACAACAACAAAGTCGTCGGTCCAAAAATTTGCACTAACAAAACACATGACAATTCAAAGCAGCGAAGTAGTCGCAATCCATTTGTACCAACAACATTAACAACACATATGTAGCCGCAGCACATAATATAAAAGCGACACGACGCTCACATTGAGGCAGTACATAGCGCGACGTCAACGAGAACTCAGCGGACAAAGTTATAGAAAAAGTGCTACAGCATAATTCACACACAACATTGGCAACTAACAATTTCAATATGCAATGTGAAAAATTGATTTATTTTGCTACGTTTGCGGTCATCAAATCAGAAAACAAAATTCTAAAAGATTTCAAAAGCAAAAGAATCTTTTAACTAGTGAATTCATTATAGCATATAAATTGTTTTTCGACGAAGTAGACTTGAGCGGTGAAAATTACACACCTAATACAGTGTGTCGTCAATGTTATAACAATCTCATGGCATGGTTGAGTGGAGGAAATGTTAGTATGAAATATTGTAAGCCGGTAAACTGGATTAATCACCCAGGTGATCATGATGCAACCATTTGCTATGCATGCGTAAATTATACATGTCGTCTAAATCGACATGCTGAGAAGAACAAAATCTATAAAGCAACTGCAACAGCAACACTACCAGTGCTTGCACCTGAAGATTTTGTATCACCAAGGCCGCCAACTCCAGATCGTTGGACAGAATTAAGAGAAGGAATGAGTAGATCAAGTAGTGTTACTTATGAAGATCCATTTGATACCGATTATCAGCTGAAAGGGAAGAGATGGACCACAACTAATAACACAAATGGAAATGGATTTTATTGTGGCCATATTGGGACTATCGCAGCGACTTGCCATATTTTTGACAGCGTTTTTAAAGCAAAGAAAACTCACACTTGCTAATGTTAACTCTAGCGCGTACCTCAAACGGCAAGCTGAATTTCAGAGCCTCTACACTCTAAATGATGACAATTCGTTCGCTTACTGCAACGATATAAAAGCTTTGGTGGTAAAAATGGGAATGAACTACATCGCTAGTGAGTGGAGATTATTTATTGATGGTTCTGTTTCAAGCTTGAAAGCAGTGTTGTTGCATGTATCGAACCGAAAACCTTCCATTCCCATAGCAATGGGTATCAACATGAAAGAAACCTATCAAGTATTGAAAGATATAATGGAAAAAATCAAATACTACGAAAATAAATGGAAGATTTGCTGTGATTTGAAGGTCATCAACATTTTGCAAGGGATCATCGATAAGGGCGGCTTCCCAAAATTCTTTTGTTTTCTTTGTAATTGGGATTCGCGCTCACCTCTGAATCAATTCCAATGTAATTCGTGGAGACCAAGAGGAAGTGTGGAGGAACAAATGAAACAACATAGACTGAGGAATAAACCTTTAATTGACAATACTCAAGACATCTTGCTGCCACCGCTCCACATAAAATTGGGAATTGTTAAAAAATTCATCGAAGTGGCCGTTGTAAATTGTCCAAACGCATTCGACTATTTGAAAAGCGTTTTCCCAAAGCGTAGCGATGACAAAATTAAAAAAGGTATTGTAGTAAATTTAAAACGAAATTTTGTTCACCTCATTGTACTATTTACACTACGTTAATGTTTTCTTTTCTGTCTTTATTTTTTGTCTTCATTTAACAGGCGTACTTAATGGCCCTGACATTAGAAAGTTATTCAAGAGTAACTTTGATTCATCGCTTGATGAAAATCATTCAATGGCATGGATTTACCTTCAGCGTGTATGCACCAGGGTCTTGGGAGGGGATCGAGACGCGGAACCGGAAGCAAGAGAATGGGTGAAAGAAATGCTGTATTATTTTGAGAAAATCGGCACATCGATGACCTTAAAGCTGCATTTTCTTCATTTTCATTTTGACGATTTTATTAAACAACTCCCTACCGAATCCGATGAGCAAGGAGAACGGTTTCACCAAACCACAATGCCCATGGAAAAACGGTACAAAGGCAAAAAACTCGACGCATTGCTTGCAGAGGTAATATCAATTTTATTGATCATTGTTTTGCATTCCTTTTTTGATTTCTTTTCTAATTCATTTCAGGTATGTTGGTGGAGTCACAAGATCACCCTGTATGATGTTAATGAAGTATATGAAGAAGAAAAAACTGATGGTGGTGGGCAGTCTGGAAGCAACGTGCCTCTGCACACCATAAGTTCTGAATCAGAGTCAGATTCGGACGATTCGGAGGACGATTTGGATCCACAACTTAAGAGAGTGCGATATGCAAGTCCAGGGCCATCAACATTATAAACATAATATGAATATTTTTTTATTATTTTTGTATTAGATAGCATAGTATGTCAATGTTGAAGTAAAGAAAAAACAAATGAAATTAAAAAATTTTTGGGAAATTTTTCAATTTTGCGGCTACCCAAGCGCTACCTAAACGGTGTTAAGAATAATTCCTAGGAAGTTCATATGTTCTAGAAAGTTGTTTATTGAGATCTTAGGTACATTTTTGTAGTTGATTGTTTCCCTGAATTTTCAGCGGTTTGCTACCTATGGATCGAATTTTTTTAAGTTTTTTGCGATTTTGACCTTGAAGATGAAGTTTTTTTGATTTTATATGTTCACAATTTTTGTTCTTTATGACAAGAGCTAGAGCTTTGCCTCAGAGAGTAAATCAAAATTCCGAACGGTTTGCAAGATATGAGCCTGAGAATATGATCACTTTTTTCCAAAAATTACACCGAGGCCTCAAATCTCTGGGGGCCCATAAAAAAAAAGTGCATGACTTTGGGGGAAAAAAAAACACGGGTCTTTTTTTTTTTGGTCTTTTATCATGTAGCGGTGTCCGTATATGGTTATTTTGAAATGACTTCAAAAATGTTGCACAGTGTTATCTTTGAGGGCACCCCACAAATAATAGTCCAACGGTGTCAAATCGCAGCTCCGAGGCTGCGGCTGATAATACGATCTTCAAAAACAGGGCGAAAAACATCGAGTGTAGCTTCGGCTGTGTGGCACGTAGCGCCGTCCTGTTGAAACCAAATGTTGCCAATATCCTCCTCTTCAATTTTTGTGAGCAAAAATTCGTTCAACATGGCCCGATAACGATCGCCATTGATGGTAACGGCCGCTCCTTGCTCATTTTCGAAGAGAAATGGCCCAATTATGCCTCTGGACCAAAATCCGCACCAAACAGTGACACGTTTTGGGTGTATCGGCTTTTCAATGTATGCGTGCGGGTTTTCTGTGCCCCAAATTTGACAATTTTGCTTGTTTACATACCCGCCAAGATCAAAATGAGCTTCATGTGAAAAGATGATTTTTTGGGAAAAATCGGCATCTTCTGTAAGTCGATCGCAGGCCCACTTAGCGAAGCGAAAACGCATTGGATGGTCAGTTGGCTTCAACTCCTGAACCAATTGGACTTTTTATGGCGTCATACCAAGGTCTTTATGCAAAATTCGTCTCAATGATGTCTCCGAAATGTTCAATTGTTGAGAACGACGGTGAATTGATGTTGATGGCGCTTCACGCACACTTTGTGCCACAGCAGCAATATTCTCGGGTGTACGCACTGTTTTTGGCTTTTCATGCTTTGGTTTATCGATGATGCCAGTTTCTTTCACTTTTTTCGCAAGATAACGAACATACGGAGCTGACGGTGCTTCTCTTCTTCCAAAATCCGTACTCAATTTTTGCACACATTCTGCAATATTACCATGATTTTCAAAGTAATATCACAATATTTCCCAGCGTTGTTCAAGCGTATACACAACCATATTCGTTCAGCGGAATGATAAAACTAATTATCGGACATGAGCTAAGTGTTACCATTCACGAAATATGCAATAGTTGAAAAAAAAAAACGTTAGATGGCGGACCCTTTATATTCCATCCATATTTTGGTATAGTCCCCGTACAACTGGGCCCCCAGTTTACACTATTATCACTCCTAAACGTACATCTTACATAGGATCTTTGTTGTAGATCATGTTATTTTTCAACTAAGAATTCTTATTGTGAAAGTGATCTATAAGAGCCCGATTTTTGATGTAGTTACCTTACAAATGCGCCCCAACTTTTATTATTACAGCTCTAGAACCCACAAACTACATTGGATCTGGATAATATTTTGCAGATGGTCAAATAAGAATACCTTATTTAAAAGTGATCCATAAGGGTCCACTTTTAATGGTCCCCCATTTTTACTTTTACCACTCTAAAAACCACACCAGAAGTTTATCAAATTTTGCAGATCATGTTATATTTAGACTAGAAATAACTACTATGAAAGTCAAATATATGGGTTTATATTTTGGTATAACCCCCCAAAAAATGGCCCCTCATTTTACTCTATTACCAATCAAGAACAATTTACACCTGATCTTGCTCTAATTTTGCAAAATCATGACATGTTTCAACTAGGACAACCGGGAATGGGAACTATATAGTCATATGTGTTTTGCACAGGCCCCAAGTATTGTGACAGTCCCCTACAAATATCTGCCCGATTTATCCTATTATCGATAAAATCTGCATTTGTCATCGGAACTTAATCAATTTTTCCAGATCATGTTATATATGCTCTCGGAATACCAGCCTGAAAATTGGATCATATGGGTTCATGTTTTCAAATTCAACTGCCCCACCTATTTTCATTAAAACCTTTATATTACATGGACCAAATATATTGTTAACGCTTATATGCACCTTCCGATTTGTTGATAACACTCTGGATTCAACTTATTATTATTATGAAAATAATTGTTATACCTTTTATTTGTGTAAAAATTGTAAAATATTTTCATCAATTCTATGGGATTCGTTGATTTTGTCTAAAGATTAATTTATGCTTAATAAACAAAAACAAAACAAACTAAACATATAGTTGGCCCGCCCGACTTTATAGTACTTGGAATTTGGAGCTTAGCCAAACACACCAGCTATTACAACGACCGACGCTGACAATATCAATGCCGTACTTAGGTTATATAAAACAATTGCGTTTTAAATCCCCTAAAATGTTGTTGAAGTTTTCTGCTTATGAACATCTACACTGCCCGTGCCGATCTAGAAATAATAACGCATTTATGATAAAACATTGTTGCTATCTTTACTCTTACAAAATTAAGTATGCAAAGATTATAATAATATAAGAAAATAAATCAAAGTATCACTGAACAAATTTTAATGACGTTTATTAAAAATATTTTTTAATATTATCTAGATAAAGAAAATCACAAAAGAATAAAAAGTTACAAAAGACAAAAAGTTTATCAAAACTAAGCACTAATAAGCAAATTGCTAATCGGGATGTTATTGTGGCAATACGCCTTTATTTTCAAAATGTTCGACAACGGAGTAATACATAAACGTCATAGTTGTGAAATATTCCAAAGTTTATTCTTAATTATACCCCCACTCGACAGAGTAGGAGGGTATATATCATTTGGGACAGAAAAAAGTGTAACGCCTTGAAGGAATGACTTAAGGCCCTAAGCATGTTTGGACCAATTCTGTTTCACGATTTTTTAAGGTGTTTGAACCATGTCCGTCCGTCTACACAGGTCTTCGGAATCCGCTATATAATAGTATTTGACAATATTTTTATAACCACTTGAAATGTGCAAAATATGGTGGGTTTTGCCATGACCCTTCCAGTACCACCCACACAAATTACCCTAAACTAAGTAAAAATTAAAGCTGTTGTAAGTAGGGTTTGCATCCCGGGATTTCCCGCGTGCAAAATCCCGCGAATTTCTGTTTCAAATTTGTACGGGATTCCCGCGGGAATATATATATATATATATATAAAGGCTACAAATAATGTTAGTAATATTTAGAGATAATTCAATTTCAGAATTTTTGATATCATTGTGAATAAAATTCGATAAACTGTTATGCCTGATATGCTAATATCTGTGGAGAAATCGTACAGCTGTTATATGTACTTTTACTAATATAAAAGATTCTCATACAATCTAAAGTAAAAACTATTTATTGAAAAACAAGTAAGGAAAGGCTAAAGTCGGGCGGGGCCGACTATATAATACCCTACACCACTCCCTGCGTATGTACCTCGCTTTGATTACTAAACCCATTTATTTCATGGAAGCAATTTTATGTAGTTCATATAAATTATACTATAAATTAATCTTTAGCCATATTTAACGAATATGGTTAATAATATGGTAATTGATCCAATTATCCGACAGACAAATACAAATTATACAGTAGTAATAGGATGAATCGGGCCGATATTTCAAAAAGAGGCCTATAACAATATTTTGGGCCTGGTCCAAAACATGGGACTATATATTTCTCATTCACGGTAGGTATTCCTAGTTGAAAAATATCATGATCTGCAAAATTTGATGAAGATCCGACGTAAGATGTAGTTTCTAGAGATGTAATAGATCAGAATTATATTATAGGGTTATACCAAAGTATGGACATATGGGCATCTCCCAAACATGTAAGCAAAGGCTAAAGACGGACGGACTTTCTATCTCATTACAATTCAATTCGGTAAAAAAGTGAAATTGGGAAGGATTTTTGCATCCTGTAAATGTATGTGTTTGACAAAAAATGTTAAATCGGAAAGGACATTTGTATAGGGGTATATTGAAACCTGGAACGATGTGACCTTTCACCATGTATGTTTATTGGTGAAATATAATATATAAAGTTTGGCCAAAATCGGTTAAACATTCGGGAGCAACATTTGTATGAGGGCGATATCTAAATCTGAACCGATCTTACCCACTTTCACCATTGGTTTTTTAGTTGGATTATAAGATGTTGTGCCAATTTTAAAGATAAAACGGGTACAATATGTGGATTTTAGAGCGGAAAACGTCAAATCGGGAGCGACATTTGTATGTGGGCTATATCTAAATCTGTACCGATCATACCCACTTTCAGCATAGGTGTTTCTAGTTAGATTATAAGATGTTGTGCTAAATTTAAAGAAAATCGGGTGCAAGATGTGGTTTCTAGAGCGGAGGGAGTGACATTTGTTTGGGTCTATATCTAAATCTGAACCGATCTTACCCAGTTTCAGCATAGGTGTTTCTAGTTCGAATTTAAAATGTTGTGCCAAATTTAAAGAAAATCGGGTACAATATGTGGTTTCTAGAGCGGAAAATGTCAAATCGGGAGTGACATTTGTATGGGGGCTATATCTAAATCTGAACCGATCTTACCCAATTTTTGCATAGGTATTTCTAGTTGGATTATAAGATGTTGTGCCAATTTTAAAGAAAATCGGGTACACTATGTGGTTTCTAAGGCAGAAAACAGAAATAGGGAGCGACATTTGTATGGGGGCTATATCTAAATCTGAACCGATCTTACCCAATTTCAGCATAAGTGTTTCTAGTTGAATTATAAGATGTTGTACCAAATGTAAAGAAAATCGGGTACAATATGTGGTTTCTAAAGTGGAGAAAGTCAAATCGGGAGTGACATTTGTATGGGGGCTATATCTAAATCTGAACCGATTTCCTCCAAATTCAATACCGATGGTCCTTGTTCAGAAAAAATAACTTCTGCCAAGTTTGATTACAATCGGACAAAAATTGCGACCTGTAGAGTGCGAACAAGCTTAGATGGACAGCAGACGGACGGACGGACGGACGGATGGACGGACAGACAGACATCGTTAAATCGACTCAGCTGGCGATTCTAAGCCG